>OY757939.1:59841133-59936133 GCA_963585895.1 Sepioteuthis lessoniana
AACATAAGTATGTATGGAAATAAATACATTTTCACACACATTAGATTCACTCAATACCCTTGAAAAAAATACGTGTACAAGTGCATATATATATATATATATATATATATATATTTGAATAGAGGGATTGATGTTATGTTTTTATTGAATTAAGTGGTCGCACATTTTACCATGACTATTTAATTTGCCATCGCTTATGTGTGATATGGACTGATGGCCCAGTGGTAGTGTTTCGGCTTCTGCATTATGTGGTTGTTGGTTCGATCTTCAGTTGTGGAGATCACGGGATGTACAGCTGATGAGACCTTATAAGGTCGAAACACCTGTTACGTATGTCGCATGTAAGTGTTGCCGAATTTTCTAGTCATGATAATTCCATATGTGTGTGTGTATATATATACATAACACACAGTCACCAAAAAACACACTAATACAAATGATATACACATCCATTGGATTATTTCACATACTCACACACACACACAGAATATGTGTGTACAAGTGCATATATACATAAGTATATATATATATATATATACGTTAGCATACACACACACACACACACACACACACCAGTTACCAAAACACACACTAATCCATCCATTGGATTCCTACACACAGAATACGTACATATAGACACACAAACCCATTGATAACAAAAAAGGCATGTGTATATATACTAGACATCAGAAGAAATAAAATGGAAAAAAGAGGGCAACTGAAGAAGATCATTTACGAAATCGTAAAAATCTTCACAGATATTATACCTAAAGTCAACTGGCATCCACAAGATCAATCTATGAACTTCTCTCAATTATAAAGATATTTAACACATAAGGAAAAATTTAGTCTTTTGAAGTGGACTGTAATGTCCGGAACGTGTCTCACATATATATGCATATACGAAATAATTAATCATCATCATCATAACTTGCGGCTAGCACGGATTTCCCTGGCCCTCTCTCTCCTCGTCTCCCTATCATTCATCGCCTTTTATGGAGGTGCCCGTGGTGTAATAGTTATCGTCGTAGGAAATGAACACGGCGACACGAGTTCAAATCCTGGACGAGACTGATTGCATTTCACATTGCACTAATACCCTTGGGAAAGGTATGAATCCAATTATTCTCCCTCCAGCTATGGGAAAATAGTAGGGCAGACTAGGTTCTTCAGCCTTGGTTAGGCGACTAGTCTAGGAGAAGGAAAACTCTGAATTAAAACCTGTTAAAGTCCGCTTAGAAATTGACCTTGTGTCATATCCTGCCCGAGCGGAGGGGTTGGGTAAATAGGATCATTCATCGCATTCATCAGGTCTTCGGGGTTACATCCCGTATCATCACATAGCTGCTGTATGAATGTTCGAGCTGGTCGTCCTGCTTTTGATTGGCCATATGCGGGGGTCCACAGGAGCACATCACTTACGATCTCGTCTTTGCTTCTTCAGCAGTGTCCGGCATGTCTGGTTCGTCTAGCTTGTATAGTTTTCGTGATAGGTGGTAGGTGGCCGTACAGTTGGCGCCGTGTGGGGTGTTGCTGCCAGGACCTGTTCAATATTGCTCGCAACATTCTTGTATAATTGCCGTCGAGCTTCTTCTCCAACCGTTTAGTCAGCGTCCAAGTAGTGCATCCATACAGCAGTATCGACACGACCGCAGCCTGGAAGAAACTGCGTTTCATTTTATCGGTCAGGTTTGATTTCCATATGATCGAAATTATTAAAAAGAGACCTAAATACTAAATTTTAAATCATTTACGGACCTTTTCATTTCAATATATATATATATATATATAGAGAGAGAGAGAGAGCGAGATGCCAACCTATCTAGAGTTATGTTATGCTTTCACTGTACTTTTATATCCAATCTTTCGTGTGGTTGGTTAAGGATTTTATGCACACAGTTTTATTATTTCAAGTAAGTAATAAGAAGTTATCGACGGTAGTCGAGGGTAACCCGAAGGCTCCCTTTTCATTAGCTACTACTCTGAGGTTTAGGAGAGGGCGCTATTCCTTTCCCTGGATTGCTCTACTTTGCCCTTGATCCGTACCTTATAATACTGAGTGTTAAACAAGGCGGCCTCAAGTACCATTTTCTAAGTCTTTGGTATGACTTAACCTGGGATTGAACTCCCACTAGGCCAATGGA
Source organism: Sepioteuthis lessoniana (assembly GCA_963585895.1). NCBI lineage: Eukaryota > Metazoa > Mollusca > Cephalopoda > Myopsida > Loliginidae > Sepioteuthis > Sepioteuthis lessoniana. The sequence continues at coordinate 59,843,278 of OY757939.1, forward strand.
CCAATCCCTAATAAATTATCATGGCTTCAAGTGAATATTCTTAATACAAATAGTTCACAGTTATGCGCATTAAATCTTACAATCGAATACGAACAATTTTCAGATTTATTTGACACAGGGACCTCCATTCAGGGTAAGAGTCTATTTGGGTGTAATGGCAATGAAGGGGTACACTTCCCTGACCTCCAGAACAGTAGCCTCAGCATCAAATACAGTTTAGTGTAATACCAAGGACAACCTTTTTTGAGAAGGTGGCTACCTCTCTGGTAGGAATTCAGTTGGTGAATTCTTAATCCGGTCGACAAAGCTCGAACATTTTTGTATAAAATTCAACCATAGTTAAGAAATTTTGTAAACGACAATAAAAAAACAATTTTAAAAACTATGCTATATAGTTAAAGCCCCTCACCAACAGGATGATATATATATATATATATATATATATATATATATATATATATATATATATATATAGGTATTATTCGGTCCAGTTAAACCAGAGTTTGGAGTAATTCCTTCAGGACAAGAAAATCATTCAGGAGCCGAACATTTAAATTTTCCTGGTGGAGTGCTCAATGTAATTTTTTACAGAGCAATATTTCTTTAAAGAAAAAAACAAAGACCGGTTAATTTAGGATTATAGATTTATTTCCATCCTGTTTTTCAGTTTCTGGTGTGAACCAAAAACACGAAGAAAAATATAACAGGACTTCTTCCGATCCAATGGATAAATAAAACAGAATAGACACGTGGGGTGGAGGGGGCGCTTTTATTTAATTTCCGTTTTTATCGAACTTAACATGAAAAGAAAATAAATTAAACAAATAAATAAAAAAGTTAAATTACCGTAATTATAACCGACGGAAGAATTTTGAAAATAAAATAAATATGTAAATAAAAAAACGGAAATTAAATAAAACGAGGAGGTAACTCCTTAATTTCTTCTCCCTCCCCCTCCACCCCACGTGTCTATTCTGTTTTATTTATCCATTGGATCTGAAGAAGTCCTGTTATATTTTTCTTCGTGTTTTTGGTTCACACCAGAAACTGAAAAACAGGATGGAAATAAATTTATAATCCTAAATTAACTGGTCTTTGGTTTTTTCTTTAAAGATATATATATATATATATATATAAACTAGTGGACAAGTTCACCTGCAGCGTCTCATCAACCGAGAATGACATCAGTACGAGACTAACAAAGACATGAACAACTAACGATAGACTATCGGTCATATGGAAGTCAGACTTGACCGATAAAACAAAACAGTTTTTTCCAATCAACGATCGTATTGATTCTGCTATATGGAAGCACCACATTGACGCTAACTAAACGTATGGAGAAAAAACTTGACGGCAATTCCACAAAAATGTTGCGAGGTGTATGGAATAAGTCCAGGAGGACAGCAGCTGTACGGCCACCTACAACTCATAAGCGATATACTCCAGTGGACTTCTTCACATGGACGAGCAAAGGTAGGACGACCAGCTAGAACCAATATAAACAGTTCTGTGCCAATACAGGATGTAGCCTGGAAGACCTCCCGGGAGTGATGGACGATTGAGACGGATGGTGAGAGAGGGTCAGGGAGATCCGTGCTAGCAGCGCAACATGATAATGATATATATATATATATGTGTGTGGGGGGGTGCGTTTACCGAACCCCTCCGCACAAATATGATGCGATACAAGGTAAATATGTAAGTGAGGTTTAACAGTTTGGAATTCAGAGTTTTTCTTCACCTATACAGGTTGCCATATAAAAGTGAAAGTGGTCAGGCTATCCTACTATTTACCCATAGCTGAAAGAAGAATAGTTGGATTCATACGTATCCCAAGGGTATAGTGCAATCTAAAATGCAAACAGACTTGTCCAGGTTTGATATATATAGAGACAGACAGACAGACAGACAGAGAAACACAGAAATAGACAGAGACAGAGACAGTGACAAAGAGAGAGAGGGGGGATAAAAGAAAAAAAGAAAAGTATTAGGGTACATAGTAATTTCTTATCACTTACTTCGTTACTTTTCTTCCATCTGATATACATGTGTGTGTGAGAGAGAGAGAGAGGCCGAATATCTGTCTATAAGATTTGATGATCGACCTAGTTTTCTTCTGTACAGCAAAAGACTGAATATCTCTATATTATTTATGTCTAATATAAGATTAACTGGCTGGTGTATTTGAATGTAACAAGATGATCTATGGCAATGTATGTGCATTGAAAGCAGGTGAGAAAGACTAGTAAGGTGAAAAGCTAATTAATTATCTACGAAAAAGCCGATTGTTCATCCAGTTACGTCAACCCACAAACACTGGAATTAATTTTTTTTAAGCCAACTAACATTTCCCCATCGTAAATTGCGCCCTCTGTTGGCAACCAGCTGCACTAGTCTTTCCTTCTGACATTTTGCGTTTTTTATTTTCATTCTTCTTCTTCTTCTTCTTCTTCTTCTTCTTCTTCTTCTGCTTCTTCTTCTTCTTCTTCTCTTATTATTTCTTTATTTTTACCTCATTTATCTATAATATTTAATACAGCAATATTTTATCGGCCTGAATTTAAATGCAAAAGAAAAATATATTTATTTTCTGTCATATGACTCATTTTGGTGTTCGTTGAAAAGAATGTGTTTATATTACGTCAAGAGATTATATTATATTATTATTCTGTCAATAACATCTGCAACAATTCCGGCACAACATTTCCTACTGAGTCTATCTATTAAGATATCTATCTATCCATTCATATCTATCTATTTATCTATTTATCTGTATGTATGTATGTATGTATGTATGTATGTATGTATGTATCTATCTATCTATCTATCTACTGATATTTATGTATATATGTATGTATCTATTCATATGTATGTATGGAATCTAGAATTCTCTCTCTGTCTCTCTCTGTCTCTCTCTCTCTCTTTGTTGCGCGCGCACGCACACGCGCGTGAGAATTTTTGTTAATTTCGATATTAAAATCTTTAGCAGTGTATATAGATTATACATATAACAGTCTTTTTGTATTACTAACGGCGGCACTAATTATCAGAAACCAATTTTTTTCAACTGAAATTATCAACAATCCATTATATATATATATATATATATATATATATATATATATATATATATATATATATGAGAGGCTCTCGTGGTGTAATGGTTTTTGGCACTGGAAAATGACCCCATGATCCTTGTTTAAATTTTTGGCAAGGCTGTTTGCAATTTATATAGCGCCAATACATTATTCTCCTGTCAGCTATGAGTGAATAGAAGCACAGACTGAGGTCTTTAGCCTTGGTGCGGCGACCGATCTAGGAGAAGGAAAGGTCGGGATTCAAACCAATTAAACTCTGGTTTAAAATTGACCTTGAGTCGTATCATGCTTATGGCGAAGGTGCTAGATAGATAGATAGATAGATAGATAGATATCAATTGTTATAACAGTAATCTATGCTACTTCATAATAGCTGCTTCATACTCAATACAATTTTTCGAATGGATATATATATATATATATATATATTTCTTTAAGAAAAAACAACGAAACCAATCACAAAGGATTATAAATTTATTTCCATCCTGTTATTTCCAAAAACACGAAAAAAAATTAACAGGACTTCTTCAGATCTTTTTGATAAAAAAACTAGAATAGACACATAAGAGTGGGAGGGGATAGAAGAGTGGGAGGGGATAGAAGAGGGGTGAAGAGTTACCTCTTCATTAAGCCCACTCCCGTTTTAAATTCAAATTTCGGTTAGCAATGTAGTAAATTTATCTTTTTTAAAAAATTTTAAATTAATATTTTTTTTTAATTTACATTTAGACTTAAATTACAGATATTTTTAATTAGATTTAAATTTTAATTAATAATCTCACGTAAAGAGGCAGCAATAGATATATTAAAACACAAACAAATATCTAATTTTCTTAAATATTTTAAAATTCCAAAAATTTTTAGGAGGCATTAATCAGTTACAATTTTTATGCGTAGTCATATGTATTATATGCTTTTTCACAATTTTCTATCTAACAATTTATTTTATTTATTCTCAAATTTAACTCTAATTCTCAAAATAACTTTGTGCTTTTTTTTTAAAAAAAACTTTATTTGTTTAATTATTTATAGTTTAAATTTGGCCCTATGTCTACACCTAGTTATTAGTTCATTTCTCTTAATGAATTTTATTCAATCGTTTACGTCAGCTGTTTCATGTTCAATACCATTATTCAAATGAATAATTGAAAAAAATATTTCAATAACTGAACTGAAGCCCAACAGCTCTTATGGTTTATTAAAAAGAAAACGTTGATGATAAATTATTTACAATAAGTACTTTGTAACCACAAGTACCAAAAGAAAGCAATATTGATGATTAATCAAAACTTAGTAAAAGTTTTCCGGTTATATAAGACTGGAAGTAAAGGTCCTTGCTAAATCACCAAAGTTAAGCAGTAAAGAATCTGCTGATGATTTAGATGGGTGACTGCTTTGTAAGAGCCAGTTCTGTAAGTAACCCGAGGTTGGACTGCCAAAGTAAGCTAAACATTCATGTTTAAAACTAAATATATTTCAAATTAGTAAAATATTAACCACAAAAATTTGTCTTACTACCAAGTGTTTTTGTTATCTCAACCTGCGGGAATTGTTTAATACCAAGGACCTCCTTTTATAAGAACAGTAGTAACACTATTTATTCCATAGCTAAGGGGATTGAATACATTTCCCAAGGGTATTAGTCCGAAAGCGAACTTAATAGCCCGACTGGAGCTCGAACTCACGTTGGAATTTTGCCACGACTAAACAGGGACTTTCGCTAAGAGTCATAAGATCAAATCACGAGGAATTCATTATTTCCAGCTAATGAGCGAATTCAAGAAGGAGGAGTAGCAATGAAGTAAAATAATTTGGCTTGATTACAATATATTGAAAGTGTGCGCATCAATGAAACAATATTTATTCGTCTAATCCCATTCATAGTCAAAGAAATTGGGAAACAATGGCATAAACACTAAAAACAATTTATATATAATATATATATATATATATATATATATATATATATATATATATATATATTCAAAGTTTATCATACAACGTGTGAGAAAATGTGTGATACCCTGTCCTTATCAGCCACCAACCAGGGATGATACCCCAATTTCGGTGGCTTAGGTAGTATTGCCACCCCTGTCATAAACAAAAAATAATTTATGCATACGCTCCCCCATGGGGGTTGAGCACTCTGGTGAAGGAATTTTCGGCCGCCGCTCGCATAATGCAAAGCTCTTCGAAAGAATTGAGCACTCTGGTAGCCGATAGGGTATAAAAAATTTTTTTAAATGTGAACAAACGGCTGCTGCTGTTGCTACATAAATACCTTACCAATTCCCTTAGCCAAACGTGGTATGCTTGTTGGCCGAGCGGTCTGAGACTTAGTCTAACGTTAAGTTGGATGGGCTTCGAGCGTCCTACGTGTCTAGCCGCACTGAAGAGTTCTGATAGAACGAAATAGTCTGTGTGTGGGTGACAATATATATATATATATATATATATATATATATATATATATATTTCCTTCTGAGGATTGCATGGAACTTAAAATAAAGGACTTCCAGTTTTCACAATCATAATATAAATTTTTTTCTTATAAGGATTTCTCTTTTTGTTTTATATATATATATATATATATATATATATATATATATATAGAGAGAGAGAGAGAGAGAGAGAGAGAGATGAGACAAAGGAAGACAGTATGAAAAATCAAACTCAGGGTTCGTTATTAGGGTGTCTTCATTAAAATGAAATTAGCATTTTACAAAAAATTAAATTGACACGTGACAAGGAAGGGAAGCGTGATTATATATATATATATATAAGTGTATGCGTGTGTGTATGTGTACGTGTGTAAGTGTGTGTGTTAGGGTGCATAGTAATTTCTTTTCCCTTGCCTCATTACTTTTCTCCCATCTGATATATACATATATTTATGTGTGTGTGTGTGTGTGTGTGTGTGTGTGTGTGTGTGTGTGTGTGTGTGTGTGTGTGTGTTACTCGACTTAGGAAATCTACCAACCTTCAATAAAACGAATAATCACAAAATGACTTATTATATAAAAAAATATTCCAGTGTTTTTCAATGACATTTTCTTAATATCCTGATAAATAGCAAAAGAAAAATTTTGCAAAATTTACAAAATTTTCTATCGTGTTTCTATATCAAAAAGGAATTTTAGTTTTAGAATATATTTATTTTAATATATTATCATATTTTTATATAATATTTTTATTTGCTTTATTTTTATTGTATTTGTATATCTATATATCATTATATATTTACATTTTTTCATATTTTATATGTTATCAGATAATAATTCAAAAATATAATTCATAAACATCTCTGCTATTTTGTTGAGTTCAACTTATTAACAATTACTGTTTTTAACTGTTTAGTATAAAATTTAATTCAAAACAAAGATTTTAAAATAGATATTGTTTAGAAAAATTAGATAAATATATGCAACTTTTTATGCTTGTTTGTTTAAATCACCATGTCTGCAGTTGGAGGAAAGTCTTCGTGGCATAGTGGCTAGCCAGCTTGACTGCGACACCCTGGTGGAAATAAAAATGTATGTCCCAATCAGAACCAGAGTTGGAACTCTAGCTAAAAAAAATTCGATACAATACAAGAAATTAAAAAGGAGGAAAGAAAAACAGTATTTAAATGCTGATTTTCTAAATAGGTAAATCGTCCATTTTTGGAAGATTGCCGTAACAATCCTTTTATTTTTATTCCCCCCACCCCAATAAAAAATGAGGTTGTGAGTCCCCGTAGCGTAGTGGTTAACGTGCTGGACTATGGCCTTGAAGTAAGCGAGTTCGAACTCTAGTCGCGTAATTACGTTCACTTTCGGACTTCGCAAATGGCCCGGGAGACCTTGGTTCAAGCCCAGGTCGAGTCATACCAAAGACTCAAAAAATGGTACTTGATGCCTCCCTGCTTAACACTCAGCATTATAAGGTATGGATCAAGGGTAAAGTAGAGCAATCCTGGGAAGGAGTAGCGCCCTCCCCTACACCTTGGTGTAGTAGCTATCGAAAAGGGAGCCCTCAGGTCACCCTCGACTATGGTCGCCAACAACTTTCGGACTATTAACTTTGGGAGAGATTTGAACATCCTTATCGATGGGTCAAAAAGTACCACTAATGTCCTTCAAAGAGGATGGATTTGGCATTAAATAACCCACGAAGACTGATATGCCATTAAATAAAAAGACCAAACCTCACTATGTCTGCTATTTAATTTTTGATCTTTATATCCTGCGCAGACAGGGTACTTCAGCTATATTTACTAAGCGTCACTTTGTAGAATAAAAAGCCACCCGGTATGTGTTTTGGCTTCTTTGCTTAATAGCATTTCAACCTTCCTGTGTTATTTAAAGCCAAAGCTGTCCTTGTAGAACAACAGCAGTGATACTATTTAACCAAAAGCTGGATGATGACAGGGTCTTACCTCGCCGCTAAGACGAAGTTGGTATATTCTTCAGTCCCAGACGACTGGGCTATTTGTATTAGAAAGGAATACTTAAAACCACATAATTGTGTGCAAAAAATTATTATTATTAGATAGGAACAGTCACTTGAAACCATATAATTAAGTATGAATGTATTAGTATTATGAATAGTGACTTGAAGTTTAATTACTTGCTTAACGTTACGAGCATCTAAAATTATTCATCTGGAAATCAACAAGTTATTAAAAAAGCCCTTATTAATGAAAAAAAGTCCTCTGATATTATTAATCCTGATTTTCTTAGACAAACACAAAGTGGTAGTACATGTTAGGGTCTAATATATGAATCAAATAGAAATATTTTATCATTTACATTGTTTGAAATATTTTAACTGTGTGCAAACAAATAACTATTGTTAAATTGAATTATTAGTATTTTAACTGGCAAATTTTTAAATAATTTTGCCAACAAACTAATTGTTTACAAATTGTATGTATGTATATATATATATATATATATATATATATATATATACATACATACATACAATGCCCTACTAGGAAATCGCATAGAACCCAACATCGACAACATCCTTAGGAAAAACCAAAATGGCTTCCGAAGAAATAGATCCACGACCTCACAAATATTGACCATCCGTAGAATCCTTGAAAGCGTACGGGAAAAAAAACCTCAAGGCGGCATTACTATTTGTCGACTTTACCAAGGCCTTCGATTCCATTCACAGAGGGAAAATGGAACAAATCCTACTAGCATACGGCCTACCAAAAGAAACCGTAGCAGCAATAACAATTCTCTACAGAAACACCAAAGTGAAAGTACGTTCACCGGATGGAGACACAGAATATTTCGACATTGTAGCTGGAGTACTACAAGGGAACACACTAGCCCCATACATCTTTATCATCTGTCTTGACTACGTGCTTAGAACTTCGATCGACAAAATCAGTGAAAATGGCTTCGAGCTGACAAAGAAAAGAAGCAGAAGGTACCCTGAAAAAACAATTACCGACGCCGACTACGCCGATGACATAGCCTTACTGGCGCATACACCCAACCAAGCCGAAACACTTCCGCATAGTTTGGAACGAGCCACGCAGGCATTGGCCTCCATGTCAATGCACACGAAACTGAATATATGTGCTAGAACGAAATAGGCGACATTTCCACACTAGACGGAACCTCTCTGAAACTAGTAGACAAATTCACCTACCTAGGAAACAGCGTCTCATCAACCGAAAAAGACGTCGACACACGGCTAACGAAGGCTTGGACAGCTATCGATAGGCTCTCGATCGTATGGAAATCAGACCTGACCGATAAAATGAAACGCAGTTTCTTCCAAGCAGCAATCGTATCGATACTGCTATATGGATGCACTACTTGGACGCTTACTAAACGGCTTAAGAAGAAGCTAGACAGCAATTACACAAGAATGTTGCGATCAATATTGAACAAGTCCTGGCGGCAACACCCCACATAAGGCACCAACTATACGGCCACCTGCCCCCCATCACGAAAACTATCCTGAAGAAGCAAGGACGAGCTCATAAGTGATGTACTCCTATGGACCCCCACATATGGCCAAGCAAAAGCAGGACGACCAGCTCGAACATACACACAGCAGGTATCTGAGGATACGGGATGTAGCTCTGATAGACCTGCCAGAGGCGATGAATAATAGGGAGAAGTGGCGAGAGAAGGTCAGGGATATCAGTGCTAGCGGCACGACATGATGATGATGATATATATATATATATACTCCCCTGGGTCGTTTGAGCCCTCGAGTGGGAAAATGCCGGCTGCTACAAACGCGCAAATACAGAACTCTTCTCATTAATTGAGCCTTCCGGTAGATGATAGCGTATATGTAAGAATATATACGTAAAAAAATCCTTCGCTTATGCTGAGAATGGAGATATCTTTGGGAGGTAAAATATTCAAGAGACATAAAGTCTGCCGAGTTCCGATCCCAGCTTGAAGTATTTCTCGTGTCTAGCCACACCAAAGAGATTTGATACAACGAAACAATCTGTCTGATGATGACAATATATATATATATATATATATATATATAAACGCAATTGAAATAAATGTTAAAATATTTACTTTTCTCTCTTTGGACAATATATATATATATATATATATATATGTGTGTGTGTGTGTGTATATATATATATATATATATATATTGTCCAAAGAGAGAAAAGTAAATATTTTAAAATTTATTTCAATTGAATATATATATATATATATATATATATATATATAACCATGTTTGATTAAAATAATAAATGCACATTTTGATTATATAATTTATCCTCTCAAGTTTCCTGATAAGTGTTTTGGTTTCTGGTTGGAATTGGTGGATGAATTTACCAACATTGTCCCGATCGCTTTCAGACCTTTCATAGGCCATCATCAGGGGTTACTTGCATGAGTATTTTCGAAAGAGTTTTCGAAAGAGTTTTTGAAAGAATTTTGTGATAACATTACAAGATTACATGGACGCAGATTTGGATAAAACTGAGATGCTGATGAATTAAAAAAACATAACGCTATCAAAGCAAATAGAATATTATCAAGAAATATTGAATATCTAAAAGAAAAAAAAAGAAAAGCATTTTAAAACATTCTCACAATTTTCAAAATTAATTTTATTGAATCTAGATTTTTTTTGTTGTTTTTTTTTATATGTAGAGATTCTAGGATTTGTAGTCGTAGCTTATTAATTTCGCGTTAATAATAGTGATGATTTCAACTTAGATTTTTCGAAATTTGGATTTGGAAGTAGAATGGGTTTTAAGATGTAAGACTATGGAGCTAGAATCATTAAGGTGCATTGTAAGGCGTCTTGAAAGAGTTGTAGTGGTAAGACCAACATACGTATAATTTTCGTGGGAGACACAGTCTCCCAAGGGACATTGTACATATAAACGTTTTTCCTATCAAGAAGTTCAGTGGTAGGGGAAGAGTTATTGTAAATAATTAGGTTGGAGGTTTTTAATTTATTTTAGTAAATTATAAGTCTTACTTTTTGGTAACATCGGTAGGGAGAACATTTTTTGGATATGGTTTTTTAGTATATGTTCATCTATCTTATAATTACTATGAAATTAGGTTTTGTAGTAAAGGTTTTTTGATTGTTTATGGTTTAGGGTATTGTCTATGTTATGTTGTTCAGTTTTATTAATGAAATGTTTAATTCTGTATTGACAATGTAATTGGGAAACCTATTATTAATAAGTGTTTGTTTTATATTTTTAAGTTCATTAAGGAAGATAGTTCGAGAGGAAGATATTAGTTTAGCTCTGGAAATACGTATTTCTATGATTGTTCTTTTATAACGGAAGGGGCATTCACTATGGAAATTGAGGGTGCAGGGATTAATGTTGGTAGATTTTTTTATATGTAAATCGGTCAATATTACTTGTGTCTATAAGTACATTAAGAAATGGGATTTTATTGTTGATATTGATTTCTTGTGTGAAATTAAGAATGGAATTATTAGAAAGGTCTATTAGTGAGAAGGAGTCTGTTGTAAGCGTACCTTAAATAAATATTAGGTTTATTGATGGTATTAAAAACCTTATTTTCCAGGTCTGTCATGTAAAAGTTCCTGAAAATGGGTCTCAAAAATGACCCCATCGCGATTCCATCTTTTTGGATGAATATATTTCCATGGAGATCATAAAATGGTACCTCAGTAGTGCTGAATAAAAGTATTTTAGATAAAGTATTGAAGTTGATTTTGAGTGGAGGGAGCGTTAGATGTTGTTAAATATTGCTTATAATTATATTGATTGTTTCTAGAAGTAGAACATTTCTGAAATAATTTTCCATGTCTAGAGAGGATATTATATGGAATCGCGATGGAGTCAGTTTTAACCAACTCTGCGTTTATGTAATTTTGGAGTGTAAAAACGGAGTAATTTTAAAATTCCAACCTGAAGTCAAGACACTTATCAGGAAACTGGAAACGATCTTAATAAAACCATATAGACGAAATATGTCTTGATTATTTAATCAAACACGCTTACAAAACGGAATATATGTGCTATAACCAAACGGGAGACATCTCCACACTAGAAGGAACCCCTCTTAAACTAGTAGACAAATTCACGTACCTAGGAAGCAGCGTCGAATCAACCGAAAAGGACATCGAAACGAGGTTAACGAAAGCATGGACAGCTATCAATAGGCTATCGACTATATGGAAATCAGACCTAACCGATAAAATGAAACGCAGCTTCTTCCAGGCAGCGGTCACATCGATACTGCTATATGGCTGCACTACATGGACGCTAACAAAACGGCTGGAGAAGAAACTAGATGGCAATTACACAAGAATGCTGCGTGCAATCCTCAACAAGTCCTGGCAGCAACACCCCACAAGACACCAACTGTACGGCCACCTGCCCCCTATCACGAAAACTATTCAAGTTAGGCGAACCAGACATGCAGGACATTGCTGGAGAAGCAGAGATGAACTCATAAGAGATGTACTCTTATGGATCCCCACACACGGCCGCGCAAAAGCAGGACGACCAGCACGAACGTACATTCAGCAGCTATGTGAGGATACAGGTTGTTGTCCTGAAGACCTGCCTAGGGCGATGAACGATAGGGAGGAGTGGCGAGAGAGGGTCAGGGATATCCGTGCTGCCAGCACGATATGATGATGATGATGATATATATATATAATTGGTAAGCCTATAACTTATCAGTGATATTATTTCTGAACAAGCCAGAGCATATTTGTTTGCACACAGTTGAATAGTTTTAAGTATTTCTATTTATCGAAAAAAAATAGGAGAAGGGCGATACTTAAAGTGCAGGCAGCGATCGGGGTTGCAAAAAAAATTGCTCTTTAAACGACCCGCCCAACAAAGTCTGGTAACAGAACTATCTAAAATTCTGGAGTAGAAAAAATAACGGTCTGGTCTCCTTGATAATACAATGTAGATTGAACCAGAAAGAGGTGACTGAACCTAAATATATAGGTTGTAATCACCCCTCACCCCTCCTACTCTCAATTCTGACCATAAATATCAGAAGCTGATAGACATTCATGTTGGCCACAATATTCCCCGAAACAGAGCGTGCAAGACGTAAGTAACACTCTCTCTAACCCATTTCTTTTTCCACATATTCAACACTAATAGTTCTATTAATATTAATCATTTGTTTGCACATAGTTAAGTGGTTTCAAGAATTTTTTTCTTATGCTAATAATTCTATTTGATATCTATTATTTGTTTCCAAATAGTTAAGTGATTTCAAGTATTACTATCTAACAGTAAAAATTTATATTTGATATTAATCCTCAGTTTTCACATAGTTAAATTGTCTCAAGTAATCCTAACCATCACTATTAATTCTATTTAATATAATCATTTGTTTTCACACAGTGAAATCGTTTCATGTATCACTATCTAACGCTAATAATAACGAGGATCATTAAATAAGTTTCCAGGGCACTTTTATTGATAGTACACACATGAAACTCTAGTCCCCTTCGAAGTAATTTCCTCCAGCTGCAATACACTTGTACCGTTCCAACAACTTCTGGAAGGCCCCATGGAAGTCCTATTGTGTGAGCGTGTCAATGACCTTAGACACAGCCTCTTTCATCTCCTCAATGGTCTCATAACGACAGCCTCTGAGCTTAGGGAATAAGCAAAAGTCACAGGGAGCAATGTCTGGACTATAGGGAGGGTGAACAACTTTCTTGATGCCCATCTTGATCAAATAGTCTGTGACAAGGATGGAGTTGTGGACTGGTAGAAATGCCACTGACCCGATTTGAAGAGTGCTGGCCTCTTCCGACGGAATCTCTTCCTGAACCCCCTTAAAATCTCAACATAGTAACCCTAACCCTAACCCCTTGGCCAATAAAATCTGGTGTATTGACTCCCTTACTCCTCCACCACCTCTCATCATCACAGACTCCCTGCCTTCCTTGAATCTCTTATACCACTCAAAAACTGATGCTCGATTCATGCAAGATGCTCCAAAAGCAGTCAAAAGAATTCCATACGTTTCTGTGGCATTTTTTCAAAGTTTAAAACAGAATTTTATTGCATATCGTCCTTCTAAAGTGTCCTGACGTCCAGATTGTATTTTTGAAATTCACCAGCTGTGACAATCAGGCTTTAGTAGGGTGTATTCCAATTGCTGCTGTAGCTGTTCATTTAAACCTGAAATCATAAAAATTGGTCAGTCATCTCATAAGATGTATAACAATAACATACTGAATTTTCAAGAGTCAACGACAATTTTAAATGGTTGCACAAAAAAAAGTCTGGAAGGCACTTATTGAAGGCACCATGTATATCTAATATTAATCATTTGTTTTCTCACAGTTAAATAGTTTCAATTATTGCTATCCAACACTAATAATTCTATTTGCTACGAATCCTTTGTTTGCACACATTTAAATAGTTTCAAGTATTATTATTTAATATCAGTAATACTATTTATCAAGAATTTCTATCTTATACGAACAATTAGCAATCAGCTGAATTGTTTCAAATAACGAATAATGATAATCTCTTGCAAAAGATAAAACAGTTTTATTTGACCCATTGATGGTACCCGAACAGGTACTACCACTCTGGATCTGAGTGGACCAAAGAGTAATGGCGATGAAGGGGAAATCCACATTCACTTCAAGACTGAAGCCTCAACCTCAAATACAGTTTAATGTCATACCCAGAACATTAAATGGTTTCAACTATTGCTATCAAACACGAATAATTCTATTCAACATTATTCCTTCGTTCGCACACAGTTAAATGGCTTCACGTACTGCAATTTACTGACAATTTACTTCATTATCACGTATTTGTTCGCACACTGATAAATAGTTTCAAGTAGGAAATGGACACGGCGACACGAGTTCAAATCCTGGACAAGACTGATTGCATTTCACATAGCACTAATACCCTTGGGAAAGGTATGAATCCAATTATTCTCCCTCCAGCTATGGGTAAAATAGTAGGCCAGACTGGGTTCTTCAGCCTTGGTGAGGCAACTAGTCTAGGAGAAGGAAAACTCTAAATTCAAACCTGTTAAGGAGGTGTCCGTGGTGTAATGGTTATCGTCGTAGGAAATGGAAACGGCGACACGAGTTCAAATCCTGGACAAGACTGATTGGATTTCACATAGCACTAATACCCTTGGGAAAGGTATGAATCCAATTATTCTACCTTCAGCTATGGGTAAAATAGTAGGCCAGACTGGGTTCTTCAGCCTTGGTGAGGCAACTAGTCTAGGAGAAGGAAAACTCTGAATTCAAACCTGTCAAACTCCGCTTAAAAATTGACCTTGTGTCATATCCTGCCCGAGCGGAGGGGTTGGTAAATATATATAAAGTAACAGATGTTAGGATATATGTTATTTGTATCTAAGGTATACCGTAGTGGATAGAACATATACAACAGCATACAAACAACCCACTTTCCTGGCCTTCGGATTGGGATGGAAGTATAATATCTATTCATCACTTTCAACAATGTTATTCCGCCCTGAGGCTATAGAGGAGTAAGACCCCACGGGGTAGGATACAAAAAATCTGATGTTGAGGCTCCAGCACTAATACCCTTGGTAAAGGTATGAATCCAATTATTCTCCCTCCAGCTATGGGTAAATAGTAGGCTAGACTGATTCTTCAGCCTTGGTGAGGCAACTAGTCTAGGAGAAGGAAAACTCTGAATTGAAACCTGTTAAACTTCGCTTAAAAATTGACCTAGTGTCATATCCTGCCCGAGTGGAGGGGTTGGGTAAATAGGATAAATAGTTTCAAGCCAAGTAGATGATTAAACAGTTCTATTTTATTCATAGACTAGACCCAAACAGGTACTACCACTTTGAGAGTAATGGTAATAAAGACGGAGTCCACATTCTTCAAAATCTAGGACTGAAGCCTCACCATCAGATGCAGTTTAGTGTCACTTTTTTTTAAGACCCTTTTTTCTTTTATTTTTCTTTCATTTTTTTTATCTTTATTTATTTATTTATTTATTTTGTAGAGTAGCCTTACCTCTCTACAGTAGATACAATCAGTGTCTTCTGAACATCGCCGACAGGGCGAATTCTTTTAGAAAAAAAGTAGTAAATACTGTTGGCGATTTTTCCCGGTCAGTAGGGATCTTGGAACTCATTTACCGCGGATAAAAACGCCCAGCTCAATAAGAAATATATATATATATATATATAATTCTACACTATCTAAAAGGCTAGGGTCGGCTGCCGAAATGGTGACAAAGTTCTCTAATCCAGAGATGTCTCAATTAACAGGAGTGTTACCATATGTGCACATTCCAACAAAGATCCATTAACAGTACGACTGTATTATTCTTTATTCCTGTTTCGTATTTACGATCTGTTTCCGAAAAGGTCCGAGTCGTTTGCGGCATTTCCGCTTAGTGTCAGACATCATGATAACCACCAACAGCAGCAGCAATTTTGTGGCGGGAAAACACACCTCCTGCGATCGGGAAATATAGACACGAAGATTTTTTTTTTTAAATAATAAAAATAAATAATGCAGGAAGAATGTGAAGCAGCTGACTCAAACAATGAGTGAAGTGAGTATGAATTCGGTTTGTGTGGGGTTGGAGTACGACTTGTAGGGTGGTGGCAGTAAAAGTGGTAGATTGGGATTGACAATGACAAAAGACATTCAAACCTGGACGACCGCACAAAAGAATCTGCATTTAAAATATGTCAAGAGACTTCCGACATTCCCCTAACAAAAAAAAGTGATGTCTATTTATATCTCCATCTTTTTGACTTCAGTCTATTCAATTTTGTTTATTTCCTCAAAATGAAGACAAACATAACCCTTTTATATGTATATAAGAATGCGTGCGTTAATGTGTGTTTACATATACGTGAGTGTGCTCGTGTATATGCACGTGTGTAAATATATGTGTTAGTGCATATATATATGTGTTAGGTTGTTGAATATATATGTGTGTGTGTGTGTGTGTGTGTGTGTGTGTGTGTGTGTGTGTGTGTGTGTGTGTGTGTTGTTTGGATTTTACGGCATATCAACCAATATATATATATATATATATGCCGCTAGCGTAATGCAAAGCTCTTCGAAAGAATTGAGCACTCTAGTAGCCGATAGGGTATAAAAATGTAAACAAAGGCTGCTGCTGCTGTTGCTAAAATAAAATACTCTAAGGTCTGAAACTTAGTCTAACGTAAAGTTAGACGGGTTTCGATCCCGGCTGCGAGCGTCCTGCGTGTCTAGCCACACTAAAGAGTTCTGTTAGAACGAAACAGTCTGTCTGTGGATGACTATATATATATATATATATATATATATATATATATATAAATATATATATATATATATATATATAAATATATATATGAAAAATGATGAATATGTATGTGTGTATATATAATTTATCATGTCTATATGTAAATATGTATCCATATATACCGTCATTATCAATTCTTGGTAATGATACGGAATTCCGTCAGTTCCTCTCACACACACACACACACACACACACACACACAACATCTGTCCCTGTCATCTATCGCTCTTGGTAGGTCTTCTAAACTGTATCCAGTGTCCGCTTACAGATGAGATATATGTCCTTGCTGATCGGCCAACACTGGCCGGCCCATGTGTACGAGTCCATAAAAAAACATTGTTACTGATTTCGTTCTTAGATTGTTAGTGAGATGGGAGGTAAGGGGCCATATTGCTGCTGTTTTGAAGTGTTGTTTCTTGTATTTGTTCAAAACATACAACAGTATAAATACACACCTGAGCACTAGCAAAACACATAAAGAGAAAATTAGATGAGAACTGCTCAAGAATGCAAATTGCTGTTTTCAACACACACACATATATAAGCGTGTATTGGTAAGGTAGTATTTGAATGTATTTCTGCATGTGTATGTATAAATGTGTGTGAGTGTGTAGTTGGTGTGTAAATTTGGTTACTGGATTAGCAGGTTTAAATATATGTAAGTGATATGTATGTGATATGTTTAAATATATAAGTATGTGATATGTGATATGTTTAAATATATGTAAGTGATATGTATGTGATATGTTTAAATATATATGTATGTGATATGTGATATGTTTAAATATATGTAAGTGATATGTATGTGATATGTTTAAATATATATGTATGTGATATGTGATATGTTTAAATATATGTATGTGATATGTGATATGTTTAAATATATGGATGTGATATGTATGTGATATGTTTAAATATATATGTATGTGATATGTGATATGTTTAAATATATGTATGTGATATGTTTAAATATATGTATGTGATATGTATGTGATATGTTTAAATATATATGTATGTGATATGTGATATGTTTAAATATATGTATGTGATATGTATGTGCACCCATACACGGGTGCTTTTAAATATGTGTGTATATATATGTTTTTTATGGACCTATATATATATATATATATATATATATATATATGTGTGTGTGTGTGTGTGTGTGTGTGTGTGTACATCTTTGTATGTGTGTTTGTAAGGACATATGTCTGTTCAGGGATTTAAATATATATGCACACTTTATACATGTTTGTTCATATATACATGAATATATGCGAACGTCTTCATATGTATTTACGCGGATATATGTATCTTGCCCACAAACAACCATATATATATATATATATATATATATGGTTTTGTCTCTATATAGATATGTACCTATACATGTATGTATAAGTTTACGCCTATATGTGTGTTTTGTGCGTGCTAGCGTGTGTGAGGGGGGTACTTTTTAGCGCTATTTAGTGTACAACTTTAGTGACACACCCAGAGGTTAAAAGATGCTATTTTTGTCAAGTAACACATGATGATCATTCCAATTCTTGGCAGTAAAACAGTCGCCTTATTATCTTTGATATATGTTGCTACAGAGAAATTTGTAAGTATTACCAGAAATAGTTACCGAAAACTCTGTAATCACAACTTTTGGATTCTAGATTCAGCAAAAATGCTATAACAGCAATTATGAAATTGCTCATCAGTATTCTTATATGTATAATCATCCAAATTTCCTGCAAGAAAAATTACTATTTTATATATATATATATATACATTAGGATAGGCTGAATAGGTCATATGATAATGTCATATCTGCTGTTGATAACTTTTTTGACAAACTGAATCGAAGCACTGCAACACCGATGGAAGAAGTCAATAGACCGTAAAAGGGAACGATGTTAATAAGTAAGCGTCATTTAGTATCTTGGCTAGCCAATGAACTTTTGCAGATATATATATATATATATATATATATATATATATATATATTTGTGGGGGGTTAATCCCAGGTCTAGTCATATCAAAGACTCAAAAAAAGGTACTTGATGGCTCCTTGCTTAACACTCAGCACTATAAGGTAAGGATCGAGGAAAAAGTGGAGCAATCCAAGGAAAGAAGTAGTGCCCTCTTCTACACCTAGGTGTAGTAGCTATCGAAAAGGGAGCCTTCGGGTTACCCACGACTATGGTCGCCAACTTTACTACTTTACTACCAAAACTAAAACTAACAGGATTTTATTTTTCGAGAGAAATATTATCAAATTAAAATGGATATTATTACATATTATTTATTATCGAATTATATGGAAATGAAACACTGTTTCACAAAATATATGAATATACTTATTTTTGGACTACAATATGTTCCTGTTTTTGGTTACAGTTTCAATACTGTAGAGTTTGGAATTACATAACACATAATAATGTCTGTTTTTATGGTATAATGTTTCGCAAGAAATGATAAAATTTTCGTATCGTTGACTTAGATTAAAATTTGATAAAAATTTGATAGGAGAGTTCTTATTCAAAGCAATAATATATATATATATATATAGTCAGCGTCCCCCATGCCCTCGCCTGTGAATTTAAATAATTTTTATTTTTATTTTTATTCTTTTTTTTTTTTTAAATACGAACTGTAATTCCACATTTGCTGTTCTGCAACTTCAAGAAAAGCATGTAAATAGTCATCTGACGAGACGGAGGGTATAGTAATATTCTCCGCCGAAATAAATTTATAATGACGACTTAACCAAATTTGAGTTTCCATCCGATTACACTATATATATATATATATATATATATATATATATATATAATGGTGGGAGATCACATAGATACACACACATATGTTTATATATACAATTATATACGACTGCATCCTCTGCTGCAGAGTAAGACCCCGACAGATAAAAAAGTTGAATTGAGTAAGATGCTACATGGAATCCGATGGTGAGGCTCCAGTTTTTGAGATTTTAAATATGTGAAGTCGACCTTTCGTTGCCAATATTTAACTCGGTTATGATCGAATACAACTGTTTAAAATGCATTTGTATCATAAAGGAATAACTGGAAGCATATTATTGTGTAAAGACAAATTATTTTGGAGAGTTTTTCACATCCAGCGTTAGTTGATGGTCTTTCACCGGAATCTGATTAACAGCAAGTTTCCTCAAGTTTCATGGACTCTTCTCACTATTCTTGCCGATTTTAACAATGCTGTAGACTAAATGAGCTAGATTCTTGTGATTTCTAATTCCCCCAATTTTTTTTTCATGTTTTTGGGGACCGTTCCAGGCATGCCAGCTACAATTATTATCACCGTTACCCTCATGTTCCACTGCTTTACTCTTTGCATTAGCTAATATTCTTTCACTGGAGTCTGATTGACAGCAAGTTTCCTCAAGTCTCCAGGACACTTCTCAGTGTACTGGCCGATCTTAATACTGCTATTGTTTGGATAGTTTCTGCTCGACCTCCGATTTCCAACTTTTTCAGCCCCTTTTTACCAAGCCTTTAGGAATCATTCAGAGCTTAGCCGACTATTTAATTCTTTTATTTTTTCCGTTTTTTATTTCCTGGTGAATTGCATTGTTTATTCTTACATTCTGTTTCGCACCATAAAAAAACAGCTGCTAAAAGAGAGAAAACGGAAATTGACCGCCATTTTATAATTCACTTCAACATTCATCCGCACAGAGCATGCGCAATAGATTTTAGCCATTGGCTTACCATACTTCAGCACCTGAAAATTCACCAACCACGGTTCAATTCAACCCCCGCTTGGCTCAATCCGCTAAATCACACACACACACAAACACACACACAGATACACACACACACACACACATACGTACACACACACACACACACACATACATATATATATATAGAGAGAGAGAGAGAGAGAGAAAGAGAGAGAGATTGTGAGAAAGAAAGAAAGAGTGAGAAAGATTTTTAAAAATGTTGATACCTTAGTAGAAGTACCTATATGATATAATTTCAAACAAGTTCCACATGTTCACCATCCCTGACAACTCATTCTTGAAAATTCCCGCAGGTGATTAAAAAGACTTTAATAATGCCATGTGAGTAAGAAAAGCTAAACAGATATTATGGACATCACCGAGGGAAAATTCCAATGATGAGTTAACAGGATGAGGAACTGGTAGAAACCTGAAAATCAAAACATCATAAAAGAACTCTTATATAAATGTTAAGATTTTTAATGTGCGCAGAGAACAACGATTCCCTTGACGCTCTCCCCCCCCCCCTCTCTCTCTCTCTCTCTCTCTCTCTCTCTCTCTCTCTCTCTCTCTCTCTCGACATCCATTCCTATCAGATGATCGCTCTTACCAAAACCTCTACACGGCATCACGTGTCCGCACAAAGCTGATGAATGTATGTCCTTGCGAGTGCATCCATGTGAAGGAATTCATAAAATAACGTTGCTTATGTGTTCATCCTTACTTCGTCAGTGCCCAACGTGTCTTGTTCGCCTTATTTCGAATGTTTGTAAGATGGGCTGTAAGTGGCTGTAAAGATGCTTTTTTGTGGGAATTTGTTCAAAACAGTGCGCCGTATCTTTGTATTGGTTCCCATCTAGCTTTTTCTTCAGGCATATCATTAGAGTCTGAGTGGATGCAGCCATACAGTAGTACTGACACGACCATTACTTGGAAGAATTCCCATTTTATTTTATCAGAGAGATCAGATTTCCATATAGTTGTTAATCTACCAAGAGCAGTCCATGCTTTACCAGTGCTTATGTTGACATTGCTTTCAGTAGATAAGATATTGCTACCTCTGTGTATAAACTGGTTTGCAAATTTCAGAGGCTTGCCATTTGATGAGGAGATGCACATTATTTCTGTTTTATCTGAATTCATGTAGAGACCAATGCCTCTTGCTGCCTGCGCAAGGCTATGCAACAAAGATTCGTCTTGAACAGGAGTATTTTCAATAATAATAATAATAAACATGAATTCATAGCATGCATATAATCTTCCCTTTCTCTCAAGCTGGATCTTGGGTAAAGACTCGGTGAAGATTTGTAAGAAACTGAAAATAAAACTGAAAATTTAGTGACAATAAAAATGCTCCGAAAATACTTGAAAAAAATAATCAATTTACATCTCCTCAAAGACATCTCCCGGTAGACTGCAATTTTCTAGAGAGGTAAGACACCTCACCACCAAAAGTGTCATCGGTATGACACTAAACAAAATCAGATGGTGAGTCTCCAGTCCAGGAGCTTTGGAGAAGATGGAGCATTCATCTATTGATCTCACTCCCAAGTCTTCTCTAAATCGAAGTGGTAGGACCGGTTAGAGTCCCATCTAAAAGTCAAATAGAACAGTTCAATCATTCATTGAAACCATTTAACCCCGTGAAAGAAAATGTCCACTGATCGTTTTAAAATGATGTGTGTATGTGTGTGTGTGAACAGAATTTGGCATTAAATAATCTACAAGGTTTGATATGCCATATAACATAACCAAACCAAACCAAACCAAACCAAATCAATTCATGACAATAATGTCTAAATCGTCAGATCCTGAAGGAAAAAGTTTTATGTTGGTTGGTTGGTTGGTTGGTTGGGTTTTACGGCATATCAACCTTTGTAGGTTATTTAACGCCAAATCCATTTTTATCAAAATAGTCCTATTTAAAACAATTTAGTTTAGCATAAGTATGCGGTTTAAATGTAAGTACAGTTTAATTGTGAAAAACATTTCTATTTCAAGCTATTCAGTTTAGTCAAGCAGTTCTAATCCTGCTAATTCAGTTTAGTATAAGTACAGATTTTGTTTACACACGGTTAAATGTCAAAACAGTTCTATATTAAACAATTCAGTTTAGTGTAAGAACAGCTTCAAAGTCAAAAAGCAGTTCCATTTCAAACAATTCAGTTTAGCATAAGCACGCCGTTTAAATGTAAGTACGTTTTGATTGTCAAAAATATTTCTATTTCAAGGTGTTCAGTTTACCATAAGTATGTAGTTTAGTTCTATTTAACCCATAGATAGGACCCTATCAGGTGCTACCACTCCAGGCCAGAGTGGACCTGTGAGCAATGGCAATGAAGGGGTGCTCGGCATTCCCCAAAGCCCTAGCATCACTGGAACCTCACCATCAGATTGTTTAGTGTCATATCCAGGACACTCGTTGGGGTGGGTCTTACCCCTCTGCTGAGGTGAAGTCGGTATATGTTAATGTCTGCCCCTACCCATGCACTAAGTCGAAAAGTTCTCAGCCTAACTAAACCGAAAGATAAGATATAACCAACGAAAAATGATAATATAAAAAAAATCATTCCGCAATTATATAACAGGTAGAGATATTTCAAACTTAAAAAGTCGACTCGGACGCAGCAGTTTACAGTATCGAATTTCAGCTTCAAATATAAACTTGTTAACAGCCTCTGTGTCTGATGGGAGGTTTGGGTCACTTAGTGGTCACTCTGTTAGGTCAGCTGCCACCATTTTTTGTTGGAGGTCTTTGTAAAAACGTTTAAAGGTATAAACATCTTTTTTTCTGGATGCACGACTTTGGTTTTAATTACATTCTTAAGATTAGATGTTGATTTACAGGTGTTAAGTTTTCTACACGCTTTGTATAGGACGGTTTGCTATTATTCACAAATTGTACCATCCGTGTGATTCTTGGAGCCTATTTACCGCTGATAACGATCTCCAACGTTAGAAGTCTTCATTTTACCATTCTACCAATGAATCTTTTACAACACTGTATTCTGGCATTCATTCATTAACGTAACTTCGTCTCGCCATGGAGAACTAGTTAACAAGTTAGTCCCTCTGACAATTACAATGATAGTGAGCTTGATTCTCACTTGGAGATCTACACGTGCGGCCTGCTGTTGTACTAAGGTTAGTAAATTTATAAAGTGTTTCTCATTGTGGAGAATATGTTAGCAAATCGATACTACTGACAATAACTAATTTCTGGCTCCGTCACTCACTGCATCTCTTCAGAGGAGTAAGACTCCCCTAACGAGTGTCCTGTATATGACTCTTAACATTCTGATGATGAGGCTCCTGTAATGCTAGAGCTTTGGGGAATGCAGAGTGCCCCTTCATATCCCTCCCGGGTTCACTCTGGACCGGAGTGATAGCCCCTGATAGGGTCAAATAAACCTAAACTGTGTACTTATACTAAACAGAATTGTTAGAAATAGAACTGTTTATATGTATAAAATACCGGACATAATGGTTAGAGTGTTCGCCAGGGACCCGCGAGACCTGGGTTCAATCCTAGGTCGAATCATACTAAAGACTCAAAAAATGGTACTTGATGCTACCTTGCTTAACACTCAATATTATAATGTAAGGATCAAGGATAAAGTGGAGCAATCTAGGGAAAGGAGTACTGCCCTCCCCTACACCTCGGTGTAGTAGCCATCAAAAAGGGAACCTTCGGGTCACCCTCGACTACAGTCGCCAACTTTACTTTACTATATGTATAAAAATAGATTTGGCATTAAATAACCTACAATGTTTGATGTGCCATAAAACCAAACATAACTAAACTAATTTTATGAGCTCAAAATTACCAGGTACTCTACTAACGTTTTTCTTTGTTTCTTTGTTTAATCGCATATAAACCTTTGTAGGTTATTTAATGCCAAAGCCATTGTCCTAGAAGTATAGTAGTGGTACTATTTAACCAATAGCTGGGACTAACGTTTTTGGTAGGATAACAAAATAAAAGGAAGTAGAAACCAGTCGCAATTAGTAGCATGTTTACATTTTGGTTTGGTTTCCTTGTTTAATGACATATCAACCTTTGTGGTTTATTTAATGCTAAGAACAGTATTGGCGCTATTTAACCCACATGGCATTAGATTTTGACTTACGTTTCTCCAATCAAAGACTAAATCTAAATAGGTTACTAATTAAAGAATATTTTTACTAATCAAGGCCCCTGGGTTAATGGCCTAATGAGTAAAGTGTTCGCCAATGGTCTGGGAGATTGGGGTTCAATCCCAGGTTGACTTTAAAAAATGGTACTTGATGCCGCCTTGTTTAACACTCAGCATTATTAGCTAAGAATCAAGGGTAAAGTGGGGCAATCCAATGAAAGGAGTAGCGCTCTCCCTTTCACCTTGGTGAAGTAGCTATCGAAAAGGGAGCCTTCGGGTCACCCTCGACTACGCTCACCGACTTTACTAATCAAAAAATATAAATTTTAAAGCAAAAAACTGGGAACTGACTAGGTTTATTTTTATATATATTTTATTCAATTTTTGATATTTAGAAATTTTAAAGAAATAAAGTGCTAGGGGAGGTTGTCCTTGTAGTGTTATGGTTAATGCGATGGTTTGCAGAATTATAGTAAGCGAGTTCGAACTCCAGTCACACTATTACGTTCACTTTCGGACAAATACTCTTGGGAAAGATATGAACCCCCTTACTTTCTTATTACAATGTCGCATCCCTGCACCTTAACCATAACGCCATGGGGGACTCCTCCCCAGTAAACAAATAACTTAAAACAGCAGGATGACTTGCTGTCATTCGACTTCTGGTAAAAGCTATGTAGACATAGCAGTCTCAATGTTTAGTTTGGTTCAAGGTTAAAAGGAGCACCTCGTCAGAATCGAAATCACTAATAAAGATTGGATAGCTTAGCTCGCTAATCCTTACACCAGACGAAACGCTCCAAACTTAGACCAAGTCATTTATTAAGCTTAGCCTAATTCATCACAAAACCAGATGCATGAGGCACCCAGTGAAAATCTCTCTCATCAATGTATATACGCTAACCTAGTTTGTTAAACTTTGAACTCAGCGAGACGCCCTGTTTTTTTATTAACATTAAGTTTAATTTAACAGAAACCAGAAGTATAGGGCACCCAGTGAGAATTAGAATCACTAACAATGTTTTACTTACCTGGCTCTCTAATCATTATGCTAGGCTAGATGTTCTTTCATTTACTAAGCTTAGATCAATTTGGCACAAGGCCAGAAACATGGCGCATCCAATAAGAATTAAACTCATTAGCAAAAAGGTATGCTTGACTAGCTCGTTAAACATTACACCAAGCCAAACGTCTCGACTCTAAATGTAGTCATTTACTTAGCATGGCTTGTCACAAGGCCATAAGTAGAGTGCACTCAGTAAGAATCAAATTCAATTACAAATTCCTGTTAGTTCGCTGAACATTAAACCACGCTAAACGGCACTGCCCAAGATTTAGTCGCATACTTAGCATCATTTGTCACAAGGCCAAAGTATGGAGCACCCGGTGAGAATCGAGCTCACTAACAACGGTATGCTCACCTAGCTAACCAGTACATAACGTAAGGCATCTCCACCCAAGATGTTGGGAGTAAAGAAATGAAAGGAACTTGAAGAGTACAAAGAAAAGTCTTGGCGCAGCAACAAGATTTTGGCCTACAACAAAAATGCCTAGGGAAGAATTTTGGTGTTAAGAAGCAGAATAAATAAATAAACAAATAAATAAATAGATAGATAAAAAAAAAAAAGTAAAGAAACAAATCAAAATTTGCCAAATAAAAGAATGCGAAAAATTTACAAAGTTTATTGAAATAAAATGACAGGACGACTTAAGTACAAAGATACTTAAAATGTTGTACATCTAATGTCGTTTATTGACACTTGTTTCCTGAAAGTGCCAACCAAAAGCATCAACTCCCCATTTTTTTCTTGACAACAGAAAATACTGTTCATCCCTATTCTTAATGTATTTTCACCGTAAGATACTATTTGCAATACTTTTGGTTTGGGTTCTTTGTTTAATGAAATATCAACCCACGTGGGTTAATTTAAATCTAAAGCCAACCTGTTAGATTAGAAGTGGTACTATCAAAAACATATCTGGAGATTAGAAGATTAATACCTTTCCTAAGGAAGGAGGTATTTATCTGGTGCCCCCACATACACCAAAGTTTGGCACAAGGCCTTTTTTAGTTTGGGAACTAGGTGTAGGGCCGTAGCCCATACACGCTCGGTGGTACCAAAAATGCCTTGGACCCCGTAGGTATTCCCCTAAAAAAAGGTCGCCTCAGGCGCCAGGTGATAAACTAAACTCTGCCGGAGCAGGTAAAAGCCAGGAGGGACGGCCCTATGTAGCCCAAGGAATGTCGGTCTTAGGCACGAGACACGAGTGCCGGGCTTTCCAGCTACCCATGTTAGGCGGCTTCGATCGACTGTTGCCCGATTAATTAGTAAGCGAAAGTAACTTCGGAGATTAGACCAAAATTGAAGCGAAATTACACGACTGGAGTTTGAACACGCTTACCATGATGTTGCAGTTCAACGCGCTAGCCATGACATCACAGGGAGTGCCTATTATGTATTTTATAGACTTATTTTGTCAATAATGCATTATTCTTGACCACAATGAATGTAGCTTGTACAAGTTCTATTTTGTAATAAGCATTGCATGAATTCCTGACCACAGACAATCCCTTTATTCTCGATGTTCAATATCCATATAATATTACTAACGCTTGCCTCAATTCTTGATAAATTATGCGTTTTAAATTTATTAGATATTCTAATTTTTTTTGTGTGTGAAAATAAAACCATTTTGAATACGAAATAAATACTTCTGTTCATTAATTTCTGCAAGAGAAACCCGACCAAAGATTTAGAATGCTAAAAAATATATTAAAAAGCAAACAGATTAAAGTTTAAAAGTCGTTAATTTTTCATCTCTGAATTTACATAACAAAAAAATCCAATACAAATCTCTTAATGGTTCATCTCCATTGGCTAATCACGGACTCACGTTGTAATATTTTGACCTTCGCCCCGGCCCAAAAATGCTATTCCAAGGTGATACACCGGAAGGAAGTGACACATTCCAATGGCCAGTAATCGAAAGAGATCGCGTGGGCAGATTAAGGCTTATGATATGGGACAAGGTGAAGGTCTCATTGTGCCACTACAGTCATGCACCGGAAGAGAGTAACCTCTGAACTGCATGACAGTTATTTCCGCTTGATGACGATTAAACATCCGATTTCGAAGATCCAGTTGGCGATCGCGTGGGCGTTGAGTTATTATTTAACTCAGTTGAGTTTGGGGTGCAAAAAGCAGTTGCCAGCAAAATTCCAGACAGTAGAGACCAGATGTGGTAGGGAAGGCTACGCCCGACCGAGGGGGCACTCGGAAAACCCCCGATGCAGTTGCCAGCAGACTTCCAGACAGCCAGAGACCAGATGTGGTAGGGAAGGCCACACCCGACCGAGGGGGCACTCGGAAAACTCCCGAAGCAGTTGCCAGCAGACTCCCAGAGGGTTAGAGACGAGATGTGGTAGGGAAGGCCACACCCGACCGAGGGGGACCTCGGAAAACCCCCGAAGCAGTTGCCAGCAGACTCCCAGAGGGTTAGAGACGAGATGTGGTAGGGAAGGCCACACCCGACCGAGGGGGCCCTCGGAAAGCCCCGATGGAGTAGACCTCAATATCAGGAGAACAATAAAGACACAACGTGACGGTCATAACAGTGGGGTCAAAATATGAAGTTTATGTTCGGTCTCCAGCATCCTCTCACATGCAACCCTTCAACAACCCTTTCGAACCCTTGCAATAAAATGAGAGGTAAAATGTTGTTAAAGAAATCTTCTTGTGTCTTCCTTCCTGCATCTTAATTGTTCCTGCGTCTTTATCATGCGTTTTCCTTCCAGCGTCTTTATCGTTGTGTCGCTGTAGATGACTATATAACATTGTGACCATGACGCGTTCAATTATTTGAAATTGTGACACGGTCGTATGTTTCAAGCGCTGATACTATTCTCCCATGAAATGAGATCTAAGAATACAGTTTTAGTTTTCCACCTTTTTCTTTCTTTTTTCATTTCTTTCTTTCTTTCTTTCTTTCTTTCTTTTTTCTTTCTTTCTTTCTTTCTTTCTTTCGTTTTTGTTTGCTTGTTGTTTTTTTCTTTATTTATTTCTTTGGTTTTTGATTGTTTGTTTCGTTTGTTTATATCTTCTTTCATTTTCCTTCATTCTTTTCTTCTGTCTTTCCATCAGTTTTTTCTTTGTCTTCCTTTCTTTCTTTCTTTCTTCGTTTTTTTTACTTTTAACACTTTTCATCTTCTTTTACTTCTTTCTTTCTTTCTTTCTTTCTTGTGTATTTTTTCATCTTTTACTTTCATTCTTTTTCCGTTCAGTCGTTTCTTTTTGCTTTTTTTCGATTTTTTTTTTTTTTTTTTTTCATCGTTTATACTTCTTTTTTATTTCTTTTGTTACTTTTTCTTTTGGCTATATCCCTCTTTCCTTTTCTATTTTTTCCAGATTTTTTTCCAGATTTTTTTCACTCTTTTTTTTTTTTTTTCCTCTCTCATTTCTTTTCTATCGTTTTATCACTTTTTGCAATTTTTTTTCTTTGCTTTCTTTCTCTTCACTGTCTTTTCTTTGCTTCTTTTTCTTTCATTCATGGTATTTTCTTTGTCGTTACTTTCTTTTTTTTATTCTCTATTGTTAGCCATTTTTAATTCAGTCTTCATTCATTCACTCTTTTCATTTCCTCCTTTTTCTTTTTTTTGTTTCTTTTTCTTTCTTCTTAAATGTTTTTTTCTTTTTTTTTTGCTTTCTTTCTCTTCCATTCTTTTCTTTTGCCTCTTTTTCTTTCTTTCATATTTTTTGTTACTTTCTTTATTTAATTATTCTTTCTTTCTTTCTTTCTTTCTTTCTTTCTTTCGTTTACGTATTTTATTCATATTTTTTTCTTTTTCTTTCTTCTTAATTAGTTACTTTTTTCCTTTCGTTCTTTTTTGTTGCCCTAGTTTATCCATTCACTCATTCTTTCTTTCTTTCCTTCTTTCTTTTCATTCTCTTGTTTGTTTGTTGTTTGTTTGTTTGTTTTGTTGTTGTTTTTTGTGTTTTTTTTCGTTCTTCTTAATTTTTTCTTGGTTTTCTTTCTTTTTCTTGTCTTTTGTTTTGCTTTTTTCTTTCATTGTTCTTTTTTCTTTTTCTTTTTCTTTGAATAGTTTCGCTTTTTTATTGCTATCATTCATTCATTCTTCCTTCTTTTTTCTTATTTTCATTTCTTTTAAGGTTTTTCTATTTTGCTTTCCTTTCTTTCTTTTGACTCTGAATTATTTCCGTCTCATAGAAATACTTAGGATTCTACAGTTGTATATAGTTTCCATTTTGTTTACTGTCCTTGAACTTTAACAAAGAAAATATCCAAACCAACCCAAATGAATAAATAAATAAATAAACAAAATGGGGAAAAATGGCCAGGGAGGACATATGATAGATAAACTGATAGATATGCTGTCTTTCTACCTGGCATATACCCGTCATGCTAACCTGGAAATATAAATCACTAAATGTATTACTTTACATTCTAACGCGATAATATTCAAAATATCACGGGTGACAGGATTAATGTTTTTAGGTAGACTATACCAATTCCAGTTCTAAAAATATACTGTAACGTGTTATAACAAACTCAATCACTGTTAAGTTAGGTTTGGGTCGGTTGGTTTGGTTTTATGGTATATCAACCATTGTCGGGTATTTAATGCCAAATCCTCTTTATACATATATATTAGAAATATATGATTTGGTTTGGTTGGGTTTTATGGCATATTAACCATTGTTGGTTATTTAATACCAAATCCTCTTTATACATATATATTAAATATATATGATTTGGTTGAGCTGGGTTTTATGGCATATCAACCATTGTAGGTTATTTAATGCCAAATCCTCTTTATACATATATATTAGAAACATATGATTTGGTTTGGTTGGGTTTTATGGCATATCAACCATTATAGGTTATTTAATGCCAAATCATCTTTATATATATATATATATATATATATATATAACTTGTAAGCACATTTTGTAGATGATATTATTAAACGAGCCTGACATCTTTTTTGCAGACAGTTAAAACGTTTCAAGTATTGCGATATAACAGTAACAATTAAACATTAGTCATTTTTTTGCACAAAATTTGTCCAATTTGACTCATAGATAAGACCCTATCAGCTGCTACCACAGTGGGCCACTGGGAGCAATGCCAATGAAGGGGAACTTCATATTCCCCAAATCTCCGAGGCTGGAGCCTCGCCATCAGAGAGTTTACTATAATATCCATGACACTCGTTGAAGAGGGTCTTACCCCTCTGCAGATACAGTCGGTGTATTCTACAACCCAAGCCAACTGGGCAGTAATCACCGTTTAGAGGCACACTTAGCGTTACACTTATCGTCATAAGAAATGGGATCGTCTACTTGAGTTCAAATCCAGGACGAGGCAGCTTAAATTTCACTTCGCAGTAATGTTCAAGAGAAAGGTATGAATGGATCTACCTGTTCTCTCCGCCGTCCTAATGCTATGTTTAAATTGTAGGACAGATTGGATTCTATAGTATTAGTTAGCAACCAATCTAGGAGAAAGAAAACTCTCAATTCAAACCCGCTTTATTCTGCTTAAAATCTGACCGACTGTCGCACACCGTCATTGACGGTGGGTTTGGGAGCTTCGTGTGGTGTAATCGTCAGGGAGCTGGTCTCACTGAGGGCTTAATACTTCCGGACTTGTGCCAAGCCTAAGCAAAGCTTTGTAAATTACAACCAGTTCATCACTGTTGAGAGCTCCTCGGCTATAACCCTGAACAGATGGTAGTGAGATCTGAAATTTAGTTTGTATTTGTGTCATTCGAAAAACGTACTTGGTACTGGAATCGATATCGTATCTTAATCTATAATCATATTTTTCTCGCAAATCAAATCTTCTAAGTATACTGCATCATTGCTGTTTATAACAAATTTGTATATGAGCTGACAAACTTTGGGAGATGAAGTTGAATGGATGGATATCCGAGAAGAAGCATAAACAACAAATGGCTACTATATCCACTGTTAGTCATAAAAAGATCGAGAATTTGCGTATTAAACACGAAATGGTTCTTATAAGATTTTTATGGCGAGTTTTCAAAAAGACAGAGATCAAAATAACCAGAGACCTCAGGAAGTACACACAATTCTTCCGAAAAGGAAAAGAAACATGAATGAACGAAAAAGAAAAGTCAGGGAAAAGAAAGAAAATCAGGAAATATCTTTACAATAAAAAAAAGAATTAATGAATGAAAGATAGCAACAAAAAAGAACAAAAAGTGTTAAATACCCTACCTATGAACATTAATGGGTATGTCTCATTCCTCATAATGTTATATACCCAACCGATGAACATTAATGGGTATGTCCCATTCCTCATAATGTTATATTTCCAACTGGTGAACATTAATGGGTATGTCCCATTCCTCATAAATACGTTGGACACTATTATGAGGGGGTGAACATATACAGAGTTGTTTGTTTCCTGGCCTCTGGGACGCCCCCTTTGGGGTGTGCCGACAGGACCGAAGGTATTTTTGGATTTTACCGGACGCGTGTGGGCTGCGGCCCTGCGGTCGGACCCACTTTTTAAAAAGGGCCTTGTGCCATACTTGTCCGGTGGTGGGACGGAGAAAATATACAAAGTAGTCACCACAAGCAGTGAGTACCTTCTTCACGCTGCTGGCAAGTATTGTATTTTGTTAATGTTATAAAAGATTTTCATTTCATTTCCAGCCTTCAGTTTTGTTATTTCTCATTCAGTAACCTTTTGTTAGGTTCAAAAAAAAAAAAAGGGAACAGAAAAAACAAACGAAAAATCAGCTAACAGAATCAATGATTCTCTCTCTCTCTCTCCATCTCTCTCTGTTCATATGTATGTATTTTCCCAACCTCTCCGCCCCGAACAGGGTGCGACACAAGGTCAATCTTTAAACAGAATGCAACTGATTTAAATTTAGAATTTCTCATTTGACGGGTTGCCATATCTAGGTTAAAGAGCTAAGTCTACCTTGCTATTAACCCATAATTGAGAGGAGAATTGTTAGATTCCTACCTTTCCCAAAGTTACTAGTACTATGTGAAATACAAACAACTCTAGCCAGGATTTGAACTCTAGTTACCGGATCCATTTCCCAAGACAATAACAGTTACACTACGAGCTAACGTCCGTCTGTCTGTGTCCGTGAATAATTATTTATATCATATATTTATATCTGCCGTAGTCAGTCTGTTCGTATCTATCAATCAATTATACATTGTTCCTATGAAAGTCGTTCATGGAAGAGGTGACTCAAAAGTTCTTGTGTGAGCCAAAATTTATATTCAATTTTTTTAAAGATTGAGAAACTTGAGAATCCATGTTATTAGTGTATGATGAATATAAATAATAGCGTGAAAGTTTCATGGCGCAAGGTTATTTTCTTCTTGTTTGGGCCGAGACCTTTTTATTCCTTCTCGTATATATATATATATATATATATATTATACTAAGGTGAGACAAATGATTTGAAAATTCTAGTAACGTGAGGCACAATTTAGCAGTTTAGGATACTTTTGCCGAGATCATGAAGGTGACGAACCATACTGGACTGTGAGATGCCAAGCTCACCTGATACTCTCCAAGTGCAACTCACCAGATGTGCAGAGGTCATGCAGGTGAACAACCACATTCGACTGTGAAATGCAGATCTCGCCTGATACTCTCCGAGTGCTACCAGATTCGCCTCCATGGCTGAAAGTATGGAATCGAAACGAATGCTTTTAGACATACCTGACCGAGCCTTATCGTTGAGGTTCTTGCAACACAAACGAACTTTCTTGAACCATCTGGTTACGGTTTTATAATCATCTGCGCCTTCACATTTCGCAAAAAAAATGTTTTTGCTTGATTCGGCGGCGTTATGGACCACTTCCAACTCGTAAACCATAAGTTCCCGAATTAGACGTCGTTGCACACTCATCTATGCGGCTTTCAAATCACACACGGAGTGAAGCAAAGAACAATGTAACAGCGCACTAACTACCACGATACTACAAACTAGAGTGGATACCTTTTACAGCTTGTTTCGGTCACGTGATATATGCGCCGCGAACTAGCACGTACCAAAACGTTACAAAACTTTTGACTCACACAAGCGCATACGCGCGCGCACACACACACACACACATACACACACATATATATATATATATATATATATATATGTCTGTTCATGTCTGACTCTCTGTGTTAAATATGCAGACAAATAGAAATGCCACCCTACCATCAACCCCAAACTCTCGAAGCCAAACAATTCGAATTACACAGACATAGCGAAAGTAAATATTTCTGTGATTTATGACCCATATGTCACTACAAACATTTAACATTGCTAAGGCGTACCCGACATTCTCATCTGGATAGGGTTTCTTTCGAAGCCATTACGAAAATGATTCCTGTGTTGTTACCCCCTATTCGTTTGTTGGGCTGAATATTACACCCCTTCATTCGTAGCGTAACGGTTATCGTTGAAGGAAATGGACGCGACGACCCGAGTTCAAATCCTTGACGGGAATGTTTGCATTTCTCTTCACGCTAATGCTCTCGGAGAAGATATAAATTCATTTGTTCTTCCTCCTGTGGGTGAATAATAAAAAATTGACAATTTAGCTTTGTTACGGCAACTAGTCTAGGAGATCTTTTTAAAAAAAAACTCTGTATTTAGATTATCCATGAACTCACTTGAAAAAAATACCTTGGACCGCATCCGGCTTGTGGCGGAGATGTTGGGTAAATACAAGGGTCGGTCAATAAATAAGAGGAATCTATTTTTCAATGAAAGACATTCAATAAATTCGGAGAATTTAAAAAAAAAACATCAAAATATCTTCTTTTTTTTCTATAAAAGCATCAACCAAGTCGGCTGGCAGGCGTAGAATACGCCAACAGCATCTCTGCAGAGGGGTAAGACCCCTTCCCCCAACGAGTGTCCTAGATATGACACTAAACAATCTGATGTTGAGGCTCCTGCCTTAGAGCTTTGTTTGATCATTTAACAGTGGGTAAACAAACGACTGATGCTTAATTGAATTGTTAGTGATGCATAGCAATACTTGGAGCTATTTAACCGTGTGCAAAAGAATTAGCTTAAGCTCGTTAAAAAAACGTTATCATCAAAATGTGTTTACAAATCCTATACATTTCATATATATGTATAAAGAGGAGTTGGCATTGAATAACCTACAATGGTTGATATGCCATGAAATCCAACTCAACCAAACCATAAATGCATTGATTAGAATTGGTTGATAGTGTTACATAGCCATATACATATACATAATACAAATATAAGCGGAAACATAATCAAACATAATGACGAGGTTCAATGAACGAACGAACACATTTCTTTATAAAAATATTCCTCTCACACTTTATTCTCGAAAGGGTTGATGTTGGTTGTGTGTGAGAGGTGAGTTGGAGAAGGGGACAGTCTGCTACATATTGACCCAAAGTTCTTCTGACCATAGCAGCACTTCTTTCGCATTCTGGCTTGGCTGCTCAACCGTGGGTCACTGAGGGCTGCAAGCTGATTCTCACGCTGGCATCTTGTACCCAACTGACTCCAACTGCAACTGGAACTGGAACTGACAGGCTCAAGCCATCTGTGGCACCTGGTTATATAATTGTCTGACACCCACCTGCTTCCTGTGGGCGTACGCATCTGCCACCATCACCGAATAGATCAAGGTGATATTCCGATATCTTCGACCGGATGCACCTGCTTCCACTGTTCTTCTGCTTATTTACACAGGTGCATCTCTTGATTGAAGGCTTGGTCGAGGTCAATATGTTACAATAGCAAAATCATTTTAATCTCCTGAACCAATTTGCTTTGAGACTATTCAAACCAAAAGGGTATTCCAGGCTTTAACAGAGTTCTGTTATAAAATCTTAGGTGACTGAGACGTACAAACCATGTGAAATTTACAGAAAAATGTGGGATGCGTAAAGAGAAGCATGTTTTAGTAAAAATAACGTTTACAAAAGTGCTAAACATGGGTTTGCCACTACGAGCCAGAATTGAAAAGACAGCGAATGGAGTAAAAACACACTGACTATCCAGTAAGGAAAAAATTCCGGGCGCAGTGTTCAGTAAAGAAAATTATACTGACAGTCTTTTGGAACATGAAAGGACCCATGACTATTGATTTTCTTGAAAAAGGTGCAACTGTAAACAGTGCTTCCAGTTACTAAATCTTTAGTCAAAATTCACCTTCTTTTAATGATTCGTATATAGACTCCATTCCCCCGTGGTGTAATGGTTATCGTCCTAAGGAATGGATACGGCGACACGAGTTCAAATTCTGGACGAGGTTGTTTGCATTTCCCAGAGCACTAATACACTTGGCAAAAGGTATGAATATAATCATTTTCCCTCCAGCTGACAGGACAGACGCGGTTCTTTAGCCTTGGGTAGACAACCAGTCAAGTAGAAAGATAACTCAGAATTAAAACTTGTTAAATTCCGCTAAAAATTGACCTTGTGTCACATCCTGCCCTTTTGGAAGGGTTGGTAAATACATACATATACTCCATCTCAGATTGAATATATGTGAGATATATTAGTCGAGGGTGACTCGAAGGCTTCCAGTTCGATAGCTACTACACCAAGGTGTAGAGGAGGGTGCTACTCCTTTCCCTGGATTACTCCACTTTACCCTTGATCTATATCTTATAATGCTGAGTGCTAAGCAAGGAGGCATCAAGTACCATTGCTTGAGTCTTTGGTATGACTCGACCTGGGATTGAACCCAGGTCTCCCAAGCCATTGGCAAACACTCTAACCATCATGCCAATGTCCGGTTATATATATGTGTGTGTGTGTGTGTATGTGTGTGTGCTGGAATAAGTAAGAATAAATATTGAATGCCAAAGGGGCTGAATAATTAACATTTTAATAATTTTTCATTTATTTCTTACTAAATACAGCTAAATGCAGTCTTGATACTGATGAAGACCATTGGTATATATTCATATATATATATATATATATATATATATATATACAAGAGTCGGCAGAAAAGTCCTCCGTTCTCACACGGAATGTGACCAAATGACGTTTATTTTTCAACTTAGTCCCTTGCAGTTCACACGCACCTTTTCCATCGGTGTTACAGTGCTTGGATCCCATTGTCTAAAAATGCCATCTACCGCAGATATGATGTCATCATATGAACTTTCGGCCATTGAGCTATTCTGCCAACTCTCATAATTTGGTTTGATTGCGTGTGGGCATATTATAGATTTTTCG
The DNA here is from genome assembly GCA_963585895.1 of Sepioteuthis lessoniana. Classification (NCBI taxonomy): domain Eukaryota; kingdom Metazoa; phylum Mollusca; class Cephalopoda; order Myopsida; family Loliginidae; genus Sepioteuthis; species Sepioteuthis lessoniana. Next base: position 59,880,296 of record OY757939.1, read on the forward strand.
GAGAAGGAAATTACATAATAAGTAATTGATACTCACCAGAAAGTGAGTAGACAGTCAAATGCTACTCATGCCATTATCACTCCACCGAGTAATTCTACACAATGGGATCTTCTTCGTTGAATGAAAGTTTTAGCCTTATTTGATTTTCTTATTCGATAATTGGTATTAGGGTCATTAGGAGAGAATATGCACCGTTTCGGGGCCTTCCTCTCAGTATTTGTCCCGTATTTTTTATTGCCTGTGTTCGGCAAGGACAAACGCAACACTTTTGCAGTGCTCAGTGAGGAAATTATTATTAAAACTGATGCCTTATTGTAAATGTCTCGACTAATGGGTCAATCTGAATAAAAGTTGACAAAAAACTCTCTTGACTTCAAGAGTTATTTTAAAGGGATTTACAAAGTTGGAAACAGGGGGCATGATAAGGACTCTCACAGAAGTACCCGGCACATTTAATGAGGAAGATTCAATGCGTCCAAAAAGCAAATAAAATTGGCATCTGCGGGGTTCTTCTCTTGTAAAAATACTTAGAAAAATCAATTAGAAACAATTTAATTAGTAACATTCAACATATAGACACTTTAGCGACTGGGCAAATGGTAATAGAAATTTGCTTATTAACTACCTTGATCGCAGGGTGTCTTTGAAAATTATCTATGGGAGGAGGCAACCGGGGAAGTGGCACTCCTAGAAGTGCCAAAAGAAATTTTTTGACAAAATTTGGTTTAGGATGTTTGCATATCATTTAGAATATATATATATATATATATATATATAATATATATATATATATATATATACGCTCATTGTCAATCTATCTATGTATAACTTTTTTTTCCTTTTTCATCATTCATTTCTATTTGAATTTTCACTTTCTTTTTCTAAATTTATCTTTTTTCCAATTCTCTCTCTCTCTCTCTCTCTCTCTCTCTCTCTCTCTCATTCTCTCACTGTGTTTGTTTATACACACACACACACACACACACACACATATATATATATATATATATATATATCGACCACAGTCTGTTCATATTAATCCATCTCTTTATCTCACTTCACATTTATTTATCTATCACGGTTTGTTTGTTTCTATCTATCTATCTATCTATCTCAGTCTTTTTCAATTTGTCTATCTCGGTATTGTTTATCTATCTCAATCTGTTCATATTAATCTATCTTTACCATTAATTTTCTTTTAGTTCTTTCTGTCTACTTTTCTTTGACATTTTCCTTTTCTTCTTCCGTCTTCGCTCTTCTTTTTCTATTCTTTTCTCTCTCTCTCTCTCTCTCTCTCTCTCTCTCTCTCTCTCTCTCTCTCTCTCTCTCCTAATTTCTCTCTGATTAATTTCTCTCAATCTTTTGTTCTTATCTGTTGTCTTTCAGTTTTTTAATCCTCGGTTCCAACCGACTTTTTCCCATTCCTTGCCATTTTCCTCCTTCCTCGCTTCCGCGTTCTCTTTTCGTCTGTCTCTTCCTGATTATCCAGCCTTTTTATTTATTTATTTTCATTTTTATTTCGTTCCAGCGTCCTTCTAATTTCGTTTCGTTTTATTGGTGGGAATTTAAACATCCGTTCTTTCTCATCAAAATGTCCACGTCATATTGCTACAAGTCATTTTCTATTCATTCACAATTTATTTGATGGCTTGCTGACTTTTCTGCTCGTGCATTGCTATCTGCTTTCCCAGTCTGCAACACTCGCCAAGGCATCAATTTTAATAATAATAGCCTCGCTGAGTACAGCAAAAGTGTTGCGTTGTCTTTGCCGAATTCAGGCAGTAAAAAGTACGGGACACAAATACTGGGTGTTTGAGCGCTAAGGGTACACCGTAGACTGGTCATAGGTGATCACCACCTGGCTGAAAGAGAATAGACGTCAAGTTTTCTCTACAATATATATATATATATATAAATTACAAAAATTAAAAAATGACAAAAATTAAATCGCGAGTCGGGACTATCCTACTACAGCCTAGAGAGAGTCAGTGTTAGGCACCCTGAGGAGCCGTTTTCGGCGAAACTGTAGTAGGATAGTCCCGACTCACGATTTAATTTTTGTTATTGGCTCTACTTAGTATTGAGCACTTTTTGTAATTGTAGCATTGCAACATTTTACGGTGGGTTTTTGTTCTTTTGACCAACTGATTGCATATCTCTTGATTTTTTTCAACTGGTGTGACGCAGTTGGCCTTTTCTTTTCTTTTTTTCTCCCAATAATCTTTTTCTTTTTTTCCCCAGGTAGTGATTCGAGATATTGTTATCTCTGAATTCTGACTGTGTTTTTTTCTTTTTCTTTGTCACCGTGAATGCTGGTAGATAGTAAATTAGTATATATATATATATATATGTGTGTGTGTGTGTGTGTACACGCGCGCGCGCGTGTGTGTGTGTGTGTGTAAAAATTGTAGATTTTGCTAAGTGGATAAACCAAAGACGGACAACAGAAGGAAGTCTTTCTAAAATAAAGACGAAATTTCATCGTTGAATCCGTTGTCAGTATTTGGTTTATCCACTTCTCTACCAATTCATATATATATATATATATATATATATATATATATATATATAAAGCGCTTGTATACGAGGTGCACGTATGTATGTCTCTATTTAACAGGATCGATGTATAAATGGCTATTGTCGTAGGGAATGAACTTAAGTTAAAAATCCTGGAAGATCCTGTTTACATTTTATAAAGCACAAAAAGTCCTAGAAAAGGTATTCATCTAATTATTCTCCCACCAGCTATGGGTAAATAGTTGGGCAGACTGTTCTTTAGTTTTGGTATAACAATCAGTCTAGAAAAAAATCTCTGGATTCAATCTTGTTAAACTCCCCTTACGAGTTGAAAAAGTATCGAAACTGAAGCTGTATTTACTAAGACAAAGATTAACAATGACGAAAACGTTAATTCTCAACAAAATAGTTCTTTGGCATATTTGGCGGAAGCACCTATGAAACTCTTTCTTTTATAGAGTATAAAGTTACTCTTTAAGGAGGTGCCCGTGTTGTAATGGTTATCGTCGTAGGAAATGAACACGGCGACAAAAGTTCAAATCCTGGACAAAACTGGTTGCATTTTCACATAGCACTAATACCCTTGGAAAAGGTATGAATCCAATTATTCTCCCTCTAGCTATGAGTAAATAGTAGGGCAGACTGGATTCTTCAGCCTTGGTAAGGCAACTAGTCTAGGAGAAGAAAAACTCTGAATTCAAACCTGTTAAACTCCGCTTAAAAATGCTCAAGCGGAGGGGTTGGTAAATATGATAAAGTTACTCTTTTGTGTCAACTACATACTCCAATCTTACTCTTGAGATGAATTATCAGTTTTTGGAAAAAGAAAAATCCTTCTCCAAGATTAGGTGGCTTAGCAAAGATAAAGATCAAAGTCTAACCAACTATTTAACTATAGTTGAGAGTAGAAGAGAAGGGTTCGTGCCTTTCCGTACGACATTTGCAAAAAAGTACAATGCAAACTACATCAACCAGGCTGCGTGCTGCTCTGAACAAATCCTGAAAACAGCACCCTACAAAACAACAGCTTTACAGCCACTTACCCCAATCACACAAACCATCAAAGACAAATAAGACATGCTGAGAATTAGAATAAGAATAATTAGTTACTTGAAATCATACACAAGGTGGAACGATAAAATTGTCGTCCTAAAGAAAATAGCACTTAATATTAAAACTTTTATTGAAAAAATCAATTTAGCTAACTTGATTATGTAGTAAAGCTGACATCTACAGGGTGGAACGATAAAATTGTCGTCCTAAAGAAAACAACACTACAGCATGCTCTCTACCGATCCAAGTTATGACAACAGGACCATTGCCAGTACCATCAAAATGTAAATCTGGATTGCTACGAATAACAGGGACGTACCTAGGGTGATGAAAACAAAGTTTCCGGCTACGGTCATGATCTTTGGTGTGGTTTCAAGTGAGGGTCACATCATGCCACCTCACATCTTCGAAGTCGGCTTGAAAGTCAACACCAAAGTGTACCTGGATGTGCTGAAAAGAGTGGTGATCCCCTGGTGCAATCAGATGGCCGGTGGCAGACTCTAGGTGTGGCAGCAGGACTCGGCGCCGGTCAACAAGTCCAAAGAGACCCAGGCTTGGCTTCAGAAGGAGTGCTACAACTTTGCACCCTTCTCTCACTGTCCCTCTCCTCCCCCGACCTCAACCCGCTGGACTACTTCGTTTGGTCATACGTCGAGAATATCTCCAACATGACCTCCCACAATACCAAAGCTAGCCTGATCGCTGCCATTCGCCGAGCTCCCGCCGGCGCTTGTGGAAAAGGCATGCTCCCAGTTCGGGATCCGTATCAAGGCGGTGATTGAGGCTGAAGGCAGCTACATTAAATAGATGTCAGCTCTACTACATAATCAAGTTAGCTGAATTGATTTTTTCAATAAAAGTTTTAAAATAAAGCTGAAGTGTTGTTTTCTTCAGGACGACCATTTCATCGTTCCACCCTGTAGATGTCAGCTCTATTACATATTCAAGTTAGCTGAATTGCTTTTTTCAATAAAAGTTTTAAAATAAAGCTGTAGTGGTGTTTTCTTTAGAACGACAATTTTATCGTTCCACCCTGTATATTAAAACAGTATGTCACAGCTGGCATTGCCACGGTGTTAAATGCTCTATTTTTTTTCATTCAATTCTATTCTTAATATTGCTCTCATTCTCTTATCAAATTCTTTTCTTGTTTCTTTATTTACAGCATTAATGATACCATTAACTCCATCAAGGTGCCATAGTGTAATGGTTATAATCGTAGGAAATGGACACGGCGACACGAGTTCAAATCCTGGACAAGACTGATTGCATTTCACGTAGCACTAATACCCTTGGGAAAGGTATGAATCCAATTGTTCTCCCTCCAGCTATGGGTAAATAGTAGGACAGACTGGGTTCTTCAGCCTTGGTAAGGCAACTAGTCTAGGAGAAGGAAAACTCTGAATTCAAACCTGTTAAAACTCCGCTTAAAAATTGACCTTGTGTCATATCCTGCCCGAGCGGAGGGGTTGGTAAATAAGATTAACTCCATCAATTCTTTGATATTTAAAGATTTGATTGTGCTCTCCCTGTGATTTCCGTGTTTGTATCTAAACAGATGTTTTAGACGTTAGCAAAATGTGACTTTTTCATGTTTGTCCCGATCAAATTGCATTCTTATGTTGTCACTAAATCTTGTCTCAGTGCTTAGTAGACCTTAAAAACTCACTATCCTTGTCCCCATAGAATTAATGATTTATTTTAAGTAATAGTTTTATATTCATAGTCCGTTCAATGGTGTTTTCAATGGAGAGAGGTATTATACAGGGTGGAATGATAAAATTGTCGCCCTAGAAAAGACGAAATGATTCCATTTCCGTTTAATGAAAACCGGTTTTCTTTTTTTTTTTTTTTTTTTTTTTTTTTTTTGTTGCAGACCATCAACTAGTTGGCCAGTTGTATACAAATCCCAAGAGTGATAGGAGTCTTCTACAGGGTGGAACGATAAAATTGTCGCCATAGAAAAGACGACATGATTCCATTTCCGTTTAATAAAAACCGGTTTTCTTTTTCTTTTTCTTTTTTTTTTTTGTTGCAGACTATCTACTAGTTGGCCAGTTGTGTACAAATCCCAAGAGCGATGGGAGCCTTCTATCATATCTGAAAGTGACACAATGTTCAAAGCGCGAGATCGGAGATGCACCGCTGTACAACTCATGATCTCTACCGATCCAAGTTATGACAACAGGACCATTGCCAGCACCCTCAAAATGCAAATCCGGATGGTTCAACGCTGAGGGCACAGCTCAACGAATCGGACAACCCTTCGGGCGGCTACGGTTATGGTCTTAGGAGTGGTTTCAAGTGAGGGCCACATCATGCCACCTTATATCTTCGAAGTCGACTTGAAAGTCAACACCAAAGTGTACCTGGATGTGCTGAAGAGTGTGGTGATCCCCTGGTACAATCAGATGGCCGGTGGCAGACCCTGGATGTGGCAGCAGGACTCGGCACCGGCCTACAAGTTCAAAGAGACCCAGGCTTGGCTTCAGAAGGAGAACGTGAGTCTCCTTGGAAGATTCCATCATTAGTGTTTAGATTATTTGTTTTCAGTATGCCTTTGTCATGGATTATTCGGAGTTTGATATGCTATCTTTCCATATTGTATTTTAGGAATGTTATTATAACAGGGGATATCTTTAAAATGTTTTATTACTATTACAGCTTTTTATCATCTATTATCAATTAAACTGTACCAATGGTGTTGTAGTGGTTGCTATTTTTGCGGTTCTATTTTTGTCGTAACAAGTTCATCAGTTTAAATCTACATAGCACCCATCAACAACAACCAGTTCTGTTACGTCGTCGCACTTTTAATGACTTTCATATTGACAAAACAGTTTTGCAAACCATGATTATAATCTTGAATCTAATTTGATTAACTTATTCCATTGCCGCATTGTATGCCCAACACATTCCCTTAAAAATATATTTAGCGTTTTCAGTCACTCAAGAAACTCCATGGCAATTATCAAAATAACGTCAAAGCCATTTTATTTCTCTTTCTACTTTCCTAACTCTCTCTCTCTCTCTCTCTCTCTCTCTCTATCTATCTCTCTCTCTCTCTCTCTCTTAGTCTTTTTGTTTCTCTTTTCTCTCGTCAGTCGTTTATTCAAATTTAGATATAAATTAAGAGAAATATTATTTTCTTAATATTTTTCATGTCTGCTCCAAAATTAAATTATATTCACTCTGATAATCTATCTATCTATGCTTTTTTTCCCTATTTATCACTATATATCATTTTGTCTATCTCAACATACCCATATTTTTCATATATATATATATATATATATATATATATATATATATATATATATGAACCTTTTCCTATCTATCAATTCCAGCCTTTTCTTAACTATCAATCTATATATCTATCTAAACCTATATATATCTACCTATCCCAATTCTTTCATATCTACATGTCAGCATGCATATATATATCTTTCAATCTATCGATTTCAGATTTTTCAGATTTATCTATCTATCTATCTCAGCCTGCATATATCTAGCTAGCTAGCTAGCTAGCTAGCTAATTATTTATTGATCATTCAAAACTCTATCTCTGTTCAGGTCTATCTATCTAGCTATCTATTAGGCTGCTATTTATTTATCATATTTACCCAACCCCTCCGCTCTGGCACGATATAACACAAGGTCAATTTTTAAGCAGAGTTAACAGGTTTGAATTCAGAGTTTCCTTCTCCTAGACTAGTTGCCTCATCAAGGCTGAAGAACCTAATCTGTCCTGGAGGGAGAATAATTGGTTTCAAACCTTTCCCAAGGGTATTAGTGCTATGTGAAATGATTTGAACTCGTATCGTCGTGTCCAATTCCTACGACGATAACCATTACACCACGGTCACTGCTATTTATTTATCAAGGGAAGTTTATTCGCTTTATTTGGATCGTGCAAAACAAAGAACTAGGTTTTATAAAGAAATGAATTTCGGAAGATTATGTTGCGACAATGTTACAGAATGAACACACTAAAATTACGTTTCCTTTCTTGTTGGTATTATTTAGTTATCAAGTTTATTCAATTTGGTTTATTTAAAATGAAGATCTTAACATAAAACAAAAAAAACTATTTAAAGAGGAATATTTTTAAGAAGATGGTGCTGCAACAATGGCACCAGGTGAAATCTCTGCAATGAAATATTCCATAATGGTCCTTGTGAACTAAAGAATCGATTTGCAAATTTTGAAGGAAAACTTGTTCCCGGTGTTCTGCATCGAGGCATGCCTAAGCTAAATTAATATCAACGTTTCATGCAGAGTCTTCCTCACTCACTCTCTTTTCTCTCTCTCTCTATCTCTCTCTCTCTCTCTCTCTCTCTTTCTTTCTCCCTTTAACTCTCTCTTTCTCTTCTTCTCTCTCTCCCTCTCTCCTTCTTTCTCTCTCTCTCTCTCTATCTCTCTCCTTCCCTTTCTCTCCCTCTCTCTCTCTCTCTCTCTGCACTTGGCGATTGTTAGTTTCTAACCTATATGATCATCCAACTAAACGCCTTTGACTCTATGTCAACGCTATCCTAACTTATATATATATATATATATATATAATATAAATATATATATGATATAGATACCTATATAAATAAATAAATAAATATGTGTGTGTATGTATATATCATAGATATTGAACGTTCTTTGTCTATAAATAAAAAATACATTCATACACGCACATGTATATATATATATATACATTTACAAAATCCAACAACCCACACAACTATCTCTATCACAGATCTTCACACCCAAAACATCTCAAAGACAACCTTCCCTGTTTACAAGACTAAGAAGAATCTCCACAGAAAACGAATTGAAAAGTCAAAGCGATAAGCTAAAACAACATGGGGATATCCCCATACGTTAATTGAAAACCAGATAACCGAAGCCATTTTCAACCCTAGACAAGATTCCCTAAAACCAAAACACAAAGAGAAGATGAATTGCATTTCCCTCTTAACAGTATTAAACAACACTCAGCCACCAAAAGCTCAAATAATCAAGAAATTTTGGGAAATTTTGAAAACAAACTATAACTTAAAAAATATTTTTCAAGAACCAGTCATACTAACCTATCGTCGACCAAAAAACTCAGAGAAATGATTGGTACTAATTAATTAATATCAATTAGTACTTAGTACCTAAAACTAATATACTAATTAATAAAGTAATCCATAAAAACCTCACAATAAAATCCACTAAACTTTACCAATCATCTAATATTAAGAACGAACTAAGCTGTAAACACCAACAGTCAATTAACTCATTCACCAGTTTTACAGCTAAAAAGTCTTTAAAAATTTACGACGATTCAAATTTTAGCACCTTAATGTAATTCATTAATTGAACGGCACAAACTGTCAAAAATAAGTCAGAAAGTCAAAATGGCCTTTTTATTTTAGACTAAATAATAATTTGTATCCGTATTTATTATTATTTAGTCTAAAATTTAAAAAGAAAAGGTTATTCTGACTTTCTGACTTAATTTGGCATTATGTTCCGTTCAATAAATAAATTACATTAAGGTCCTGCAATTTGATTACAACAATTCCGCTCAAAAGGTCACGATTTATGACAGAGAGACAAAATTCACCATTATGGAGAGAATTGAAAATATATATAAAATAGAATCAATATAAAAAAAAAGAGACAAATGGGTTTGAAAAATGTCTGTAAACGTACGTACCATTTGGATCTAACATGAATCATTGAAATAAAATTTTGCAGCGTCAAACATCTATATAAAAACAAAAAAAAACAGACGATCAACCACAGCTAATTTGAAAAGCGCTTTTTCCAAACCAAATTAAAAACTCATTAGTCAGGTACCTTTAGCTCAAATATGCATATATAAAAGTTCAATTTAGGAAATTTATAATAGAGGATAATTTTCATCCAATAAAAATATATGTTACGTCACCAGGATATTTTTCTCGCCACTTTTGTGATACATTAACTATTCTGAAAACATTTTTAAAAACTTTCTAAAAGAATTTGTTTTCCACAAAAATTTTTTCTTCAGACAATGACCTTGGGTCAAAACTAGTCGAGAACAAAAAAATAAATAAATAAACAACATAAAAGAAATATTCATATTTGTCTTGTAACTTTTGTTTATATATATATATATATATAGGTAATATTCGGTCAGGTTAAACCAGAGTTTGGAGTAATTCCCTCAGGACAAGAAAATCATTCAAGAGCTGAACATTTTAATTTTCCTGGTAGAGAGCTCAATGTAATTTATTACAGAGCAATATTTCTTTAAGAAAAAAACCAAAGACCGGTTAATTCAGGATTATAAATTTATTTCCATCCTGTATTTTCAGTTTCTGGTGTGAACCAAAAACATGAAGAAAAAAATTTATACAGGACTTCTTCAGATCCAATGGATAATTAACTAAAAACAGAATAAACACGTGGGGTGGAGGGGGACGAGATTAAGTAGTTACCTCGTGGTGTAATGGTTAAAGCGATGAACTGCGGAATCGTAGTACGCGAGTTCGTACTCCAGTCGCGCTATTACGTTCACTTTCGGGCAAATACCCTTGGGAAAGGTATGAACCCCCTTATTCTCCCTCCAGCTATGGGTAAATAGTAGGACGGACTAGGTTCTTCAGCCTTGGTTAGGCAACTAGTCTAGGAGAAGGAAAACTCTGAATTCAAAACCTGTTAAACTCCGCTTAAAAATTGACCTTGTGTCATATCCTGCCCGAGCGGAGGGGTTGGTAAATAGTACCTCCTCGTTTTATTGAATTTCCGTTTTATTTTAATTTTTCAAATTTCTTCTGTCAGTAATAATTACGGTAATTCAACATTTTTATTTATTTTTTTAGTTAAGAGAAATATTAATGCTTATATTATTTTTGATACCATTTAATTAGCTGCCTGTTTTTTAGTGTATATGTTGGATACGTTTTTTACCTGGTTTCACTATTTATTTCTATGTTTTAAATTTTTATAGTTTAAATTTAGTCTTATGTCTACATCTAGCTATTAATTCACTTCTCTTATTTAATAACTTATCCGGCCATTTTTATAATAAAATATAAATTTTCTCTTCTAAGCATAAATTGCATCTGCCGTTAAAACTATTTGGAGTATTTGATTTTTTTCAAAATAGACCATTCTATCTCAGGGGTTAAACCTTTGTTTTTTAAGAACCAGAAATGTTTTGATAGTGCCGTGTGGTTTTTTAGGCGTTCGTGGGAGAAGGTAAATTTATGGTTAAAATACCTCTCCTTCCATTTAGTGGATGCTAGCCCTTCGGGTTTTAAAAAATAAAAAAACAAGATATATATATATAATGTATTTCTATTTTAGGTTAATCTCTAACTTTAACTCTGGCAGAGTGAAGAAAAACCCCAAATGATCCAACTTATGAATTAACAAATACACAAATTGATATTTGGGGAAAAAATTCCATTAAAAAGAAAAACTAAAAACATACCTATTGTTTGAGAAAAAAACAGAGAATATCATAATGTCTAGCATAAAAGAAAAAAACTCTGACAGAGGACTAAGTAAACGAAGAAAGTGCTCGATACAAGGTAGAGCAAATATAATATAATATAATATAATATGATATAATATAATATCTAATGGGTCAGATGAAATCTATCTCGGTTTCATCCTGATGATCCGGAAAGGTGAAATCTAGGTAGATTTCGTCTGACCCATTAGATATTATATCATATTATATTATTGAAGATTTGCGCAACAATCTTTCTTCAATCTATGTTTCGTTGAAGATGATTTTCAAGGAGTGTGATTAGAGTTTTCTCCTACAGCTCTTCTAGAAGGATGGCTTTGGCATTGAATAACCCACAAAAGTTGATATGCCAAGAAACCAATATGTGAGTTTTCTATAAAAAAATTTTTCTTGTTAAATAACGATTACTCGTTCCTAGCTCTTTCACATATTCCATGAACCATTTTCAATGTTACTGGAATTGGAATTTTTCATATCAACGTGTTGTTTCGTCTAAGATTTATATCGATGCGATAAAAGTGTATTTTACCAATTATAAAGGATTTACAACTTCTAAATTCAACCAGAAAATTGTGACTGAATTCGAAAAAAGTTGTTGTTAAAAATAGATTTTTTAAAATTAGTATCAGTAGTGCTTCCAATATTTTTTATCTGTTTATTGATTGATTGATTTTAACGGCATGTCAAACCGTCTAGGGTAATTTTATGCATAAAAGTTAGGGAATCGCGTTCATTGCTGGTTTATATTTACATTTTTTTGTAATTGTTATTTAAAAGATTTTTGTTGACAGTAATATATATCTATTATGATTATCTAATACAAATAATTTATATACAATTAATTGGTTTCAAGTAATTATCTTGATTTAATAATAATTATTATTTTTTGTTTCATGGTAATTTCTAACATAATATATCAATTCCTCCATTCAAAATTATATAATTCTATTTCCAGCCCATGAGGTTTATGTTATGAGGACTCATAACTGCGACTTGGGAAGATGTAGCCCTGAAGATGGCCGTGTCTGCTGTAGGGAATACGTACCTATAAAAAAGACACATTAGGTCAAGTGGTCGCACAATTTACCATGACTTGTTAATTCGGCATCGCTTATATGTGGCATGAACCGGAAGCCTAGTGGTAGAGTTTCGGCTTCTGTATAGTGTGGTTGTTGGTTCGATCTCCAGTGGTGGAGATCACATATTGTACTGCTGATGAGACGTAATAAGGTCGAAACAGCCGTTCAGTGCTCCGTATGTTGCATGGAGGTGTTTGCCGGATTTTCTTGTCATGGTAATTTCTAACATAACATATCAATTCCTCTATTCAAAATTATATAATAATAATAATAATAATTTGTTTGTATACAGTTATATAGTTTCAAGTAACTTATAATTATCATTAATAGACAATTCAAGTAACAATCCTTCATATAAATAACTTGCAGCCCAGTAGGCTGGGGCCGAAGAATACACCGACTGCATCTTAGCAGAAGGGTAAAACACTCCTCCTCCTCCACAACGATTGTTCGGGATATGACTCTAAACACTCTGATGGTGAGGCTCCAGTAATGCTGGAGCTTTGAGGAATGCAGAGTACCCCTTCATTACCCTTCCTCCCAGGTCCACTCTGGCCCTGAGTGGTAGCACCTGATAGGGTGCTATCTGTGAGTCAAATAGAACCGTTTGACATTTAAACTGAGTGCAAACAAAATAACCCATGCTAAATTGAATTATTAGAAATAGAATTGGTTGATCATTTAACTGTGTTTAAAAAAATGGCTGTTTAATGGAATTGTTAGTCATACATAGCAATACTTGGAAACATTTAACTGTGAGCAAACGATTGAGCATAAGGTCGTTTAAGAGCGTTATCAATAAGATGTGTTTGCAAGTCATATATATTAGATATATATGTATAAAGATAATTTGGCATTAAATAACCTACTGTGGTTGATATGCCATAAAACCAAACCGAACCAAACAAATAACTTAGTTATGTGTTACCAAGTATTCCTATCTAATACTAATAATTTTCAAACTGACCTATTTGACCCGTAGATGAGACCCTAACGGGTTCAGAGTGGGCATGGGAGTAATGACAATGAAGAGTTACTTTATACTCCCCAAATCTCCTGAACTGTAGCCTCACCATCAGATGCCTTTTCGTGTCATAACGAGGACTCCATTTTACAGGGTGTCTTATCGCTCTGTAGGAGGTACAGTCAGCGTAGTCTAAGTCCCGTCGACGGAGAAGGTAATGTTTTTATTTTCTCTATGTAGATGTTATTTGTGTATTTACTTTATAGAGTATGATAATATTCTGTGTGTATTTAGGGATTTCTTATGGAAAACTAGTCTGAAAGATGGTAAGAAACTCTTTCACACAAAGCAATTATAGTGTGTCCTCTTATATAGACGAGGTGCATACGATAAGTTTCCAGCCTTTTTTTGTACAGGCATTTAAATTTGTCGTAGACTCTTGAAAATTCTATATGTTATTGTTATACATCTTATGAAATGACTAACCAATTTTTATGATTTCAGGTTTAAATGAACAGCTACAGCAGCAATTGGAATACACTCTACTAAAGCCTGATTTTCACAGCTGGTGAATTTTAAAAATACAAACTGGATGTGAGGACACGTTAGAAGAACGATATGCAATAAAATTCGGTTTTAAACTTGGAAAAAATGCCTCAGAAACGTATGGACTGCTTCAGACTGCTTTTGGAGCATCTTGCATGAATCGAACATCAGTTTTTGAGATTCAAGGATGGCAGGGAGTCTGTGATGGATGGTGGGAGGTGTGGGAGGAGTAAGGAAGTCAATGCACCAGAGTTGATTGGCCAAAGGTTTACGGTTAGGGTTACTATGTTGAGGTTTTAAGGGAGTTCAGAAAGAGATTTCGTCGGAAGAGGCCAGCACTCTTCAAATCGGGTCAGTGGCATTTCCAGCAGGACAATGCACCGGTCCACAACTCCATTTTTGTCACAGACTATTTGACTAAGATGGGCATCAAGACAGTTCGTCACCCTCCCTCTAATCCAGACTTTACTTCCTGTGACTTTTGCTTATTCCCTAAGATCAGAGGCAGTCGTTATGAGACAATTGAGGAGATGAAAGAGGCTGTGACGAAGGTCATTGACACGCTCACTCAAGAGGACTTCCATAGGGCCTTCCAGAAGTTGTTGAAACGGTACAACAAGAGCATTGCAGCCGGAGGAGATTACTTCGAAGGGGACAAGAGTTTCATGCGTGTACTATAAATAAAAGTGCCCATACGAAAAAAGTCTGAAAACTTATCGTATGCCCCTCGTATATATATATATATATATATGTGTGTGTGTGTGTGTGTGTGTGTGTGTGTGTGTTGTAAGGCAGCAGTCGTCCATTTAAGGATGTTTCATTAAATAGTAAAGACACATTTAGTCTGTATGATTTAATCAAGATCCTTTTGAGTTTCCTGGTAAGTGTCTTCGATTCAGGTTGGAATTGGTCGATTAATTTACCAAAATTGTCGCGGCCATTAGTTAAGAAACGGAACAACAACAAATATTTTAATGATTTTTACTTGAAAAAATTTGCATGTACGTTTACGAAATTTTCACAAAATATACTACGAACTTATATGCATTTTTTGCTTATAAAGTTTTCTCAGTTTTCTTTTACAGTAAATTAATAGTCAACTGAAAAACAAATATATACAATTTGCCAGAGTCAAACGCATCATAAAATCCTTGTTAGATCAATCTATAAACTAAAGAAAGATTCAATATTTAGTGAATTTTCCTTCGCACTGGATGACCTCATTGCATCTTCGACCATATCAGCCAATTAACTTCTGACAAAAGGTGGTAGTAATATTTTCCTATTCTTCTTTCAGAAAACTCCATAAATCATCAATATTTTGAGGATTTTCCATACATTCTCTATAGGATTCATATCTGGCCTTGTGGTGGCCACTTCATAATGGCGATTCCTTCCTCTTCAAGAAAACTTAACACAGTTTTAGCTTTGTGGCAAGACGCGTTGTCTTGCATAAATATTGGAGTTTCAACTGGCCTTTTACGTAAATGAAGATGACCATGCTGGCGAAAAAATTCTTTATAAACACTGGCATTAATATTACCGAGAAAACGAACAATGGGTCCCACTCCCGCTGAAGAAATCATCCCCCACACCATTACGCCCCCCTTCAAATTTCACAGTTTTTTATCACGATGAGGAGATAAGCGTTTCCTATTTTTATGTCTTACAAACCTCTTACCATCAGATCCAAACAAGTTGAATTTATATTCATCATTACAGGGAACCATATTCCATTGTTTCTCTCTCCACATGATATGCTCTGTGGCGAAGTCAACACGAAACTTTTGATTTTTCTTTGAAATCAAAGGTTTGCGACATGGAATCCGAGCTACAAATGTTTCATAATTTAATCTATGAGAAACAGTTTTTCTAGAGATTGGCTTTCCTGGTTGCTTACAAAGTGCACGAGAGATAGACGTTGTTGTATCGAGACGGTCTTTTAAAGACATTTTAACAATCATCTGATCCACCCGTTTGGTAGTCATAGGAGGTCTGCTAGTTCTCAGTTTTGGTTCATGTGTCTTGTCACGCTTAAATCTACTGATTACACGATAAACAACACTTTTTGACCTTCGTACGATACTAGTAATATCAGAATACGATTTGTCTTCTTTATGTTTTGCTAAAATGAGCTTTTGTCTTCTCGAGTTAAACAATTACATGCTTTAGCCTCCATCTTGCTTAAAATAGTCCCAAAGATGTATGATAGTTGACTATAAATCAAAATTAGCAATCAATCGTTTAAAATTTCCCTAAATTACTTTAATTCAACAGCTCTCCTGTACTTTTGACAATGGCAAATTGTATATGTTTTTTAGTTCACTGTTAAATTACTGTAAATATTTTTTTAGAAAACTTTATGTGTAATAAAAACATCTATGTTTCAATTATATTTTGGGTAAATTTCGTAAACGTACATGCAAACGTACCGGCTCATAGGCCGAGTGGGTAGAGTGTTCGCCAGTGGTCCGGGAGACCTGGATTCAATCCCTGGTCGCGTCATATCAAAGACTTTAAAACTAGTACTTGATACCTCTTTGCTTAACACTCAGGTACGTATCGAGGGTAAAGTGGAGCAATCCAGGGAAAGGAGTTGCGCCCTCCCCTACACCTCGATGTTGTAGCTATTGAAAAGGGAGTGTTCTGGTCACCCTCGACTAAAGGGAGACAACTTTACATGCAAATTTATTCAAGTAAAAATCATTTAAATATTTGTTGTTGTTCCATTCCTTATGGCCGCTACTTTATATACATAAATGTCTTCTTCGGAAAAAAAACGAAAAAAAAAACTGAGAGAGTCGTAAAACAATAGATATTGAAAAAAAGTCCTCAGTACGGATGTAGAGCCGGTTAGGAGAACTGAATAAGTTACGGAAGTTTACGACTCTGGTTTCAACCCTCGTGGGTTATTTAATGCCAAAGCCATCCTTATCGAAGAAAAGTAGTAGTACTAATTGATCTACTGCTTGGAAGGATAAGGGGGGTCGTACCTTTCTCAAGGGTATAAGTCCAAAAGTTGAGGAAGTGTCTGTGGTGTAATGGTTATCGTCGTAGGAAATGGACACGGCGACACGGGTTCAAATCCTGGACCTGACTGATTGCTTTTCACATAGCACTAATACCCTTGGGAAAAGTATGAATCCAATTATTCTCCCTCCAGCTATGGGTAAATAGTAGGCAGACTAGGTTCTTCAGCCTTGGTGAGGCAACTAGTCTAGGAGAAGGAAAACTCTGAATTCAAACCTATTAAACTCCACTTAAAAATTGACCTTGTGTCATATCCTGCCCGAGCGGAGGGGTCGGGTAAATATAATAAGTCCAAAAGTGAAGGCAATGGCGCGACTGGAGTTCGAACTCGCTTACGACGATGTCGCAAGTCCAGCACGTTAGCCACTAAGCCATACAAAAAATAGATAGATAGATTTCGTTTCTTTAATGGCATATCAACCTTCGTGGGTTATTTGATGCAAAAATCATCCTTGTAGACGAATAAGGGTGGTACTATTTAACTCATAACTGGAGGGGATAAGAAAGTTCATGCCTTTCCCGGGGGTATTAATCCGAAAATGAACATAATAGCGTGACTAAGATTAGAACTTGCTTACAACGTTGTTACAGTCCAGTACGTATGCCACAACGTCACAGAGACCACCCACGTACACACACACGTATCTGTGTGTGTGTGTGTGTGTGTGTGTGTGTGTGTGAATTCATATTTTTGCATAAATATTTGGAAATGTACGTTTATCAAATATTGAACATTTATTCTAATATATAAATATATATATATATATATATATATATATATATATATTCTAGTGTGTTTTTTTTTCGTTTTACCTAATCTATCATTTTCCATAATCCAAACTACATCACTTTATGTTTTTGTTGTTGTTTTTATCGAGATATTTTCCCCGTCCCTGACAACCCCATTGCCCCCGCCCCCGATCTGTAAGAAAACTTTTTTAGGCACATTCGCAAGTTTATACAGATCTCACTAATAAAGATTATATATTTCCTTTTTTTTTTTTTTGCGTTTACGTTTGTTTTTGTTTTGTTTAATTTTGTTTTATTTTGTTTTTATTTAGTTTTTTTTTATGTTTGTAATTTTTTTTCTTTTTTCTTTTCCCTTTTTTTTTTTTCGCAAAGATTTTGGCAGGACTGAAAAGCAAATTATCTCCGAGGGATCCATCATTTGTTACAAGTGTCTCACTTAAACAAATATTTACTATGTTTTATTATTCTACAGATACATTCGACATTTTATATATATATATATATATATATATATATATATATATTCAAAATTTGTATGCATCTGTAGATTAATAGAAAATAATACTCACACGCACACACATACACCCACACAGACACACACACATATGTATATAATGTGGTATGCATATATAGAATAATAAAACAAAATTTTGTACCGCAAATATTTAAAGACTTATTCTTAAATTGACAAAGGTATAAAATAATCCGAGAAGAGTTGACATGCCGTAAAACCAGCCAATCAAATCACCTATGTCAACAGGAATTTGAAGATGTAATAGATAAAAGATAAGTACACCCCTTATATGTGTGTGTATATATATATATATATATATATATATATATAGGTAATTTTATTTATACCTAAAAGTATCCAACTCTACAATGCTTCATTGGAAATAAAATCCCGTTATCATATTTACCAACCCCTCCGCTCGGGCAGGATATGACATAAGATCAATTTTTAAGCGAGTTTAACAGGTTTGAATTCAGAGTTGTCCTTCTCCTAGACTAGTTGCCTCACCAAGGCTGAAGAACCCAGTCTGCCCTACTATTTTCCCATAGCTGGAAGGAGAATTATTGGATTCACACCTTTCCCAAGAGTATTAGTGCTATGTGAAATGCAACCGGTCTCGTCCAGGATTTGAACTCGTATCCATTTCCTACGACGATAACCATTACACTACGGGCACCTGTTATATTTGGTCAAGAACAAAATTAACTTTTTACAAAAGAGACTTTTAGTTGCGAACTTATTTATGGGAAATATATATATGTATGTATGTATGTATGTATTATTCAATCCAGTTAAACCGGGGTCAGGAATAATTCCGTTAGGACAATAAAATCATTCAACTATGAACATTTAAATTTTCCTGGTAAAGAGCTCAATGTAACTGACATCATTGAACAATAATTTCTTTAAGAAAAACAAAAACCGGTCACATTTGGATTATAGATTTATTTCCATCCTGTTATGGGTATTGATATGAATCAGTAACACCAAAAATAACAGGACTTCTTCAGATCTAATGGATAAAATAATTACAGTCAGGATAGAAACAGGAAGGAAGGGTGGGAGGGAGTAGAAGAGGGGTGAAGAGTTTCTTCCCCATTTCGCCCACTTCCGGTTTTTCTTTTTTTGTTATTATTATTATTATTAGTTGGAATCACAGTAAATTATTTTTTTTTAATTTTTAAATTCTAAATACATTTCAACTTAAAACTCCAAATTTAATAATAATTTAGGGAAGTATAACATTCCTTAATAACCTTATGCAAAAAATCAAAAATTTTAAAAATAAGAAATCGTGAATGTTTTCATTTAAAGATCCTAAAAAGAAAATACTCCGCGGTCTTCAACAATATATATATATATATATATATATATATGGGGGGGTTAGATTTTTTAAAACATTTTCATAACTTTTTAGTGGTCCTAAAAAGTAATATTTTTTCTTTTTACAATAAGTACTAAATTTCAAAACAATAACTTTCAGAAAAAAAAAATTAAATTCAAATTTCCTCAACGGAATCGATATGATATTTAAACATGGCGGATTTTTTTTAACTGTGAAGAGTTCTTCTAATCGATTGGTTTTTAATTATTGAATTGTATCATTTAATGAGTTTTAAAAAATCAAAAACTAAATGTACTTTCCTTATAATAAACAGTGATTTCAATTGTTATAAGTCTATATATATAGATATGAGCGTCGTTCAATGAATAAGGAAATTCAACAAAAAATGCAAAACTTTTTTTTCTGAATTTTTGTCCAAAAATGTGGCCACTGCATCGTTTGGAACTAGATTATAGCGAAAATTATTTCAATCTCTCAAAAATATTTTGATGCTATTCAGAATGGTGATGCATCAAATAGAGGACTTCAGGATCGAACAGAGGTCTGTCATCAAACTATTGATGGCCAAGAAGTGCAAACACTGTGAAATTTACAGAAGGTGTGATGTATATGGAGAAACCTGTTTTAGTAAAAAAAAAAAATAATAATGTTTCTAAATAAGCTAAACATGAAATCACCACAACGAACCAGAGCCGAAAAGACAGTCGATGGAGTGGGAACTCACTGACTTTCTGATAAAGAAAAAGTTCCAGGTATAGCAATGAATAATGAAAGACGTGGTGACAGTTTTTTAGAATATGTAAGATCCTATCACTATTGATTTCCTTGAAAAAGGTACTACTGTAAACAGTGCTTCCTTCTGCCAACTCATTACACAAAAGTCACCTTATTTACTGAATGACCCTTATATATGTGTTGGAGGGTATAAGATCAATATGATTAATCGTTTTATTATGAAGTATAAAAGTGTTCAATGTAATAAAACACCGTTCACCCACGAACAACCCCCCGCACAAGCAGGATGTGACACAAAGTCATTTTTTTACTGGAGTTTCAAAGGTTTTAATAAAGAGTTTTTCCTGTCCAGACCAGTTATCATATCAGGGTTAAAGAGCCAAGTCTGCCCTATTATTTACCCATAGCTGGAGAGAGAATAGTTGGATTCAGACTTATCTCAAGGGTATCAATGCTATGTGAAATGGAAACAGCCTCATCTGGGATTTGAACTCGGCCACCGTGTCCATTTACTTAGACGATAACCATTATAGCACGGCCGCTAATACACACACACACACATACACATTTTGGATAATCTCCGTACAAAATTGAACCAACTTAAGAAATATTGGAAGGTCACAAAAAATCAATTAGAAAAACTCTTAAAAAGAAACATGTCTGTGATTTTTGATGGAATCTACGTGACTGTCTGTCTCCGTGTATGTTCGTAGACTAATGAGGAAGAGGCATTTCAAGCACTAAATATTTCTTTTTCAAAATAATCTCTTCCTGGCCTGGTTAACACTGAGCATTCTAAGGTACGTATCAAGGGTAAGGTGAAGCAATCCGGGGAAAGAGTAGCACCCTCCCCTACACCTCAATGTAGTGGCTATTGAAAAGGGAGCCTTCAGGTGGCCCTCGACGACGATCGGCCAACTTTACTTACTTACATAGTTTGTCCTATTTGGGCACCTCGGGTGGTGTAATGGTTAGCAAGCTAGACAAGTAAACCTTCTCGAGTGAGTCCGAGTCTCACTGGGTACCCCATTCGTACGGCTTTGTGCCTCAGCTAAGCAAAAAAGCTTAGTAAATTACTTATCTCTTCTTGGTTATCACCCACAATTCTATAATTCTACATTAATCATATACAATAAATATTATATGGAAAAAAACTAATGATTGTGCCACTCTTACTATAAACTGATTAACCATCATCGTACATCAGTCTATTCCCATCTATTTATCGATCTATCTATCTTAGTTTATTCATCTATATGATTGATTGGAGACGCTCATAGTGTAATGGTTATCGTCATTGAAAATGGACATGGTGACCCGAGCTCAAATCCTTGGTGAGGCTGTATGTATTTCGCATTGTGCCTATACCCTTAGGAAAGGTATGAATTCAACTAATCTCCCTCCAACAATGAATAAATAGTCGGGCAGACTGGACTCTAAGTTTAGTAGGGCATCCAGTCTAGAAAAAGAAAAACTCTGATTTCAAACCTGTTAAACTCTGCTAAAAAAATTGACCTTGTGCCACATCTAACTCGTGCGGAGGGGTTGAGCCAGAACGGACCTGAGAGTAATGGCAATGGAAAGGTATCCCACTATATATGATTGATTGAGGAGGTCTCCGTGGTATAATGGTTGTAGGAAATAGACGCAGCGATCCGAGTTCAAATCTTATACCCATCGGAAAGGTATGAATCCAACTCTCCAGCAATGGGTAAATAGCAGACTGGACTCTTTTACCTTGGTATAGCAGCTAATCTAGAAAAAGTAAAATTCTGATTTCAAACCTGTTAAACTCCGTTTCAAAATTGACCTTGTTTTACATCCTTGTAAGGAGTTGGTCACTACATATATATGATTGATTGATTGATTGATTGATTTTAACATGTTAACCTATCTGGGATTATTTAATGCCTAGAGGTTTGGGAATCGCGTACATTGTACATTTACTTTTTTGTGTAATTTCTTAAGAGTTCTTTGATATCGAGTATTTCTATCGACTGGGGCGAGTGAAAAGTTTTGCAATATTTATATATGTTTTAGTTTCTGGAATAAACTCCAGGAACTTGAGGGATCGGACTGATGCCACGCCCAGTACATAGTCCGGACCAAGCACGTTCAGATTATTACTTGTTCTGATCCAGAGCTCACTTCCTGTACTCACGAGACTTCAACAGCCAAAAAAAGTGAAAGCTTCGGTGAAGGAATTCTTCGCCTCGAAGGACACAAACTAGAGTCAGCGTGGGTCAGGCAGAAAGGTGGCTTCAGACAGTGCAAATAAGCAAATAAGTTACCAAAATATGGCACATTTTTAGACTCAGCCTAATGATAGAAATAACTTGCAGACAAATCTATTTGACCCATCGATTGAACCCAAACAGGTATTACCAGCCAAGGTCAGAGTGACTGTAATGGTAATTGTTGTAACATAACAAAAGGTTATTGAACGTGAAATAATCAGAACGGAGGTTGGAAATTGAATGAAAATAGCATTAACAAAATACAATACTCGCCAGAAGAAGGTAAATCACTGCTAGTGGTGATTACTTAGTCAGCATATTAGGTATTTGTCGCATGCCCCACCAAACGAGCGAGTACAGTACTAGGCCTTTTGTAAGGTGGCTGTTGTCCAGACACATCCGGCTGCTCCAAAAATGCCTCGCTTCTCGTCAGCATTCGCATAAAAAAGGACGCCTCAGGCGCCTGGCGATAGACCTAGCCCCTCCGAGGAGGGTTAGAGCCTGGGGGATGGATTAAGGAGGGTCGGTTGTGTAACGTGAATGCTGAGATTCTCCACCACCCTCGTCAGGTAGCCTCGACCTACTAACCACCGACTTACTCAACATATTGCCTCCATCACAGTACGTAATGTCCAACGTATTTATAATGAATGGAACATGCCCATTAATGTTCATAGGTAGGGTACATAACTGTAATGAAGGGACACTTCCTAATATCTCCAGAATTACAAAACTGGAGCCTCACAACTTGATTCGGTTTAATGTCATAAAGATACCTATTTTTGTATGGGAGGTCTTAATCCTCTGCTTGGGATACAGTAAAAATATTCTAATCCCCACTGAAAAAGGGATATATATTTCTTCCAATATATCTCAGCCCAGTCGGCAAGGACTGTAGAATACAACTACTGCATCTCTGCAAAAAAGTAAGACCCCCCCACTCCCACCAACGAGCCAAAATTGCATCCGATGAGGATGCTCCAGTCCTAGAGCTTTGCAGAATGCGGTGCCCCGTTTCATTGCCATTACTCCCTGGTCCTGTTAGGGTTCCATCTACGAGGATAATTAAATATGTTTCCAGACTTTTTCGTATGGGCACTTTTATTGATAGTACACACATGAAACTCGAGTCCCCTTCAAAGTAATTTCCTCCGGCAGCAATGCACTTGTTGTACCGTTCCAACAACTTCTGGAACGCCCCATCAAAGTCCTCTTGTGTGAGCGTGTCAATGACCTTCGTCACAGCCTCCTTCATCTCCTCTGTTGTCTCATAACGACGACAGCCTCTGAGCTTAGGGAATAAGCAAAAGCCACAGGGAGCAAGGTCTCGACTATAGGGAGGCTGAGGAACTGTCTTGATTCCCATCTTGGTCAAATAGTCTGTGACAAGGATGGAGTTGTGGACTGGGGCATTATCCTGGTAGAAATGCCACTGACCCGATTTGAAGAGTGCTGGCCTCTTCCCTAGGAATCTCCACCTGAACTCACTTAAAATCTCAACATAGTAACCCTAACCCTAACCCTTTGGCCAATCAACTCTGGTGTACTGACTTCCTTACTCCTTCCACACCACTCATCATCCCTCACAGACTTCTTGCCTTCCTTGAATCTCTTATGCAACTCAAAAACTGATGTTCGATTCGTGCAAGATGGTCGAAAAGCAGTCTAAAGCATTCCATACGTTTCTGAGGCATTTCTTCCAAGTTTAAAACCGAATTTTATTGCATATCGTTCTTCTAAAGTGTCAGATTGCATTTTTGAAATTCACCAGCTGTGACAATCAGGTTTTAGTAGGGTGTATTCCAATTACTACTGTAGCTGTTAATTAGAAGCTGAAATCATTAAAATTGGTCCGTCATCTCATAAGATGTATCGTAATAACATACTGAATTTTCAAGAGGCTACGACAATTTTAAATGGCTGTACAAAAAAAAGTCTTGAAACTTGTTGAATCCACCACGTATTGATCAAATAGAACTGTGTAATCATTTTCTATAATTGAAACTATCTAACTGTATGCAGATAAATGATTAATATTTAATTATAAATATTACATAGATTAGATATTAAATAGCAATGCTTGAAACAATTTAACTGTGTGCAAACAAATGAGCTGTGGTTCGTTTAAAAATTAATATGACCTACAAATGATCAAAAGTTATCATCATCATCATCATGTCGTGCCACTAGCATGGATATCCCTGACCCACTCTAGCCACTTTTCCCTATCGTTTATCGCCTCTGGCAGGTCTTCAGGGCTACATCCCGAATCATCACATAGCTGCTGAATGTATGTTCGTGCTGGTCGTCCTGCTTTTGTCCGGTCATATGTAGGGGTCCATAGGAGTACATCACTTATGAGCTCTTCTCTGCTTCTCCAGCAGTGTCCTGCGTGTCTGGTTCGTCTAACTTGGATAGTTTTCATGATGGGAGGCAGGTGGCCGTATAGTTGGTGTCTTGTGGGGTGTTGCCGCCAGGACTTGTTCAAGATTGCTCGCAGCATTCTTGCGTAATTGCCGTCTAGCTTCTTCTCCAGCCGTTTTAAACAGGAATTGGCATTAAATAACCATCAAGGGTTGATACACTATTGAGCCAAATAACCTAAACTAACCTTCAATATGCATACCCACCAACCTGACTCTATTCCTAAGTCTATCGAACTATCTATTACAGAATATTCTGCTTTTTACCTCTTTTTCTCTTCTTATTCATCACTCGGTTCATATCTATATCAGTTTGCTCATTATTTCTCTCTCTCTCTCTCTCACTCTCTCTCTCTCTCTCTCTCTCCACACACACACACATACAAACACACACACCTTTATATATATACTTAGATATATATATATATATAATGAGCAAACCGATTTATATATATATATATGTATATATATATATATATATATATAAGGCGGCATTTAAACTTGGGTCAAAGATAAACATCCATCCTGTTAGATAGATATATATAAAAATTAATTCATATTTATTTTATGTTATTATTTTTAAACAGCTCTATCGCAGATATTGAGCACTGTCTAAATTATACTGTATTTGGTCTACGACAAACCCACCAAGCGACATAGTGACAACCATACACTGTTATAATATATATATATATATATATATATATATATATATATATATATATATATATATATATATATCAGGGGCGTAGACGGGACTAGTGCTACTCGTGCCCGGTACGACCAATAACTCGGTCAATGTTATTCAAAATGGATTAAAAATCATCCATTAATTTCAAGCAAACATACTTAGTCTGATCTCAATCAAATTATGTATCTATTCAAGTTTCGATAACTAAGTAGCCAAAAGTTCATAAATATATCTGGGAATAATACAACGATGCTGTTTTGAACGGATGGTCTTTGTCCGGCCACCGTCAGATTCATTGAACATCCCATAAAATCGGCTATAATGTTGAACACGCGCAAATCCGTGCCGAGCACTAGACCCTTATAATAACAGTAATGTTAGAGAAATCCGCTTTTGACTGTAGCCAATAGCAAGAGCAACCCAAACATCGTGCTCAAAAATCTTAGCACATTTTGACTGCTAACTGCTACAGCTGTCTTTGGAAGAGGGAGAGGGACCGAGAGAGAGAGAGGGGGGATAGCAGATTATAGCCGTCCCGACGTCATCATCATCGCTGTGGTAAATGTTGGTTAAATGGCGTGTTTTAATTCGTTTTTTCCCTAACAGATCTCTATTTCTTTAATGAATGTTGCATATATTACATTCTGTAACTAAAATTTGTTTATTTGAATACATTTTCAACAAATAATCTTTATTTTAAGCGAAATTGAAACTACTAGCTGTATCTGTGTATACTGTCATCAGTTTCTTTATTCTAATAAGCATATTTTTCTCGTCATAGTAATGAACATCTTCTCTTTTCTTCTATACTTTTGAAAGGAAAAAAAAATTATCTACTGTATTAACAAGACTACAAATTATATAGTATCTTGATTGTTTACCAAAAAAACCCCATGCAACGTACGTTTGTCAATCTGTGCTATACAATGGAGAATCACGCAATAGCAACTATGATGACTTACTTTGGGTCCACGGACCACGGGTTGGGAACTGAAGTTGACAGAGGGCGGGGGGCACGAGTAGCAAAAATAGGCTAGAGTCGCCACTGATATATATATATATATATATATATATATATATATTCTTATTTTCTATCTCAATCCTTTCATATCTATATATAATTCAATCTGTCTAATTCTATCTATCTATCTATCTATCTATCTATCTATCTATCTCAATCTGTTCATTATCTATCTATCTATCTATCTATCTAACTAACTATCTATCTATCTAATTCAGTCTGTTTATATCTATCTATATCTAGTCCGACCTGTTAATATCTATCTATTTATCTATCTATTTGTCTGTCTGTCTACATGTCTGTCTGTATGTCTGTCTTTCTGTCTGCCAGTATGTTTATCTATATATCGATCTGGTTCGATCAGTTCATTATCTATCTATCTATCAATCTATCTCCATGTAGCCTTGAGCTACCGAAACTGTGTTATCACCCTGGATGGCGGCTGATGAGGCTAGGGTATCGCACGTGCTTCCACACGTTGTATGATGAAAAAAAAATATCGATCTGGTTCGATCAGTTCATTATCTATCTATCTATCAATCTATCTCCATGTTTATTGATATATCTGCTTATCTATCTAGGTAGCTATCTATCTAGCTAGCTATCTATCAAGCTTGCTGGCTAGTTAGCAGTCTACTTGTTTATATGTACATATATCTTCGTATTTCTGTATATCTATCTCTATATATGCTTATCTATCTATCCGTTTATAAGTAATCTCTCCCTCTTTCAACATATCAATCTGTTTGTCTGTCTGTCTGTCTGTCCACCTGTTCCTCTTCCTGTCTATTCATCTATATATCAGTCTGTCTATTTATATGTCTATCAATTTGTGCGTCTTTCTATATATTGATATATCAGCTTATCTATTTATCTATCTGTCCGTCTATCTATCTGTTTAAATGTCAATCTGTCCATATTTCTGTAGATCTATCTATCTATCTATCTATCTATCTATCTATCTATCTATCAGTCCGTATTTCTGTATATCTATATGTCTGTCTTTCTATTTAACTATCGGTTAATATGTGTATATGTCCGTCTTTCTGTTTATTTATCTATATATATGTATATACTTATCGATCTATCTATCAGTCTGTATGTCTATCTGTCAAACTATCTGTTGATATATTTGCATGTCCGTCTTTCCGTATACTTATCGACATTTCTCCTAATCGATCTATCGATCTATCTATCTATTTGCATGTCAATCTGTCAATCTATTTAACCATCTGTCAATATGTCTATATGTCTGTCTCTCTGTATATACATCTATATATCTGCTTATCTATTAATCTGTCAGTCTATCAGTCTGTCAGATAGACCGACAGACAAAGCGACTGACAGACAGATTAATAATTAAGCAAATATATAGATGTTTATACAAAAAATGGACATATAGACATATTAACAGATGGTTAGATAGACAGAGGGACAGATTATTATTTATATGTCGATCTATCTCTCTGTATTTCAGTGAATCTAAGTATCTATGTATCTATCTGTCTGTACATATGGATATCTATTCGTCTTTCTGTATATTTGTCTATGTATCTACTTAACAGTCTTTCTCTCTCTCTCTCTCTCTATATATATATATATATATATATATTGTCTGTCTGTCTGTCTATTTGAGCGTCTTTCTAAATATTCATCTATATATCTGCTTATCTATTAATCTATTTATCTATCTGTCTGTTTATACGTCTATCAATCCGTATTTCTATCTGCGTATCTATCAATCTATCTATGTGTGTTTTTCATTGTTCCACCCATTCATAATCTGTTCTTCATTCTTTTCATATTCAAACTGACTCAGAACCTAGATTTTCTTCTTTTTCTTCTTCTTCTTCTTCTTCTTCTTCTTTTTCTTCTTCTTCTTCTTCCCTAACGATTAATCATTCATTCAGCCGCAATGCAGACGTTTTATGCAAAAAAAAGCACTCTGAAAAAATATTCAGTGTGCTCAATAAATGAATCCCTAATTTTTCTGTAATATTTTTGTCGTGCAATATCGATGCACAATATTCAAATTACACATTGGCTTGACAAAATATAAATTGCGCCAGGTATTCAAGAACACATCTTTTGCAGGCTATAAAAGGAAGACCACTTAACGTGAATGACACGTCGGGTGAGCCAAATGTTTCTAATTTCTCTTTCAGATCTGGATTTTTCTTTAACTGTAACAATTACCGATTCTAACTGTTTGATATAATTTCTTTTGTTAAATAAGTAATTTGGCTACGAACCAAGGACAAGCCGCTTATACAGCCTAGACAAATTCCAAAAACAGTGCGTGAAATAGCTTCCTCAAAGAAAGAATAAAATATATAAAAAAGAAATATATATAAAGAAAAAATGTGGTGGAGGTGCCTGTGGTGTAATTGTCATCGTCATTGGAAATGAACACGGCGACACGAGTTCAAATGCTGAACGAGACTGATTGCATTTCACATAGCACTAATACCCTTGGGAAAGGTGTGAATCCAATTATTCTCCATCCAGCTATGAGTAAATAGTAAGACAGACCAGGTTCTTCAGCCTTGGTTAGGCAACTAGTCAAGGAGAAGGAAAACTCTGAGTTAAAACCTGTTAAACTCCGCTTAAAAATTGACCTTGTGTGAT
Source organism: Sepioteuthis lessoniana (assembly GCA_963585895.1). Classification (NCBI taxonomy): domain Eukaryota; kingdom Metazoa; phylum Mollusca; class Cephalopoda; order Myopsida; family Loliginidae; genus Sepioteuthis; species Sepioteuthis lessoniana. Next base: position 59,909,330 of record OY757939.1, read on the forward strand.
ATCCTGCCCGAGCGGAGGGGTTGGTAAATAGGATAAAGAAAAAAAATGACGTTCTTTACCTCCCTATCGAGGGATTCTTTAAATTGATGAAATATCTGGAGAGACATGGGAGAGCTGAAGAACTTAATCGACGAAAAGATTGATGATATCAGAACACACGGCAAACTCCCGTTCATCGCTGGCAAAAATGCATTGTCAATGTTGATGGCATTATGGATGAATACTGTTTTGTAGCTGAAAACTTGCTCTATATTGTTCTCCTCATATCTATTGTACTTTCTGGAGAAATAAATTGGAGGCATTACTTTCTGATCTTCTATATTCGATATATATATATATATATATATATATATATATATATATATATATATATATATGCGTGTGTGTTTATGTGCATGAGTATGTGTATATGTGTATTGTGCAAATGTGTGAGTGTTGGGTATGTGTGTGTGTTGCGAGTGTGTAGTGTGCTGTGTGTGCGTGATGTGTGTTTTATGTGTGTTGTGCATGTGAGTTGTGAGAGTGTATTGAATATATGTGTGTGTTGTTTGGTTGTTGTATGTATGCTATGCGTGTGTGTGTGTGTGTGTGTGTACCGTGTGAGCAAAGTTGTGTATGTGTGTTTGTGTGCCTGTTTTGTGTTGTACGTGTTGTTTGAGTTTGTTCAGTGTATATATGTTTTGTGTATGCATTGTGTGTGTTGTGTATGTCTGTTTGGCGTGTTGTGTGTTCGAGTTGTGTTTTTGTGTTTGTGCGTGTATGTCGAGTATATATGCATTTTGTGTGTCTGTTTTGTGTGTATTGAGTGCTTGTTGTGTGTCTGTTTTGTGTGTGTTGTGTGCGTGTTGTGTGTCTGTTTTGTTAGCCTGTTTCGTATTGTGTGTACATTGTGTAGTGTATTTTGCTTATATACGTCATGCGTGTTGTGTGTGTGTGTGTGTGTACGTGTGTGTACGTGTGGCTGTCGACTTGTTTTCGAATAAAACCATTTTAAAGAAGTGTTGATCATTTGCGCTCTCTATTATTAGACCCTTTAATCGCCCATAAGATCAACCCTTGACTTAAAATAAGGCTGACATAGGTAAAATGACAAAGAGTCTCGGTGAGCGGATGGAATTGGCATAATTTTTTCTCGTTTTGAATGATATTTTACGTGATTTCATATACCCAGCCTTCAAAATAAGAGTCAATCATACACGTTACATGTCAGCTTTTATATATATATATATATATATATATATATATATATATATATATATATATATATATATATATATATATATAAGAAAAAAGAATATATATATGGAAGAAAAAATACAGATATTGCTTTACCCAGGGCCTGAAAAATTATTACATAAGAGATGTGAATTAATAGCTAGGTGTAGACATAGGGCTAAATTTAAACTATAGAAAAATTAACATGAATAATGTCTTTTAAAAAAACATAGGATTAAATTGAGAATTAATGTAAATGAATTAAAATAAAATAAAATAAAAGATAAAAAATGTGAAAAAACCACATCATATATTTGTACTAATCATTAAAAGTGTAACTGATTTAATAGGCTCCAAAATAAATTTGATTTTAAAAAATTAGATTTAATTAAATCTTGAAATTAATTTAATATAATTATTACTGTATCATTACGTAAAATTATTGAATAAAGTTAATTTTCTAATTTAGTATTAAATCTGTAGTTTTAAGCCGAAAAGTAATTAGAATTTTTAAAAGATTAATGCTTTTTTTTTAATTAATTTACTCTAATTCTAACCGACAATAAAATAAAAAACGAAAGTGGGCTAAATGAGGAGATAACTCTTCACCCCTCTTCTATCCCCTCACATCCTTCTTTTCAGTGTCTATTCTGATTTATTTTATCTATAAGATCTGAAGAAGTCCTGTTAATTTTTTTTCGTGCGTTTTGATTTAATCAAAAACACATAACAGGATGGAAATAAGTTTATAATCCTAATGTGATCGGTTTGTGTTTTTTTTTTCTTAATGAAAGTATATATATATATATATCAAACCCTCCGCACGAATTAGATGTGACTCAAAGACAATTTTCAACGGAACATAACAGGTTTGAATTTAGATTTCCTTCTCCTGGACCGATTGCCATACAAAGGTTAAAGAGTCCAGTCTGCTATACTCTTTACCCATAGCTGAAGAGAGAATAGTTGTATTCATGCCTTTACAAAGAATATTAATGTTACGTAAAATGCAAACAGTCTACTTCACTCGCGGGCAGGAAGTGGCATAAAGAAGAATGTTTAGGCAGACTTCTTTACACGCCCGGTTGGGGGCAGTACTAAAATTGCTTGGCTCCATTGCCCTCTTTTAGAGCCGCTGCAAGTATAAGCCATGAAACCTGGCCATTGGTCCATTAGACCAAGATCAGATACTACCTTGGAGAGATGGTCCACTGAAACTAAGCTTTTCAATGCCAGGACCAATGTTGTTCTTCTTAGTTTAAGGTTAAGAGGAACAATTTGTTTATAATAATTATTTGTGATTCCATCCCTTTATAGTTGAACACTTCTGAAAATTACTTAAGCTCTATGGAGGCAATCATTTTGACCCACACCTTCTGGTAACATCTGCCCATCTGCTGATGGTAAAAAAAATTGAAACTAAGGCTCAGAAGAGTGATGTGACACTCCTATTATGATATAGGTTTTAGAACTTGCTCTGCCATTTTGGTATAGAGCACGTTTTCGTTTCTTTGTTTAATGACATATCGACGATCGTGGGTTATTTAATGTCAAAGCCATCCTTGTTTGGCATATAAAGTAAGTGCAAACAATGACGCATGCTAAATTGAATTGTTTGAAATAGAACTGTTTGATAATTTAACTGTATGCAAAAAATATCTGATGTTTAATTGAATTGTTTGTGATAGATAGCAATATTTGGAATCATTTAACTTTGTTGAATTATGCTAATTTGAATTGTTAGAAATAGAACAGCTGGATCATTGAACTGTATGTATCTACAATATGTGTTATACAATTCATATATTTATCATTTATGTAAAAAAAAAAAAAAAAAGAATTGGCACTAAATAGCCAACTATGGTTGATATACCATAAAACCCATAAACGCACAAGAACTCCGGAACAACTTTTACAATCTTCTTAACTTGATGTTTTTCTTAACTTGATATTAAGGTGAGCAGCTAGTTCATAATAATGTTATATATATATATATATATATATATATATATATATATATATATATATATATATATATATATATATATCGTGTACTTAGGCAGTAAGACATTATTTAAGCATGTTCTGTTGAGGAACGCGGAGTATTTTCTTTTTAGGATCTTTAAGTGAAGACGTATCAGTCTTCTTATAGTTTTTCTTATGTCTCGGTCGAGGTGGCGAAGAATGCACCCCATACGAGCCAAAGCGCTTCCGACCATTTTGCTAGTAGTCCTCAGGGGGTTATGTAAGATTGTTTGTTGCTGCGAGTCGCAGTGATTTTTTATATTTATTAGGAGTGTTTTTTTTTTAATATGTGGTTGGTTCATCCTGTTATAAGGGGTGGTGAGGTTAGTTATTGAATCTGTTTAATGTGTCAATACCTGTGTTTAATGCTATTTTATTTATAGGATTTTTTTGCGTATTGTTTTAAGGATATGTAGGCACCTTTTATTCTTATATTTTTACTTATAGTAGTTTTTTATTTTATATATATATATATATATATATATATATATATATATATATATATATATTGAAATAATAGATTGAAGTGAATCTGGCAATATGATAGATATATGGGGAAAGTTGGAGAGTGTTTGTTTTATACAACTTTCCACATATTTCTATCATATATATATATATATATATATCCAGGGAAAGGAGTAGTACCTTCCTCTACGCATCAGTGTTGTAGCAGTTGAAAAGGAGTCTTCGGGTCGCCTCCGACTACGGTCGCCAACTTTACTTATATATATATATATATATATATATATATATATATATATATATACAGGCTGGAAATAAATTTATACTCCTAATGTGACTTGTTTTGTTTTTTCTTAAAGAAATTATTGCCCTGTAATGTCATTTACATTGAGCTCTTTACCGGGAAAATTTAAATGTTCACTGCTGAATGTTCTTTTGTCCTGATGGAATTCCTCCCAACTCTGGTTTAACTGGACCGAATAATACTTATATATATATATATATATATATATATATATATATATATATATATATATCTTCACAATCATATATATATATATATATTATATATATATATATATATATATATGTATATCTTCACAATCATTTAGTCTTCTGTTACTTGCAGTTTCATGCTTTATTAAAACCCAATCATTGGTTATTTTAATACAACAATTTCCTGTCTAATGATAATAACACATAAAACTTACTTTTACGGAAAACAAAAGGACTAAGTTGTACAAATACTTTACTTTTTATACTTCTCTACTTGTCGGCATTTGATAACTCTTTTAGCCAACCTTTTTCACTGATATATATGTATATATATATATATATGACCGATGGAAAGTAAGAATACATATCTCCAGGATGTGACAAAAAAGATAAGATATTCCTTGGCGCCTGGCAGACGAGAGCTGAAATTCTGCGGTTGATGAGGTTGATATTTATATGAAAAACATCCAGTCGGTCATTCAAGCAAGGGTGAACTCACGAGATATTCACACACTTCCGCCGGAAGTAGACATCAAATAAAAGGAATTAAAAGCTGACAATAGACAACAACATAAAACACGAAATGAATTGGAAGCATCTTACAAACACTTGCACACACACACACACACACACACACACACACACGCACACAGAGGAATATACACATATATTTCTAAAAAAGCCCTTTTTGTCCCTCTCTCTCTCTCTCTCTCTCTCTCTCTCTCTCTCTCTCTCTCTCTCTCTCTCTCTCTCATACACACACACACACACACACACACACACGAACACACGCATATACTTTATATGTAAAAATATATATGTACAGAAAGAGAAAGAGAGTGGGACGGATGCAATACTCACTAATGATATAAAAATCTAAATAGCACACAACATGTACATATGCATACAGATTTCTATATAGGCACTTGTGGTGTAACGGTTATCGTCGTTGGAAATTGACACGGCGACTTGAATTCAAATATTCGACGAAGCTATTTGCAATTGGAAAAGGCATGAATCCAACTATTCTGGACAGGGCTCTTTAACCAACAGTTATGTGTACACAATAAGGCGGACTGGGATCTTTAACCTGGGTAGAGCAATCAGTCTAGAAGAAAAACTCTGAATTCAAACCTGTTAAACATTTTAAAATTGACCTTGTGTCACATCCTTGAGTCACACCTGCTCATGCGAGGAGGTTGTTAATCATGCACATACTCTCTCTCTCTCTCTCTCTCTCTCTCTCTCTCTCTCTCTTATAATATTTATCTCTCATTCTTAATGTCTCTTTATATACATCAGACCTGACCGATAAAATGAAACGCAGTTTCTTCCAGGCAGTGGTCGTGTCGATACTGCTGTATGGACGCACTACTTGGACGCTAACTAAATGGCTAGGGAAGAAGCTAGACGGCAATTACACAAGAAAGTTGCGAGCAATATTGAATAAGTCCTGGCGGCAACACCCCACAAAGCACCAACTATACGACTTCCCTCAGGAAAACTATCCATGTTAGACGAACCAGACACGCAAGACACTGCTGGAGAAGCAGGGACGAGCTCATAAGTGATGTACTCCTATGGACCCCCACATATAGCCGAACAAAAGCAGGACGACCAGCTCGAACATACGTACAGCAGCTATGTGAGGATATGGGATGTAGCCCTGAAGACCTGCCAGAGGCGATGAACGATAGGGAAAAGTGGCGAGAGAGGGTCAGGGATATCCGTGCTAGCGGCATGACATGATGATGATGACGATGTACATATATGTGTGTGTTTATATGTGTTTATGTGTGTCTGCGTGCGTCCTTGTGTGTGTGTGTGTGTGTGTGAAAGGGAGAGAATTGAATTATTTCAAAGAAATGATATTTAGCGTTTTTGTTTTCGTTTTGTTTTTTGTTGTTTCCCGCTTTTTTAATCTTCATAACGATAGGACGTACCAATTATTTTATCATGACAACCTCGTGGACAGTTGTAACGTTCCTTAATATATTTTTTTAACTAAGAACTTATTCCAGAATCATTATCTGATAAAGCTCGTAAAGAGTGAAACGTCATAATAAATTCATAAACACACAACCAAATTGATTTTCTCGTTTTCTCTTCCACATTGATAAAAAAAAATTAAATCCCATTTATCTATCAGATGAAGCCAAACAACAAACAAGAAAGAGAAGTAATTAAAAATATTATATATAGATCTATACGGCTATCGATCATATGGAAGTCTGATTTATCCGATAAATTAAAACGGAATTACCTCTAAGCAGTGGTTGTGTCAGTACTACTGTATGGATGCATCACATGGACGCTGAAAAACGTATAGAGAAAAAGCTTAACGGGAACTGTGCAAGAATGCTACGAGATACGAGGATAATTAAATAAGTTTTCAGACTTTTTTCGTATGGGCACTTTTATTGATAGTACACACATGAAACTCAAGTCCCCTTCGAAGAAATATCCTCCGGCTGCAATGCACTTGTTGTGCCGTTCCAACAACTTCTGTAAGGTCCCATGGAAGTCCTCTTCTCTGAGCGTGTCAATGACCTTCGTCACAGCCTCTTTCATCTCCTCAATTGTCTCATAACTCTGATCTTAGGTAATAACCAAAAGTCACAGGGAACAAACTCTGGACTATAGGGAGGCTGAGGACTTGTCTTGATTCCCATCTTGGTCAAATAGTCTGTGACAAGGATGGAGTTGTGGACTGTGGACTGGTGCATTGTCCTGCTGGAAAAGCCACTGACCCGATTTGAAGAGTGCTGACCTCTTCCCTAGGAATCTCTTCCTGAAATCCCTTAAAACCTCAACATAGTAACTCTAACCCTAACCGTTTGGCCAAACACCTCTGGTGTATTGACTTCCTTACTCCTCCCACACCTCTCATCATCCCTCACAGACTCCCTGCCTTCCTTCAATTTCTTATACCACTCAAAAACTGATGTTCGATTCATGCAAGAGGCTCCAAAAGCAGTCTGAAGCATTCCATACGTTTCTGTGGTATTTTTTCCAGGTTTAAAACAGAATTTTATTGCATATCGTTCTTCTAAAGTGTCCTCACGTCCAGATTGCATTTTTGAAATTCACCAGCTATGTCAATCAGGCTTTAGGAGGGTGTATTCCAATTGCTGCTGTTGCTGTTCATTTAAACCTGAAATCATAAAAATTGGTCAGTCATCTCATAAGATGTATAATAATAACTTACTGAATTTTCAAGAGTCTACGACAATTTTAAATGCCTGTACAAAAAAGTCTGGAAACTAATTGAATGCACCACGTATATTGAATAAATCTTGGAAGCAACTCCTCTCGAAACAACAGCGCTGTACGCTAACTTATCTTCTATCTCTAAAACTATCCAAATAAGCCGAACAAGACGTGCGGGACACTAATGGAGAAGCACAGACGAAATCATTAGTAACGTTCTCTTATGGAATCCTTTATATGGACTTGCCAATATTGACCGACCAACCAGAACTAACCTGAAACAGCTTTGTACGGATATATGATTTAGTCTGGAAGACTCGCCGGGAACGAATGATGATAGGGACGAATGGCGCGCGAGAGTTTGGGAAATCCCTGCAAGCAGCACGACGTGATGATGATAATATCAGTGGCGTGAAAGTGATAGTCACAGCTAGTCGAGGTTACTTTAGTAAATTCGATACATGACTCCTGTCAGATGTTGTAATTTACAAAGTTTTGTTTAGATGTGACACACAGGCCTCAGATTGCTTACTGTACCTGCAGTTGCTTAAGTATTTAATAGGCTCATTGCTGGAAAAGGTGCTTTTAGCATGACTTGACGGTATCAGATGCTAATGAAATTAGAACAATCAACACCAGAGGATTAAATAAAGGGTTTAGTTCGAAGTTCTGTGTGGGCTCCAGAGTTCGATGTAAAACACCTGAAGAATGCAGAAGGATGCATCAGCCGAAACGTTGGGAATATATCAATGAAGATGAAAATAATAATCTGATTACTATAAGTGATAATACTTATCAAGCTTCATCTAAGAAATTTTGATAACTGAATAGTTTTACGTTTTTACGATCGTCAGGCAAAAATACATTTGAAAAAGTGATGTTCGTGATGTTACCGTCTTTCTCGGAAATTGTATTTAAAATATTTGAACCTATTTGTAGAAAATTGAAAACACTAATTGTTGACAATCCACATAAGTTCGAACATAACTTTCTCGTGATATTCTCTGCGAGAGATTTAAATCTCCGGACTTCATTTTCCAAACATTTTTTTTTTGTCTTTTTGTCCCTTCTTTCTTTTCTTTTATCTTTTTTGTTTCTTCCTTTCTTTTTTCTTCCTTTCTTTATTTTCTTTCTTTTTTTATTCTTTCTTTCTTTCTTTCTTTCTTTCTTTCTTCACTTTCTCATTTCCTTCAGTTTATATATCTCACTAACGTCAATTTATCCTCCTTTTTATTTTTATCATTCGTCCCTTTTATACTGCTTACTTCCTTCCTTCATTCCGTTCTTCCTTCCTTGCTTCCTTATTTCCTTATTTCCTTCTTTCTATATATTCCCTACTTTCTCTCCACATTTTTCGTATTTGCCCGAGTTATTTCAAGTAACCCCTTCACTAAGGGTTAAACTGTATGATTCACTCAAACGCTTTGGTACGCTGTGTAGAGCCTAAGCCTGCTACTTTAATGCACCCATCACAACCATCACCACCACCAGCACCACCATAAATACAACCATATCAACCGCCCCTCATTCCTCAGTCTTCAGATATTTTTCTCTTCTCTCATACGATAATCTCTCTCTCTCTCTCTCTCTCTCTCTCTCTCGCACACACACACACACACACTCAGAAAAACTTAACACACACCCTCTGTCCCGCTGGACCAACTCAAGCCGGCAATGACGTTTTTAGAAGGTGACACGTTCCATAGAAATCTTCATTCATACAAATTCCTTCTGTCATTTTGTCTTCTTTCGTTTATTCGTTCTTTCTTTCTCTCACTTAATTCTTTGTCAGGTGTAGCTGTGAATTTTACGGCATTTCTTGGTGGGGGTGGACAACGTAGTGATCAGGTGTCAGCTATTTGAACTCCACATGATGTCGAAGAAGGACATTTAAAGTGAAACACTATGGCTTAGGCTTGTGTTTTCGACACACCTGTAGACAGATATAATCGTGTCACAGACACGAACACACGCAGACTCGGAAATATAACAATGAATTCTGGGTATTTTAAGATGAGGACTGATCGGTTCATTTTAGAGATCCAATTTTTTCAGGATCTCGTCACTCTATCGGAGGGGCTGACAATAGGCTGACTGTCTCCCCAGGAGAGGAGTAACTCTCCTGGGGAGACAGTCAGCGTATTGTCAGCCCCTCGTCCACCAAAAGATTGGGAGGCTAATATGCTGGACTGCGACCGCGCTGTAAGTGAGTTCAAACTCCAGGCGAGCTATGACGTTCACTTTCGGGCTAATACCCTTAGGAAAGGTAATAACCCCCTTATTCCCCCAGCTGTGGGTTGAACAGTATCACTGCTGTTCTTCAACAAGGATGAATTTGGCATTGAATAACCAACGAAAATTGATATGCCATTAAACAAAGAAACGAAACCAAACCTCCAAAAATGGATGTATATACCACCAAACAGGATCTAGGGTTGATTTAGTTTGGCTATTTTAATGGCATATCAACCTTTGTAGGTTATTTAATACTAAAGGCATCCTTCTAGAAGAACAATAGTGGTACAATTTAACCCATTGCTTGGAGGATAAGGGGTTCATACCTTTTTCAAGGGTATTTTCCAAAACTGAATGTCATAGCGTGGAGTTCGTACTCGCTTACTACTGTTCTGCAGTCCATCGCTTTAATCATTACATCACGAGTACACCTTGATCTAGGGTTGAGACTCCACTTCTGAAGATATGGGGTGAGTGGAGTATCCTTTCATTGGCATTATCCCAGGTCTGCTCTAATCCAGACTGGAATACCCGTCGGTGTCCCATCTATGAGTCAAATAGATCTGTATACGAATTATTTTTATTCGATAGGACTGTGCACAAAAAATTCTTAAAAACAACACATAAAATGGGAATATGTGGACCTGGGAGTCATGGCAAAGAAGTAGAGCTCCACATTCCCTAAAGCTCCAAAATTGGATCCTCACCATCAGATGCATTCAAGTGTCATAACTAGGAAAATCGTTGGGGGAGAGTCTTACCTCTCTGAAGATGTGCAGTCAGCGTATTTTACAACTTTAGCCGATAGGACAAGTAGATGATTTAAAATGTTTCTCGCCCTGTTGGCTGCGGAGGGCTGTAGAATACACCGACTGTATATCTGCATAGGGGTAGGACTCTCACAACGAGTGTCCTGGATATTACTCTAAACAATCTGATGTTGAGGCTCCAGTAATGCTGGAGCTTTAGGGAATGCAGAGTACTCATTCATTGCCATCGTTCTCAGATCCACTCTGGTCTGGAGTGGTAGCACCTGATAGGGTCTTTACAGTAGGTCAAATAGAATAACTCAGTTTTGCATAAGTACAGTTTTTTGTTTATATGCAGTTAAACCATCGAACAGTTCTATTTCAAACAATTCAGTTTAGCATGTCAAAGTTAAATGGTTCCAAGTATTGTTATTTATCACTAACAATTCTTTTAAACACCTGTCATTTGTTTACACACAATTAAATGATCAAAGAGTTCTATTTCTAGCAATACACTTTAGGTTGAGTACAGTTTTATTTTCACATAGTTAAATGTAAAACAGTTCTATTTCAACTATTTCAAACAATTCAGTTTAGCATAAGTACACAGTAAAACTGTGAAAATAAAACTGATGGTCTTTCACTGGAGATTGGTTGATTATTATTATTATTATTATTGTTAAGCATGTAAATTATCTCCCCTGACACTCTCGAGAAGAGAAGGCATTATTCGATGACCGGAAGTAAACAAACGGCCATATTGGTTTAGGTGCGAGTGTAAGAAGAAGGCGATAATAAAGGCGTCTCCGTATGCAGAGTGTTAACGTCTGAGTTCTTTGTATTTAACAATGGTAGCAGAGATTGACTGATTATTATTATTATTATTATTATTATTATTATTATTATTATTATTATTATTATTATCTACTCTTTTAGAGTTTTTCACATCAGTATTAGCTTATTATTATTATTATTATTGAATAAGAATGTTTCATTTGGACCATAGAATATAATGCATCTCATTTTTCAAGAGAGACTTTTGGGTTTGGTATATACCATTTGTCAGAAAAGTAAAATTCTAAACTCTTGCACAATTACCAGTAGATCACCTTTCCCACCCAGTCATGCCTAGTTTTGTATTCTTTTTGTGCCAGTTTACTGCATTCGCTTGTTAAGTGATTAACCGTCTCATCTTTGTCACCACATAACCTACAATTATCATTATTATGATTATTTAAAACTATCTTTATTATTTACATTTCAAACTAGATTTTAACTCGAAAACTATTTCATACCTTGTTCATTCATTAAATTCTATTTGTTGCATTCAAAAAGATCATTGCCCAGTCGGGTTGCACTGTAAAATACACCGACTGCTTCTCTGCAGAGGAGTAAGACCCCCCCCCAACGAGTGTCCTGGATATGACACTAAACAATCTGATGGTGAGGTTCCAGCAATGCTGGAGATTTGGGGAATGCGGAGTACCCTTTCATTGCCATCGCTCCCAGGTCCACTCTGGCCCGGAGTGGTAGCACCTGATAAGGGTCATATCTATGGGTTAAATAGAACTAAACCGTGCTTCTTTCACAATACTGATTTTTGCATTTAAACTGCGTATTTATGCTAAATTGAATTGTTCAAAATAGAACTGTTTTGACATTGGAACTGCGTACTAGTGCTGAACTGAATTGCTCCAAATAGAACTGTTTTGTCGCCTAAAGTGTGTACTTATGCTGAACTGAATCTTCTGAAATAAAACTGTTTGAGATTCAACTCTGTGTATTGCCCAGTCGTCTGGAGCTGTAGAATACACTGACTGCACCTCTGCAGAGGGGTAAGACCGCCCAAACGGGTGTTTTGGATATGACACTAAACAATCTGATGGTGAGGTTCCAGCAGTGCGGGAGCTTTGGGGAATGCAGAGTACCCCTTCATTGCCATCACTCCCAGCTCCACTCTGGCCCGGAGTGGTAGCACCTGATAGAGGCCTATCAATGGATTAAATAGAACTAACAGAATACTTATGCTAAACTGAATTGTTTGAGTAAACTGAATAGCTTGAAATAGAAATGTTTTTGACAATTAAACCGTACTTACATTAAAACTGCGTGCTTATGCTTATCTGAATTATTTGAAATAGAACTGTTTTTCGACATTAAAACTATATTTACACTCAACTGAATTGTTACATATAACTGCTTGAATTGTTTGAAATAGAAATGTTTTTGACAATTAAACTGTGTACTTATGCTAGACTGAATTATTTTAAGTAGAACTGATTATTTACATAAAAATGGATTTGGCGTTAAATAACCTACAAAGGTTGATATGCCATAAAACCTACCAAACCAAACCAAAAAGATCAGTCAACATCATACTCTTTTTCTATACTGGAACAAATTCTAACAGACAAATCAAAAAAAGCTCTTTAACCCTTAAAACCCTCAGCCCCTCTTCCACGTCGTTGAGCCTCCTACCCAAGCAGAAAAAATAGCGAAAAAATGCAGAATATTGTAAGATAGAGAATAGCGATGCAGAAATTCAGCCCAGTTCCCCACCCACCCACTGGGTCTATGTACTTCAGGGTAGCAGCTCTTGCTTTTAAAGGTTAAAACTCTTTGTGGATTAATGAAATAAAGAAATGACCACAAAAAGAGGTATCGGGTAACAGGTATCTATGAACAAACTCCAGTAGATGCTGCGTTAGTTTTACTCTCTCAAGCAGCGAATAACCCCTTGAAACTGCACACCCATAATCTTACCCTCTCCCTTCCCACTTCTTCCCTGTTTTTAACATTGAATCAGTTACACGATTTTCAGCCTTAATGTTTCACCCTACCTTGTTCGACTCTATTAGATCGTTTTCTAAAATGCCAAATTCTGACTGCCCTATCGTTTCACCACCACTCACCCAGCGTTTTAAATTTTCTGCCCGGGTTCAACTTCTAACACGACCCACCTCCTCCCACTAAATTTAACCCGCGTGTCTACTCCTCGATCTGCCCTTGTCCAATGAATTGGCATCAATTATATCGAGGTTGCAATTTTGCCGGAGCTGAAGGACAAGTTCTTTCTTAATGCGACCCCCATTTGGCCGGGGTCAGGCACACTCCAGCCCCGCAGGCAAGCGATTACCGCGTTATCCAACCGATTTCTAGGATAAGAAAAACAAATTGCGAGAAACGGATTTGGGTCGGAGTCGGGGACTGGGTTAAGATTTAAGGTGAAGGGCCGGGCTTACGAAGTGTGTTCAATTTTCTCCTTTTTTTCCTTCTTCGTTGGTTTCCCCGCCACTCTTTCTCTCTCTCTCTCTCTCTCTCTCTCTCTCTCTCTCTCTCTCTCGAGCAATTTAAGTCAGCTATAATTTTTTTCTCTCTCTCTCTATCTTTCGCTTTCTTTCTCTCTTTTATAGATTTTACTTAGCTTCGCTTATTTTGGCCCATACGGATCGCTTACAGTACCTGCTCTACCAAAGTGGTCCCCGATTTAAGTACTGAGCAGGCTCATTGCCAACGGAAACCAGTATTTTAAGCGTTACTTAACAATAATTTCAAAAGCTTAAGTTTGGTACAAGGCCACAAGTATAGGGCACCTAATTTGTGTCGAATTCACATCCCTGTAATAATTAGAAAGTCAAGCTTTCTAACTATGTACCAATAACGAGATTCGCTCTTCCTTCTATACATCTATTTATAATTTAAAGATTTAGCAGTCATGACACAAAAAAGTGTCATTCGTCTGTTTTGAAATGAAACAGGATTAACGTTAAAGAACAGCATTTTTTCTGATTTTTTTCGTTTGAAAATATTTCTCCAGATGAAACATCAAACAACAATTATACTATCCTAAGGATAGTAGGATAGACCAAAACATTAGCAATAAAAAAACGGGTTATTTCAATATTTTCTCCTTTTATATTCATATACCGTCGGAATATCATCTTTCTCATAAATATATATATCGTTGAGATTTATTCTTTATAAATGCCTCTTTTCGTTCTTCTCCGTGGCAACGTTTAACGATATAGGAATCTTCCAAGGGATACATATATATATATATATATATAGCAAGTTAAAATCGCATGCCTATAAACGTTGTCAATATGTTGTATTTTGACCTTCGACCCGGCCCAAAATGCCATTCAAGGTGATGCACCGGAAGGAAGTGACACATTCCAATGGCTAGTAATAAAAAAAGATCGCGTGTGTGGATTTGGATGATGAAATGGGACAATGTAAAGCCCATGATACACTCATAGACTGATGCACCGGAAGAGAGTGACCTGTGAACTGCATGACAGTTATTTCCGCTGGGTGACGATCAATCATGCCATTCCAAAGATCGAGTGGGCGATCGAGTGGGTGTTGAACTATTATATAACTCAGTCAAGACAGAAGTCAAGTGACAGTTGCAGTTACAGTTGGAGTCGGAGTTATAGACGATATGTGGTAGGAAAAGCCACACCCGGCCGAGGGGACCCTCGGGAACCCCGATGGAGTTTGGGGACCAGAGAAGTTGCTGATAAGATGCAGTAAAGAAAGCCAGCACCCAGCAGAGTGGACTCCAGGGCCTCCGATCGAGCATCAGGAGAACGAGAAAGACACAACGTTGACGGCCATAAGAGTGGGGGTCAAAATATTTCAGTTCTGTTTGGTCTCCAGCTCCCTCTCACACGCAAACCTTGAGTAACCCTTTTCGAACCCTTGCAATAAAGTGAGAGGTAAATATTTTGTTAAAGAATTCTTCGCTCGTCTGTTATTCATTGCATCAAAATGAATACAACACATAGAGAAGAAGGAAAAGAAGCATTTTTTAAAAATCCCAATGATGGTGCAGTGTGTACTCGTGGGAGCAAGTTATAGCGCTGAGTGAAACCAGAAAAAAATACTCGTAGAATTCCTAAATTACAAATCAGAAGATTTTAAAATATTCTGACAGGTGAAAATGAAACTGTTAGAATTGATGTTCGAATGGGTGAGAAAAAATTCATATACACAGATAACGATCAATTAAAACCTCCCTCATATATATATATATATAAGTTGGTCGACCGTAGTTGACGGTGACCCAAAGGCTCCCATTTTAATAGATACTAGAAGAGGACGCTAATATTTTCCATAAATTGTTCCATTTACCCTTGATCCGTAACTTATAATGCAGAGTGTTAATCAAGGTGGCATCAAGTACCATTTTTTGATTCTTTGGTATGACTCGACCTGGGATTGAGCCACGGTTTCCTAGACCATTGGTGAACATTCTAGCCCTATTCTATCCTCTCTCTCTCTCTCTCTCTCTCTCTCTCTCTCTCTCTCTCTCTCTCTCTGTCTCTTCTACACATACTAAATATACATATGAAGTAATTAGGATCTTAACTTCCCACTATTGTTTCATGACAATAAAGTTTCATTTGTCTTCTGTTATATAAAAACACTATCATGAGATGAAACTTTAAAATCTAAAGTAAATAGAAAATATCTGTCAAAATTTCTGAGATGAAGTTTATTAATTTTTATCTCAAAACATTTCAACCGATATATCCCCCCCGACCTTCTTTAGGTGTTTCATGTCAAACTTGAATCCAATCCCAACAACAGGTAAAATAACAAGGAATGTTTACTATGGCTTAACACTTGTACCTGTCATGGTAAACGAAATTAGAACAATCTACTCCTAGTCGAGGTCCTGTGCAGGCTCCAGAGTTCGACATAAAACACCTGAAGAAGGCGGAATGATGCATCGGTCGAAAGTTCGTGAGTATAACAACGGAGATGAAGGTTATGGTCTGAATATTCTAAGAGACAAAAATAGAAAATAGACCAAAAACATAAAGTTTCATTTGATGGTTTAGTCCTCTGCTTTACAGATTTGAAACGTTAGTAAGAAGCTGAAATCTTAATCATTTTTTGTTTTTATAGTGCTCCACTGGTCAGCATTTGTGCACTTTTTGGTTTATTAAACGCTTTTTTAAACGATTTTTTTTTCATTCTTATGCTTAATATATATATATATATATATATATATATATATATATATATATAAAATTAACTTAAATCGTGAGTCGAAAATCTTCTACTAAAGTTTCACTTTATCGGATCATCAGGAAGCCTAACTTCGACTTAGAGTCGAAGTTAGGCTTCCTGATGATCCGATATGGTGAAACTTTAGTAGAAGATTTTCGACTCGCGATTTAAGTTTATTTTATAATTGGCTCCACTTGTGTTGAGCACTTTAGTAATTGTAGCATTGCAGGATTCGCGGAAGGTTTTTAGTTTTCTTTTGACCACTGACTGTGTATCCCTTGATTTTTTTCAAGAGGTCGGACGAGGTTGGCCTTTTCTTTCTTTTTTACCTATAATTTTTTTTTCTTTTTCCCCCGGGCGGTGATTCGAGATACTTTTATCTCTTCCTGGCGGGGTTTTTTTTGTTTTGTTTTTTTCTGGTACCGTGAATGCTGGTAGATATTAAATTAGTAAATATATATATATATATATATATATATATATATATATCGGAAAAGGAGTAAACCTTCAATCTACAAATTTACAAGTTTTTATTTGTTTGAATTGAGTGAAAATTTTGCTGAAAAATTGAAGTTACAAAGTGCTTGCTTGTAATAATTAAATTGGAGCGTAGATATTTTCCAATATTTACGCTATAAAAAAAGTCATGATACTTTCGATGTAGTCGTTTGTGTGGTCTAAGTTGATGAATTTTGAGTCAAAAAACTTTCGTATAAGAGTATCACTATGAAGGAAGAGAAATGTATTTATGCCTTAACGTACATGCTGCTAATACTGACATTTTTATCAGCAGGGGACAGATGGAACCGTTCTGCGAATATATTTAACGCAATAAAAATGTAAAAAAAATATGAGTTCAATTTAAGAAAAATTAAACGAAGCTAATATTCAGTGCATTCTTGAAAGAAAAGAATCTAGATTTCCTATCAAAAGAAATAAACCGAAAGGTATTTGAGTGAGTATAAGTAATTCCGTATATACTGAAAAAAACATTTATTTCTTCGCTTATGTCAATTTTGAGTCAAAATTAGATTTTAAAAAGCTGATGATTTATCTATGAATCTAATAGGTTAAAAAATAGTATTTTTAATATTCTTGGATGGAAAAAGATTTCTAAGATTGTTTTGGGTTTTGATCCTTCAAAGTTTTTGCGGCAAGTCGTCTACGGGATATCTCGAAATCTAAAAGGTTCCGCGAATGCACTGACTGGTTAATAAATGCAAAAAAACAGATACCAGATACTAAAATTACTAAAATTACAGCTTCTGGAGATTTTTTTTCACAAAAAATTAACACTTTTTAAAGTATGAAAATCAACTGAGATTATGTATATATATATATATATATGAAGAAAACAGAAAAACAGAATAATCCAAATATGTGAATTTATTGTGATGTAAAGCCAACGTTAAGCGTTTCGGTTGCAATAACCTTCATCAGGACTTTGATATCAGGAGAATTGTTCACACAGCGATGAATGCTTTCTTCATACTGTCAGATTTGGATCCATATTTACTTTCATACTGTCCTTTCGGAAAAACAAATATTGTCACGTGATATCCCACTAAGAAGATAGAAATAAAATTACTACTATCCTCTTGTTTGAATTAACAGTAGCAAGCCATCAGAGAATGACCGTTAAGAACAGATGTTTGTACTCGGTGACCTGCCTCGGGTCGCCTGACACGGGAAGGAAGAAGGTAGAAGTCAAATGATTGGCTGAGACCCCAAAACGGAAGTGGGGACTCCTTCCCATCAGCGGAAATAGATAATAAAAAAGTTAGTTGTTGGACAGGGTTCGTGGTGGACGGAACTAAAAGCCAAGTACTCCGGGTAAAAGAAGACGAAAAAAACCTCGGACAAGAAGAAGCCGTATCTTCAAGCCAGTATTAAAAATAGCATAAAGTCTATTAGCCCATAAAAGAGGAAACATTCTCCACAGGAACTCCGTCGAAAAAAAAAGATAAGTAAACTTTGAGACCGTTTCTCCTTATACCCAATTTTATATACCCTCTCTCTCTCTCTCTCTCTCTCTCTCTCTCTCTCTCTCTCTCTCTCTCTCTCTCTCTCTCTCTCTCTCTCTCTCTCTCTCAATATAAGAAAGACTGAAAACGAAAGAAAAGAAAAGAAGAAAGACATTGGTGTTCACGCACTATCCATTTATGATATATTTGATACATTGAAAGTGTATATCTGTGTGTAGTAAAAGATTGATATATTTTAATGTTCCCACGTGGTCGAAGTTGTTATTTGCAGTGTCTTCTACGAGCTTGTTATGTCATATTTCTTTCCAGCTTCTATTCGCCTAATGTTATCTTGCTTAAAATTGTCCTTTTAATTCCTTTAAAATATCACACGGGAAACCGGAATTGCCGACTACTATAATTAATATTATTACGTCTAAACCTAGTGGTCCATATCTTCCATTGTTCTAGGGAAGGAAGACTAGCGACCTGGTGGGTGTGTGCATAGTGTGAAATTTAGAACCCCTTGCCAGCGGCGGTCAGTCTAGCCATAAATTAATCCCCCACATAATATGCCAGTTCCTATATGCCTGAGGTAAAACTCTGAGCGAGGACTTATAATATAAGGGATCAAGTGCCAACCTGCCCCGTCTTCACACGTGCGAAAATAAAACCCCGTTCTGGGATAAAAGTAAATTTTCGCGTCACAATATCAAATACATTCTTACTCAACATCTAACATGGATGACTTCAAAACGATCTGTATATATGAAAACTTACCTATCTCTGCGTATTTCTTTAAAAGACGGGAGGGTTTTTCTAGTCTCTTTAAAAAAAATCCAACATTTTCAAATATCTTTCCACGTACCAAACACATACTTAATACTTTTAAATAAAGAACGCTATGTGCACGTTTGTATCTTTTCGTTGTAGACATTTTATTTGCTCCTGTTATGTCGACAAGCATCCATTGCTGTGTGAACAATTCGTTTCTGATGAAGGTTATTGAAACCGAAACGTTTAACATCGATATTATATCACAATAAATTCACCTATTTGGATTATTTGGTTTTTCTGCTTTCTTCATACTATCGGATCCAGATCCATATTTACTTTTGTATATATATATATGTGTGTGTGTGTGTGTGTGTGTGTGTGTGTGTGTATTTAGGAAAGACCCCGCGGCGTAGTAGCAACTGTGAAATCATAGAAAACAAGTCCAGTCTTCAGTCTCACAATCATATTCGCTTTCGGACTGATACCATTGCAAAAGGCATGAAACCCATCATCCCCATCTCACAGCAATTGATGAGATAGTACCGGTATTGTTCTTATTCAATGAGGGCGTGAGCATTAAATTGTTCAAGAAGGTTGATATGCCGTTAAAACAAAGAAACAAAACCATCCAATTTGAGCACTCTGACGAAGGAATTTTCAGCCGCCACTCGCATAATGCAAAGCTCTTCGAAAGAATTGAGCACTCTGGTAGCCGATAGGGTATAAAAATGTAAATAAATGGCTGCTGCTGTTACTACATAATACCTTAAAAATTCCCTTAGCCAAACGTGGCATGCTTGTTGGTCGAGTGGTCTAAGACTTAGTCTAACGTAAAGTTGGATGGGTTTCGATCCCGGCTTCGAGCGTCCTACGTGTCTAGCCACACTGAAGAGTTCTGATAGAACGAAACAGTCTGTCTGTGGATGACTATATATAAATATATATGTATATATTGGGTGGTTTTGTTTCTTTGTTTATATAGCGGCCTATTGGACTAGTTGGGAGAGTATTCGCCGGAAGGCCGAAGTTCAATCCAAGGTAGTCATACCAAAGACTTAAAAAATGGTACTTGATACCTTCTTGCTTAACACTCTATGTTATAAGGTACATATCAAGGGTAAAATGTAACAATTCAGGGAAAGGTGTAAAACCACCCCCAACACATGTAGTAGCTATTGAAAAAGGAGCCTTCGGGTCGTCCTCGACTACGGTCGCCAATTTGACTTACTTTTATATATAATTCGGACCGATACTTAATCAACTGAGGATATTAATTTAAAGACTGTTTTTAATAGAAAAAAAAGCATGTTTGTTACTCCCTTATTAAGACCTTGTTAATGCGAATTTAAATTTCGTTTCTGATGAAGTTCACTTTATAGCGAAATATGTCAATTTTTCAAATTGTTTTCCTTTTGGACAAACCTCTGAGCATAGCTAAATATCTTTTTAAAGTGTAATCATAATTAACAAAACTGATTGTCGCAGTCGTTAGTCCTTGTATAAATTCATTCATAAAATCTGAATCCACATTAACTGTACATAGTTTAATGAGAGATATATATTAAACAAGATCCTACTTTGAATACAAAGATTTCAGTCGTGTTGCAATTTAAATATGTGAGGATTATCTAAATCCGATATTTCGTTTTTTCATTCGAAAATTATTAACACTAAACATTAGTTACATTGTCCTAAAGATGGTGGTAAAAACTGAAACGTTGGCAAATTTCATATAAAGAATAGATATTCTGAATATATATATATATATATATATATATATATATATATATAGTAATTTATTAAGCATTTTGTTTAGATGTGGCACAGGGCTGTATGAATGAGGCACCCAATGAGACTTGAATACCCTCGTGAAGGTTTGCTAATCAAGCTCGCTAACCATTACAACAACCAAGGTGCATATATATATATATGTGTGTGTGTGTGTGTGTGTGTGTGTGTGTGTGTGTGTGGAGAAATAATAAATTGGAAAAATTCGACAAGATGTGAAAAAATAAATGAAAGACAAAATATTAATTTGAATCCGTTGTCAGTGTTTTTGTTTGTCCACTTTTCCGTTTATTTTTTCACACACACACACACACACACATACACACATATATATATATATATATATATACTGTAAATCGCAACTGGTAATTTATCTTTCTTGTTATATTCTCCCCATCCCTTCTCTCTCTCTCCTCGTCTATCCCTCCCACAACTGTCTTTCCCTCCCTTACACGCACTCACCCACACTCTGTCTGTCTGTCTGTCTGTCTGTCTCTGTCTCTGTTTCTCTGTCTCTGTTATCTCCAACTTTTACAGTCCCCTTCTCTTCTTTATATTCTTTTCTCTTGCTTCTGTTCTCTCATAAGTATCCATACAAAACGGAAACGCCCCAGGAAATCTAAATTAACCCTTCGTCCCTCCAAACGCCTTCAACGCTTTCCCCTCACTTTTACCCCGCCTCACTTAACGCTAGAGGCTGCTGTATCAGAAAGAGGCTCGCTACTGGGGCCTTTCAAATTGTCAAGGGGGGTTTGGTCAAAAGATAACAAAATCTCGTCCGAAACGAACGAATTGGCGGAAACGCTTCATTAGTTTCCATCCGAGAATCTTTTTGGTGCTGTACTGTCGCCACATGGCGCGGCGCCAGACCCACCAATTCACGATGTGCAATCATTTCTAGTCAATTCTTTCCGCGTTTTTTTTTTTACAGATTCCTTCCAAGATAGAAGGAAATTTCTTCACAGTTATCGTAATGGCTGTTTTAAGAAAAGCTAAAAAAATATTTTTATGGGTAACACATTAAAAAAATCATGATGGTTCTCTTTAAACTTCACGCTTTTTTTTGTCAGTTTTTTAATGATGAAGAATTGTTATAACTATTTTTCCCTCTAGATGAGTTTTTCGCACCAGTTTTCAATGATGGTTTTCCACCAAAGTGTGAGTGACAGTAAGTTTCTTCAGGCCTTTAGGACTCTCCTAAGTATTCTGGCAAATTTCAACAATACTGCAGTTTGGATGGTCTCAATTCTTTCTTTGGTCTTCATTTGCCCCAGTCTTTTTTCAAGGCTTTTGGAGACCGTTCCAAGGTATCACTGTCACCTTCATATTATTATTGTCATTATTCACACTCGGACTTGTGTTTTCATCTCGATTGTTATTTCATCAACAACGTTTCTGCCGTTATATGCTCCGGCCTTCTTCGAGTATTTGTTGTTGCCAACCAGGAAATTTCAAAACCTTTTAATCAATCCACTGAGGTAAATTGTTCTCATTTCACTGTCCTTTACCAAGTCTTGCTCAGTTTGGCATAAGGCCAGAAATATGAGGTTCTCAATGAGAATCAAAGTCACTGACAATAGTAAGTTAGTTTAGCTTGCCAACCGTTACACAATTACACAACGCGTAAAAGAAATACCGTAACTAGAATAACGGTAATGAACCAATGAACAGAGAGAGATTGGATGGAGAGTAATAAGACATAAATAGTAGGGAGATCAAAGCTGTCCTCAACGGTTACTATTATCGAAAACTATCAATGGGTAAAATGCCGGGGCAGCTTGGGCTCAACAGCCATGGTGGTAGACAAACAGTCTATTCGAAGGAAAACTGAATGCAAGCGCGGATAAAGCAACGGGATATGGCTCCACTATCCCAATATTCATGACAATGCATAGTTGGTTGATGAAAGGAAGCTGTGGAGAACTATGATCATACAAATTCTGAAGATACGTTGCACTTGCCATTTCATTTGGTTTCCAAAATTTATTGTAATATATATATTTCTGTACGAGCAGAATACGACATATAGTCAATTTTCTGTGGAGTTGAACAAGTTTGAATTTAGACTTTTCCTTCTCCGAGACAAGTTGCCATACCAAGTTTAAAGGTTTCGATCTGCTCAACTATTTATCCATAGCTAGAAGGAGAATAATTGAATTCATACCTTTCCTAAAGGTTTTAGTGATATGTGAAATGCAAACAGCTTTGTCCCGGATTTGAACTTGGTTCGCCGGGTCCATTTCCATCAATAATAACCATAAGAACGCAATTGTAATAAAAGCGTTTAAAGGAGACTTATGATATGAAATTTCTTAAACATAGACGATTAAAACCGCGACTAATAGTTTCACGCTGCATATGTGTTTAATACGGTTAATAACTCTCAACCTCGTTCCTATAAAGACTACTGATCAACAGTATTATCTATTATTATTCTCTACGCATTGCTGACTACTATTTTTATCTTGGCTGCTATACTTACAACGTACTCACTGTACTCTCCTGTCTTAATCAGGTGCCTTTTGTTCTAGTTGGAAGGTTACTGATATCCTAAATGAGTCGTTTTAATCAGTCCAGACAATTCTCACATTCATTTGGAACAACATTACAACGCGACAAATGCCGTTGGATAAAAAATAACGACTATCACTTGATAATTCGTCCAATTCACCATGTTGGGCTCTGCAATTTCACCCCTTTCCAAGTTCAAGTCGAAGCGTAACTCTTTTGAGACGGTGGAAAAGATTTCCACTGGGTGTTCTTAGCATGAAACTAAAGTGCACCCAACAGGGAGGCCCCTGTTCTCGAGCTCTGAAAAGTAAGGAGTCATCTCTTTGTTGCTATTACTCCCAGCCGTATTTTGACCCCGAGTTGAAATATTTTTTAGGCTCCTATCGACGGATCAAATAAATCTGTATGAATAATGTTTATAATGATTGAGAACTTTATTAATACATTGTCTCTTTCAAAATGGGGGGGGTCCTCGTGGCATAATGGTTAAAGTTCTTACTCCAGTTGCGCTATTACGTTTACTTTCGGGCAAATACCCTTGGGAAAGGTATGAACCCCCTTATCCTCCCAGCTATGGGTTAAATAGTGCCACTGCTGTTCTTCTAGGAGAATGGCTTTGGCATTAAATAACCTACAAAGGTTGATATGCCATTAAACAAAGAAACCAAAACAAACCAATCTTTTAAAATGGGATATTGCAAATAAGTATGAAGTTTAAAATGGTTGTGAACTGTATTCATTAGCTGGCTCAAAATATTTATACCACTAAAAAGTATAAATTTGTAAAGCAATTGTGCACTTTATCAATACGTTGTTTCTTGAAATATTGATTTTGCAACTAAATTTGAAGTGTTTGTTTAAAATGACTGTAAATTTTATCAATACGTTGTTTCTTGAAATACTGATATTGCAACTAAGTATGAATTGCCCAGTCGGCTTGGGCTGTTGAATACGTCGACTGCATCTCTGCAGAGGGGTAAGACCTCCCCACTGAGTGTCCGGACACTAAACAATCTGATGGTGAGCTTCATTGCCATTGCTCCCAAGTCTATACTGTCCTGGAGTGGTAGCATCTAATAGAGTCCCATCTATGGGTTAAATAAAACTAAACTACGTACTTATGCTAAACTGAATTGTTTGAAATGGAACTGTTTTTGACATTGAAACTACTTACGCTAAACGGAATTGTTTAATATAGAACAGTTTTGAAATTTAACTGTGTAAACAAAATCAATACTTGAAATAAAGTGAATTGGTTCAATTAGAAATGTTTGACAGAACTGAATAGCTTGAAATAGAAATGTTTTTGAAAAACTGTGTACTTATGCTAAACTGAATGGTTTTGTAAATATAACTCTTAATTTTTTATGAAAATGGATTTGGCGTTAAATAACTTACAAAGGTCGATAAGCCATAAAACCCCAAACAATCAATAATCAATCAATCAACTAAGTATGAAGTATTTAACTGTTTAAAATATTTTGAACTTTATTAATACAACGGTTCCTTAAGACGTAGATATTGCAACTGGTTATGAAATACGTAACTGTTTAAAACGATCGTGAAATTTCATTAATAGATTGTTCCTTCAAACATTGATATTGTAAATTCGTATAGAGTATTTCGATGCTTGAAATGATTTATGAAGATCTATTTCTGTGCTGTATATGATTGGAGACCATAATTGTTCGACTGACTTCACCAAAAAGAACCCCTGCAAGGGTTGATATGCCATAACACGAACCATCTATAATGTTATTAACTAACTTCATCACGCTAAAAAAAATCATAGCCAAGTTGGCAATGGCGGTAGAATGCACCGACTGAATTTCTTCAGACGTGTAAGACTCCACTAACGAGTGTCCTGTATATTACACTAAACAATCTGATGGTGAGGCTCCGGTAAGGCTTTGGGAAATATGGAGTACCTCTTCATTGCCATCGCTCCCAGGTTGACTCTGATCCTATCAATTGGTCAAATATAATTGTGAAAACAAATAACAATAATTAATGTTAAATAGCAATACTAGTAACCATCTCACTGTCTGCACTCAAATGATTAATATTGAATAGAATTTTAAGTGTTTGAGAGGAATAATTGAAACCGTTTAATAGTGTAGAAACAATAGCAATACTAATGGGCAAACAGATTAGTTCTAATTCTTTTAAAAAGGAAATTACCAACAAACTAATCACTTACACATCATGTATATATATTTAACTGTGTGCAAACAAAGGATTAATCATAAATATTCATATTAAATAGCAATTCTTGAAAACATTTTACTGACGGCAAAAAAATGAACCCAGGCTCGTTTAAAAATCTTATCAACAAAATGCGCTTACAAATAAGTAAAGTTGGTGACCATAGTCAATGGTAACCCGAAGGCTCCCTTTTCGATAGCTACTACACCAAGGTGTAGGGGAGGGCGCTACTCCTTTCCTTGGATTGCTCCACTTTACCCTTGATCCACACCTTATAATGCTGACTGTTAAGCAAGGAGGCATCAAGTACCATTTTTTAAGTCTTTGGTATGACGCGACCTGGGATTGAACACAGGTCTCCCAGGCCATTAGCGAGTACTCTACCCACTAGGCCAATGGAGGATGCTTACAAATACTATATATTTAATATATATGTATAAAGAGGATTTGGCATTAGTTAACCTACAGTGGTTGATATGCCATAAAATCAAACCAAACCAAACTTTAAACATTAATAGAACTATAAAATGTGTATCGCTCTCAGTAGAGGGGCCGCACAGACTGCGAAAATGAGCGTTCAAAATCCTATCTTTTACTAGAACTCGAACCCTGTGCGACTTGCCTAAACCATCTATCATGCCTAACAGTCTACAGAAAATGGCGTATAGATTACGAGCAAATAATTCAATCTACAGTTCAAAGCTCCAACCATAGTGATGTAACCGCAAGTGTATGTGTTTTTGATGACCGCTTTTTAAGCGACAGATGGATTACAGGTTTCATGGAAATTCCTCCCGTCACGCATCTCAAAAATCCTGACCCCAGTTTTAACCGTTGCGTGGGGAGGTGTGAGGCAAATGAAACGTGTGGGGATTCACACGACCGGGTCTGTATCAAAAATTTCACCAAAAATGATTACTCTGTGTTAACTTGGGATATTTTCTCAGGTGGTGCAATAGAGTCCAGCCCAAACCATCCACCCTACCTAATCCAAAAAAAAAAAACCACCCTCTCTTTTTTTTTCCTGACCCCTACCACGCCCAAGTTTTACGCGCGCGATATCTTGACATCTACACAGCTTTTTTTGATGGCGAAAACTTGTCCTTGTGTGTTTCGGAAAAAAGATAGCAAAACATTGGGAGACTGA
>OY757939.1:59938633-59941133 GCA_963585895.1 Sepioteuthis lessoniana
ATGCTGGGTTGTGCATAAACCATTTGTTCGTATGGTCAAATTTCAATTTCTTACACAGTTCCCAATGGATCACCTTGCCCACCCAGTCGTGTCTAGTCTTATACTCTTTTGTGTTAATTTGCAGCATTCGTTTATTATGTGATTGATCGTTTCGTCTCTATTACAACATAACCTGCATCTGCTGTTTTGTTACGTCTTATCTATTCTTGCTTTAACATAGTTTGTCCTTATGGCGTTATTTTGTGCTGCTATTAGAAGAGATTCAGTTTCTCTCTAAAGGTTTCCCTTTCTTTGCTTCGTCCACGTTTTTTCGTGTTAGAAGTCGCTTTTTTGCCGCTTAAAATATCTATAGAGTCATTTTTCGTCCCATTTATTGTTTTCTGGTTATTTCCGGTCTGCTGATCCTCGTGTTGTCAGTATCATTTCTGGTGACTGTGATTAGTTCTCCTCCACGCTTTTCTATGTAGTCTTCGAGTCATTGTCTCGATGCGTCAACGCAGTTTTCAATGCTAACAAGTTCTCTTCCTCCCTCTTTTCTTGACACATATAGTCTGTCAACGTCATCCCTGGGATACAAGACCTTATGTATGGTCATTAGTTTTCTTGTTATCTGGTCTATTTGTTTAAGGACTTCTCTGGTCCACTTCAAGAATGGTCCCTGGAACCTTACAATGAGTTCAGCCCAGGTATTTATCTCTTTGATTAGGTTTCTGCGATATAGTTTTATCGCGTGTAGCCTTCTGGTTCACCTGAGATAATCTTTTTTAATTTTTTATTTCATCTCCACTTTTTTATGGTGTCAGCTTCCAATATTTCCAAGTTATTATTATTATTATTATTATCTCCATTGGAGTTTTTCACATCAGCGTTAGCTGATGGTCTTTCACTGGAGTTTGAGAGACAGCAAGTCTCCTCAAGTCTCCAGGACTCTTCTCAGTATTCTGGCCGTTCTCAATAATGTTGTTGTTTGGATGGTTTCCACTCGTCCGCCAACTTCCAAGTCCTCCAGTCCCTTTAGTAATCCTTTAGTTACTGTACCAAAAGCACCAATCACAATTGGTATAATTGTCACCTTCATGTTCCATAGTTTTTTCAATTCTCTGGCAAGGTCGAGGTATTTATCTTTCTTTTCATATTCATTTAGTGTTATTCTGTGGTCAGCCGGAACAGCAAAGTCGACAATTTTGCAAATTGTCTTTTTTGTTGTTGATTATTATAAGATCTGGTCTTCTGGCCGTACTTTGGTGACCCGTCTGTACGTCAAAGTCCCATAGGAGTTTATGTGTGTCATTTTCTAGGACAGGTTTTGAGTTGTGCAAACGCCATTTGTTCGTATAGCCAAATTTAAATTTTTTGCTCATCTCCCAGTGGATCCCCTTGCCCACCCAGTCGTGTCTAGTCTTATACCCCTTCTGTGCTAATTTGCTACATTCGCTTATTATGTGATTGATGGTTTCATCTCTGTCACTGCATAGCCTACATTTGCTATTTTGTTGCGTCTAATGTATTCTCGTTTTGATAAGATAGGTTCTTATGGCGTTGTTTTGTGCTGCTATTAGGAGATATTCTGTTTCTCTCTTAAAGTTCCGTTTTCTTAGCCAGGTATTGTTATTATTATTATTGTTGTTATTATTTAACTCCCTGCGAGTTTTTCTCGCCTGGGTAAACAGGTGATCTTTCACTGAAATTAAGTCTCTTCAGGTTTCCGGGACTCATATGAGTATACGGCCCAGTCGACTGGGACTGTAGAATACGTTTACAGTATCTCTGCAGGCACTATGCGCGTATTGACATCACTTTCAGTTGATGAGACGTTGCTACCGAGGTACATGAACTTGTCAACTAATTTCAAGAACTGACATTTAGAGTGGAGATATCTCCTTCTAGATTAAAACACATACTCCGTTTTATCTGCAATCACGTGGAGTCTTGCTCCAGGCTAAGCAGCAGGGATTCGGCTGGGTTAGGTGTATTTGGGATAAGTGCGTAGTCGATATCCGCTATAGTTTCTGCAGGCAGATAATGAACAAATATGGTGTTAATGTATCCCCTTGCAGAACTCCAGTGACAATGTCGAAGAATTCTGTGTCTCCATGAGGTGACTGAACCATTGCTTTCGCGTTTTTATAAAGCTTCATTATAACTGTAACAGTTTTCGCTCTATCTTCCCTCTGTATGGAATCAAATGCTTTGGAGAAATCTACAAATAAGAGTGTCGCCTTGAAGTCTTTTGCACGAACTCCTTCGATGATTCGACAGACTGTTTGAATCTGTAATTTTGTGGATCGATTTTTCTGAAACCACTCTGATATTTCCCAAGTATTTTCTCAATTTCAGGTTCAATACGATTGAGAAGTAAAACATTACAAGCCTTAGTTGTTATTGAAGAAAGAGTTATGCCTCGATAGTTCTTAGTGATTCCGAGGTCATCTTTCTTAAGGAAGAGGAGGATGTAGCCTTTTGTACATCTCTCTTTTGTGTTCTGGTTTTCTACAGCGTT
>OY757939.1:59946133-59966133 GCA_963585895.1 Sepioteuthis lessoniana
TGCTTTAATAAATCTTTCTTTATTCATTTTGATGTAGACCTTGAATCTTTGTATTGATGAACCGACGCAATGCTCAATTATGGCAAGTCCTCTTTCTCCTTGACACATGCTATCAATCTACGTAATCTCTCAGATGTAAACTCTAGTGCCAAGTAATCAACTTTATTCTTGGGTCCATTGGGCAAAGCTTGATTTCGAGAAGCTTCATCACTCATCTACGGCACTCTTTTTCTTCATCTCCGCTTGTTTGATAGTATTTGCTCCCAATATTCTCAAATACATGTAATTTTCTTTCTCTCTGAGTATTCTAATACTTTTATGATTTTCTAGTTCTATTCCTTTCACTGTTTCTCTTGTCCCACTTTCTATTAAGTGCATGGCACATTCTTCAGTGACATATCCTGGTTCTATTCCTTCGACTGTTTCACTTGTCCCACTTTCTATTAAGCGCATGGCACATTTTTCAGTGACATATCCTAGTTCTATTCCTTCGACTGCTTCTCTTGTCCCGCTTTCTATTAAGCGCATGGCACATTCTTCAGTGACATATCCTAGTTCTATTCCTTCGACTGTTTCTCTTGTCCCACTTTCTATTAAGC
Source organism: Sepioteuthis lessoniana (assembly GCA_963585895.1). Classification (NCBI taxonomy): domain Eukaryota; kingdom Metazoa; phylum Mollusca; class Cephalopoda; order Myopsida; family Loliginidae; genus Sepioteuthis; species Sepioteuthis lessoniana. The sequence continues at coordinate 59,946,733 of OY757939.1, forward strand.
GCATGGCACATTCTTCAGTGACATATCCTAGTTCTATTCCTTCGACTGCTTCTCTTGTCCCGCTTTCTATTAAGCGCATGGCACATTCTTCAGTGACATATCCTAGTTCTATTCCTTCGACTGTTTCTCTTGTCCCACTTTCTATTAAGCGCATGGCACATTTTTCAGTGACATATCCTAGTTCTATTCCTTCGACTGTTTCTCTTGTCCCACTTTCTATCTAATTTATTATACTTTGAGGAAATCTCTGATGAAACTTGATACGCTTGACAGTGCCTAGCCTTGACCCTCTGCCCAGATGGTCACAGTCAAAACCAATGACCCAAGCTACAAATGCTCTAACCTATATTTATTTCTCTCCCGTTCTTTTCTTCTCTGTCTCTTTTCTTAAGACCCTTCCCTCCTTTTATATCATATCTTCATTTTATCTATTTCTTCAATTGCTTAACTTTAGAAAAACACATTTTCATTCTGAAGAAGTTATTTTTTCAACAAAGAACGAAATATCATTGCTGAATCCGTTGTCAGTGTTGGTTTATCCACTTTTCGACTTATTTTTATCATAAAATGTAAACAAACGAAAGCTAAATCAAAATGCGTTATAATCCCGAGCTGACATAATTCGCCTGTTGCCCGAGCGGTAAGATATTAAGTCTAACGTAAAATTGGGTGGGTTTCGACCTCAAGGTTAAAGCGTCCTACATGTCAAGCCCTACTTAAGAGTTGTGATATAATGAAACAGTCTGTCTGTGGATCACAATATATATAAATATATATATATATATAAGTACTTTTATTTTATTCATACATATATATATGTGTGGGGGGTGACCATTTTTATCATATATATATATATATATATATATATATATATATACTGATAATGATAAGCAAAAAAAAATTTGTCAAGTCAATTCAAGATGTTTCAAAAGGAAAACTTTAATAACTTCTTTAAAAAAATAATTTTCAGAAAATTATGATTCATCATAAGAAAGTGTGTAATAATGAATAAACAATGCCTTATAAACGAGTAACATGAGAGGTGCCCGTGGTGTAATGGTTATCGGCGCAGGAATTGGACGCGGCGACACGAGTTCAAATCCTGGACTGATTGCATTTAACATAGTACTAATACCCTTGGGAAAGATATGAATCCAATTATTCTCCCTCCAGCTATGGGTAAATAGTAAGACAGACTAGGTTCTTCAGCCTTGGTGAGGCAACTAGTCTAGGAGAAGGAAAACTCTGAATTCAAACCTGTTAAACTCCGCTTAAAAATTGACCTTGTGTCATATCCTGCCCGAGCGGAGGGGTTGGGTAAATATGATAAACGAGTTAAATGAAAATTAGCTTTTTTTATATATTCGAACCAATTCATGTAAACCCCATGTCCCTTGCATTAGAATACACCGACTGTACCTCTGCAGAGGGGTAAGACCCACCCCTCAAACGAGTGTCCTGGTTATGACACTAAACAATCTGATGGTGAGTTTTCAGTAATGCTGGAGCTTTGGGGATTTCGGAGCACCCCTTCATTGCCATCGCTCCCACGTCCACTCTGGCCTGGAGTGATAGCACCTGATAGGGCCCTATCTATGGATCAAATAGAACTAAACTGCGTACTTATGCTAAAGTGAATTGCTTGAAATAGAACTGTTTTGAAATTTAAATTGTTCTTACGCTGAACTGAATTGTTTGAAATACAACTGTTTTGACATTGAACTGTGTGTAAACAAAAACTATACTTATACTAAACTAAATTGTTTGAATTAGAACTGTTGAGACTAAACTTAATAACTTGAAATAGAAATGTTTTTGACAATTAAACGGCGTACTTATGCTAAACTGAATTCTTTGCAATAGATCTGTTTATTTGTATAAAAATGGATTTGGTATGAAATCACCCACAAAGTTGATATGCCATAAAACCCAAATAAATAAACAAACATGGTCATTGCAATGCTCTAACCATGTTACTCACAGGAAGCTTTTAAATTTAATTACTTCAGAAAAGGATGCTTCCCTCTCAGGAATAATACTCTAATTCTATATTTACATTTACCAACCCCTCCGCTCGGGCAGGATATGACACAAGGTCAATTTTTAAGTGGAGTTTAACAGGTTTGAATTCAGAGTTTTCCATCTCCTAGACTAGTTGCCTCACCAAGGGTAAAGAACCTAGTCTATCCTACTATTTACCCATAGCTGGTGGGAGAATAATTGGATTCATACCATTCCCATTTCAATATTAACTGTTAGATATTTCAACACACACACACACACACACACACATATATATATATATACATTTTTAAAAATTATTTATGTGGTATATGTCAAAGTTTGCCAGTCTATAAAATGATGTTTTCAGGATTATTTAGTTTTCTGTTAAAGCCATTGGGGAACAAGACTTTAAATCACAGTATCCATTTATCATCACGTATTTCTAGTATGAGAGTGATGTTACCCAATACATTTTTTAAATCCTTTCTATAGTGGTGAATTTTGCATCATTGGTAAAGAACGTCATGGTCTGTTAAGTGGAAATGTTGTTCTATGGGAAAACATTTTGTCATAATCTATTGATTTAGTTCCGTGTTTGTAATTGTTTGTATATGTTATACATATATATATGAATACACACACACACACACACACATACATATATATATATATATATATATATATATATATATATATATATATATTAGTATTAATATTATCCTCATATCATATATATATATATTAGCATTAATATTATCATGTTATATATATATATACTCACATATATATATTAGTATTAGTATTATTATCATCATATTATATATATATATATATATATATATATATGTGTGTGTGTGTGTGTGTGTGTGTGTGTGTGTGTGGTGTGTGTGTGTGTGTGTGTGTGATTTTTAAGTGTGAATCTAAGCATCATGTACATACACTATTACTTTCTGATATATCGGCATATATTTATATATCTAAATATATATACATATATTAGTATTAATTTTATCATCCTATTATATATATATATATATATATATATATATATATATATATATATATATTAGTATTATCATGTTATATATATATATATATATATATACTCACATATATATATTAGTATAAGTATTATTGTCATCATGTTATATATATATGTTATATATATATATATATATATATATATGTGTGTGTGTGTGTGTGTGTGTGTGTGTGTGTGTGTGTGTGTGTGTGTGCAGAAATATAACCGGGTTAAAACAGTCCAATGTCGAGAAGCGGCCTTATCTATTTTTCGCTTTGAAAACAATTTTTTTTTCTTTTTCTTTTGAATTCCTTTTTTCCCTTTTTCTTATACGTTTCAATGTTTCCTTGTCTAACAATTAAAGTAAATCGTTTGTGACATTTTTCAGGTTATCGTGTTACAAAAATATTTGTTGACATTAATTTTTCACTATAATTTCTTTCATCAAATTTCTCTTTTTTTATACTTAGTTGAAGTAGTAGACGTAATATTCTTATGTTTTCTGAATTTTTTTTTGATAAAACCTTGTCACTTATTACTAATTCATGACAAATATTTCTTTCATCTTAATTTCACTTGCTTTCACACCTGGGTTTTTTTTTTGTTTTTGTTTTTTCGAGGAAACATTGTCAATGATTATTCATTCTTTGCTAGTATTTCTTTCAACATAATTTCAGTTGCTTTTACACCAGGTTTCAAAGAGGAAACTTTATCAATGATAAATTTTTGACTGGTATCTTTTTATCTTAATTTCAGTTGCAGTTGGTTTCTTAGAGGAAACATTGTCAATGATTATTAATTTTTTACGAGTATTTCTTTTTATCATTAAGGGTTTTCGGATTATTGTCTTCATCTTTATTGTTATTTCCACAACGTTTCGGCTGATATGTCCTCCGGCTTTCTTCCCTAAGCTTCTAAGGAGACAATCATCTGGTGGTTGCAGGTCCAATCCTGACTGCAGCCGAGTAACAATACAGGAATACTTAACACTTGTACCCGGTTATGGCTAACGGAATCAGAACAGGCGACCGCTGTCGATTCAATAAAGGACGTAGTTCAAAGTTCCGTGAAGGTTCCCGAGTTCGACAAACACCTAAAAAAGCCCAGAGGACATATAGACCGAAACGTAGTGGAAATAACAATAAAGATGAAGACAATAATCCGAAAAGCCTTAATGATAAAAATCATCAAGCTTCGTCTCAGAAACTTAGACAACTAGTATTTCTTTCATCTTTATTTCAGTTGGTTTTACACCTGCTTTTTTTTTTTAGAGGAAATATTGTCAATTATTATTGATTCTTGAATAGAATGTCTTACATCATATTTCTCTTGCATTTACTTTTTATAATCATTAGTAATGAATAGTAATAAATGTGACAGTCTTAAGTTAGCAAGTTTCTTAGAGTAAAGTGACAGCAGTTATTATACATTTTTTACCAATATTTTTTTCATCTTATTATTGCTGCACAAGTAATAGTACTAATAGACGTAATAGTTTTATTGTTATTATTTCTTACTAATATTTTTTCATCTTATTTCTGTTGCTTTTATTTATAGTAAAAGCAAGAGATGAAATAGTTTTAAGTAAGTAAAGTTGTCTCCCTTAGTCAAAGGTGACCCGAAGGCTCTTTTTTCAATAGCTACTACACCAAGGTGTAAGTGAGGGCGCGACTGCCTTCTCTGGATTGCTCCACTTTACCCTTGATCCTTACCTTATAAAAAGCAGCATCAAGTACCTTTTTTTTTTAGTCTTTGGTATGACTCGACCTGGGATTGAACCCCGGTCTTCCGGACCATTGGCGAACATGCTTTCGATTATCATTGAATAGTTATTATCCGTAAGGGAATTCTTTAATATATTTGATTTTCTGTGTGACGATTTTCTTAGTTTGGTTTGGTTTGGTGGGTTTTATGGCATATCAACTTTTGTAGGTTATTTAACGCCAAGTTCATTTTTATGTAAATAATCTGTTCTATCTAAAACAATTCAGTTTTACATTAGTACACAGTTTAGTTGTCAAAAACATTTCTATTTCAAACTATTCAAGCAGTTATATGTAACAATTCAGTTAAGTGTAAATACAGTTTTAATGTCGAAAAACAGTTCTTTTTCAAATAATTCAGTTAAGCATAAGCACCCAGTTTAAATGTAAGTACGTTTTAATTGTCAAAATCATTTCTATTTCAAGCTATTCAGTTTAGCATAAGTATGCTGTTAGTTCTATTTAACCCATAGATAAGGCCCTATCAGGTACTACCACTCCGGGCCAGAGTGGACCTGGGAGCGATGGCAATGAAGGGGTACTCCGCATTCCCCCAAACTCCAGCACTGCTGGAACCTCACCATCAGATTGTTTAGTGTCATATCCAGGACATTCGTTTGAGGGGTGGGTCTTACCCCTCTGCAGAGAAGCAGTCGGTGTATTTTACAGCCCCAGCTGACTGGGCATGATTTTCTTAGAAATGAAGCTAAATTTACTCGCGAATTAGCCTCATTATTATGTATTAGAATTTTTATTATTTTTCCTATAGCTATATTATTTTTTATATAAAAAAAACTCTTCTGTTTACTTTCCTTAAAATTATGTTGCTATTGTTGTAATTTACTAAGGTTTTTGCTTAGATTTGGCACAAGGCCATATGAATGGAGCACCCATGTTGCTATTGTAACATAATGCTTACTCGCTTCGAGTAGCAGTAAACATGCCTTGTATAACGATAAAAACGCTAATCTTTGATGATATAAGTAAAGTAAGTAAAGTTGTCTCCATTTAGTCGAGGGCGACCCGAAGGCTCCCTTTTCAATAGCTACTACTTCTTTCCCTGGATTGCTCCACTTTACCCAAGATATATACCTTATATTGCTGAGTGTTAAGCAAGGCGGTATCAAGTACCATTTTTAAAGTCTCTGGTATGACGCAACCTGGGATTGAACCCAGGTCTCCCGGACCGTTGGCGAACACTCTACTCATTAGGCCACTGAGCCGGTGACATGTATATATACATACGAAAGCAATGGTTTAGTCATGATAAAGACACAGACTTCTTCGACGTTGTCGTTAGAGATACATTAGCACCATATTTGTTTTTACTCTGCCAAGATTACGTACGTCGAACATCAGTAGATCTTATAAAAGAAAATGATTTCATATTGAAAAAGGCAAGAAGCAGACGATATTCTGCAGAAACTGTGACAGACGCACTCTACATTGATGATTTAGCATTTCTCGCAAATACACCAGCCCAAGCAGAATCCCTACTGCATAGCCTTGAGCCAGCAGCAGGTGGCATTAACTTTTACTTAAATGCATATAAAACAGAATGTATGCGTTTTAAACAAAAAAGAGCCATCTCAACACTGAGTGGCAACCTTTTAAAATTAGTAGACCAGTTCACGTACTTCGGCAGCAAGATCTCATCTACTACAGTTGATGTCAAAATACGCCTAGCAAAGGTGAGGTCTGCTTTTAACAGTTTATCGTTTTTACAGAAATCTGATCTATCAGATAAAATAAAACAGGATTTTAAGTTGGAGTTGTGTCCATACCACTATTGGGATGCACCACATAGACATTACGCATGGAGAAAAAACAAGATGGAAACTACACAAGAATGTTGCATGCTGTCTTAAACAAATCCTGGAAGTAACATCTCACAAAACAGCACCTGTCTGGCCTCCTGCCTTCCATCTCACAAGCCATACAAATGAGACAAACAATGGGAGAAGCAAGGACGAACTTATAGGCAACGTTATCCTATGGACACACCAGTGTTAGCCGACCAGCAAAGCCTTTCTGACAGCCGCTTAGTGCGGACATAGGATGTTGTCTAGAAGACTTAACTGGAACGATGGATGATAGGGACAAGTGGGGAGAGAGACTCTGGCTACTCTGTGCAGTCAGTGTGACTTGATGATAATGATGATGATAAGTATACATTGCGTTTTATATTTGTGGAATTTTTCCTCTAGTTCTTTCTAGTATTGCATTTTATACTGAACATTAGTAATAGTCGTCATATTAAGACTGCCTCTTTTTCATGAAGTCTTCTTTAACTCAACACTCCTTCTCAATATCACTTCTTTCGTCCTGTTTCTAATTCCTTTTCCATTACCTTTTTTCCTTCTGTTACTTCTTCTTTACAACCATTTTTTTCTTGACCTCTCTTCTTTCAAGACATTATAGTTATAAGATGACCCAATTTTTGACAATCTTTTCGTTTCTTTCGCTATTTCTCCCTCTTCTCTTGCGGTGTCCTCGTGGTGTAATGGTTAAAGCGCTAGACTGTGGAATCGTAATAAGCGAGTTTGAACTCCAATCCTGCACTTACGTTTAGTTAGCGACCTGAGTCGAGGGTGACCCCAAAGGCTCTCTTTTCAATAGCTACTACACCTAAGTGTAGGGAAGGGCGCTACTCCTTTTCCTGGATTGCTCCACTTTACCCTTGATTCCTACCTTATAATGCTGAGTGTAAGCAAGGCAGCATCAAGTACCATTTTTTGAGTATTTGGTATGACTCGACTTGGGATTTAATTCTGGTCTCTCGGTCCATTGACAAACACGGATAAATACCCTTGGGAAAGGTATAAAGCCCCTTATCCTCCCATCTATCGGGTAAATAGTACCACTACTGTCCTTCTTCTAAAAAGATGACTTTGGCATTAAATAATCTACAAAGGTTGATATGCCATTAAACAAAGAAACCAAACCAAACCCTCTTTATGTCACTTCATTTTTTCCTTCTCTACTTCTCTTCTTTCTTTTTGCCTTCCTGTCTTTTTCTCTGTTCTTTCTTTCTTCCAATCTATCTTTCCTTCCCTCTTTTCTTTTAAGTAGAGGTAATAAACGTAACAGTCTTAAGTTGACCGAATTTTTAAAAAATTATTTCCTTCTTTCTTCTCTCTTCCCCCTCTTTCCTTTTTTACCTCTCGTCTTTCTTTCTCCCCAACTTTACTTCTTTCTTTCTTTCTTTCTTTTCCTCCCTTCACTTTTCTCTCTCTTTCTTCTTTTAGCTCTCTTCCTTCTTCGTGCCTTCCTGTCTTTTGCTCTTTTCTTTCTTTTTTCCCATCAATCCGTCACTTTCTCTTTCTCTTCTACCTAACCTTTCCTTTCTTGTCCTCGTCTTCTTTCTTTCTTTCCAACTTTATCTACATTTGTTTCTTTATTGCATCGTTATCATTATTTTTCCCTGTTTATCTCAGCCAGTTGCCTGCCTATGCGAATGATTATCGCGGTTAATTATGAGACGGACGGGGAATGAGGCAGATGCCACTCAGCTTTCCTCTTCCTCGCTTGATGATAGCACAACGTGTTAAAACTATCTTTGCTCGCAATCTAATAACTTTAAGGATCCACATGTCAGACATCTTGGAAGATGCAAATTGAAAGAGAAAACTCTAAAAGCCAAGGGGAATGGAGAATAAATACAGACAGCCTTGGGGGGTGATAATTGTGGGTTAGGAAACGAGGCTCTTCTCTTTAGCGTGGGGTAGAGAAAAGAGACGGCGGCTCAACAGTGAATATAAAATGAAATGTTCAACTTTATTCATATCAACAGATGAGTGCGTTTTTGAGCCAAGATCTATTCGCCAATATATAAGTGTGTATTGTCCGGGTTTTGGGATGAGTTAGGCTTTGAAACGAGGTAAGTGGTTTGGAAAGGGATCATCTCTTCCGCTGATCTACCTCTACCCACCCTTCTCGGAACTTCCTCACACTTTCCTTCTTTTTCTCTGTCTGTTCCCTGGCAGCTTGGGTCTATTGGACAGAACTGATAGCAACAAACGCAACTTTTAGCCAAGCTCATTTCGTTTTACGGAAAGATGGCCAAAGAGGATAATTTATAATTGTGCAAGGGATGCGTCATCCCTTTTTGGAGGGTGAGGGGTTCAGTGGGAGCAGCGGGTCTGCCTATATGAATCGGCCAGAAGATAAGAAAAGGAGGAGAGCCTGGTAGTTGAAAGGGGGGTGTGGTTAATCGGATAGGAAGTTATGAGAGGGTTGTACGAGAGATTAATGAAGAAAATGGCGGATATCTCGTCTGACTCAACGTAATTCCATTGGATTCGTCTAGGGAGCTAACAACTGTGTGTAAATACCCACTGACTCCAGTTTGCTTTACGGTCGTGTGGGTGTGTTTATAAGGACACACATTATTGGAATATATATATATATATATATATATATATATATATATATATATATGTATATGTTCTTTATGAATGGGTACATCGGTACACACAAGTTTATGAGGTAACACGTTTATGTCCCAAGATTTAGTTTCAAGCATAGCTGTTCAGTATTAACTATTTATCGATCATCATCATCATCATGTCGTGCCGCCAGCACGGATATCCCTGACCCTCTCTCACCACTTCTCCCTATTATTCGTCGCCTCTGACAGGTCTTCAGGGTTACATCCTGTGTCCTCACATAGCTGCTGTATATAAGTTCGAGCTGGTCGTCCTGCTTTTGCTTGGCTATATGTGGGGGTCCATAGGAGTACATCACTTATGAGCTCGTCCTTGCTTCTCCAGCAGTGTCCTGCGTGTCTGGTTCGTCTAACTTGTATAGTTTTCGTGATGGAAGGCAAGTGGCCGTATAGTTGGTGTCTTGTGGGATGTTGTCGCCAGGACTTGTTCAATATTGCTCTCAACATTCTTGTGTCATTGCCATCTAGTTTCTTCTCCAGCCGTTTAGTTAGCGTCCATGTAGTGCATCCATATAGCAGTATCGATACAACCGCTGCCTGGAAGAAACTGCGTTTCATTTTATCGGTCAGGTCTGATTTCCATATGATTATCGGTCAGGTCTGATTTCAATCGATAAACAGAGGTGAATAGGCTAAAATACACTGATAGATAGATAGATAGATAGATAGATAGATAGATAGATAGATAGATAGATAGATTAAGTAGCTGTAATGACAGTTTGGCTCACATCAATCACCTAACTGAATCCTCTGCCAATCCAACGTCAATCCTCCAGATGAATCTTGCATCAATCAACCAAATGAATCTTGTGTCAATCACCCAACTGAATCCTGTAAAAATCATCCAATTGAATCGTACGTCAATAACCGAACTGAATCTTAAGTCAATGACTCAACTGGATCCAGGAATAATCATCCAACTGAATCTCACCTCGATCACCCTACTGAATTTTGCGTCAATCACTCGAATTAATTTTATGTAAATCATCCGACTAAATCCTTTGTCAATCACCCAAACTAAACGAATCCGATAAGAATCACCCAACTGAATCCTTTGTCAATCACCTAAATGAATCCGATAAGAATCACCCAACTGAATCCTTTGTCAATCACCTAAATGAATCCGATAAGAATCACCCAACTGAATCCTTTGTCAATCACCTAAATGAATCCGATAAGAATCACCCAACAGAATCCTTTGTCAATCACCTAAATGAATCCGATAAGAATCACCCAACTGAATCCTTTGTCAATCACCTAAATGAATCCGATAAGAATCACCCAACTGAATCCTTTGTCAATCACCTAAATGAATCCGATAAGAATCACCCAACTGAATCCTTTGTCAATCACCTAAATGAATCCGATAAGAATCACCCAACAGAATCCTTTGTCAATCACCTAAATGAATCCGATAAGAATCACCCAACTAAATCCTTTGTCAATCACCTAAATGAATCCGATAAGAATCACCCAACTAAATCCTTTGTCAATCACCTAAATGAATCCGATAAGAATCACCCAACTGAATCCTTTGTCAATCACCTAAATGAATCCGATAAGAATCACCCAACTAAATCCTTTTTCAATCACCTAAATGAATCCGATAAGAATCACCCAACTAAATCCTTTGTCAATCCCCCAACTGAATCTCACGCCAATCACCCAACTGAATCGCGCATCAATCACCCAACTGAATTTCGCGTTAATCACCCAACTGGATCCTTTGAGAATAATCCAACTGAATATGACATCAATCATCCAACTGAATCCTTTGTGAATTATTACCATAAATATATCAAAAGTAGATCATGACTTTCCTATGTGTACATTAGTATTGCTTTCAGTTGATGAGATATTGCTTCCGAGGAATATGAATTGTTCAACAAACTTGCCATTTAATGAAGAGTTGACACCATAAAACGAAATACATTAAATCAAAATGCTTTGTTTTCACTTGTATAAGAATTATACAAGGAAATTTTTTGTCCAAATTTCAGAGTGGAGGTTTATGAGCTTTAAACATTGATGTACTTGAATCAGGGTCTCTATCTTAGTTATTAGAGTCAAAATAGAGACGTCTAGCGTAACGATTATCATCACAAAAAAATGAATTCGGCAAGCTAAGTTCAAAACGAGGTTGTTTGCGTTTCCCTTCGTGCTAATGACCTTTAGTAACGCATGAACCAGTCTCTTGTCCCTCCTCCCTTGCTATAGGTGGAATAGTTGGGCAGATCTGGCTATATACCCTCGATAAGGTTTAAGAGATGGAAAATATCTTCATTAAAAATCTAAAGAGTGTTGAACGGGAGAACCTGCGACACATTCGTGCATCATTCTTCTGTTATCAGCTCATCCTAAAAAGTGCCGGTGTTTCTACACAAATAGTTACCATTATAACAAATCACCCGTTTTGTTCATTTTTTTCAGTCGAGTTAATGGTCGTCATCGAATGAATGGACGAACATTATCGTAATTTATTATTATTATAAAAAAATTAAATATTACGGTTAAAACGTTTCGCCTATGGTACCATCCGACCTTCCTCACGTGTGTGAAGAGAGAGATTTACCCGATGTGGGTTAAGCCCGCTCCACACATTGAATATTCATGCCTGAAGTTTCTTGGGGGTTGGTAGTCCCCGCCCACATTGGTAAGCCTTATTGTCAGCGGCTTTTCATTGATCCTGTCGACGTAGACTTTTTACAGTTGCCCAGTTTATCGGTGGGAGCTTCTGGATGGCCTGCAAGCGAGCGCACCAGTCACTAGCCAGTCGCTTGCCGTAAAATACAGGCAGAGGAGAAGGCGACCGCCACCAGAAGTTATGGGCAGTGTAAGTTCTGGATTTGTGAGCGTCTTTCTTTATTTGGTGTTAACCAGTGCTGCGGCATGAACGTATGGAGGAGAGAGATGAAGGGTTTGCGCGCGCCGTAGAAGGCCATTTTGTAGGTTAGTGGGAACTAATCTCTAATTGCCTGGCGCTGGCTATGCTACTTTTAACCGGTGTCTGTTATAATCGATAATTTTCTGGGAGTTTGTCTAATTCGCGAAATCAGATTATTTTCTTTTTATTATTTCTGCTTAAAGGATATTTCATATAAGTAAATCTCATGAGCCAATAGACTATAAAAGGATTAACTCATACTAATGTCTCAAGTAAAAATTTCTGTTGTCTATTCACGTCCATTTTATGGTCAAACTCTAGTTCTGGAGATTTGGGGAGTGTGGAGTACCCCTTCTTTGTCATTATTCCCAGTTCCACGCTTACACTGAGTGGTAGTACCTATTACGATACCATCTATACCTCAAATAGATGTTTAAATGTTTTTCTATTTCAATCGAAATACTTGATGCTATATATCAATAAATTATTCATAGGAAGAAAATCTAAAACTGTTTACTATCTTGTGTGTCACCCAGTCAGCAGATTTTTAAATACTCTAACTGTATCCCTTACAGGAGGGTAAAACTCTCCCAAAAAGGGTGTCCTGGGTATGACACTAAACTGCATCTGATGGTGAGGGTCCAATCTATGCGTCAAATAGATCGGCTTTAAAATCATTCGTATTCAACAACAATATTTGATGCCTTATCCCTATAGATTAATAGTATTACAAAATAATTATTTGAAGATTATATATATATATATATATATAATAGCAAATTGGCACAGAAGGAGTACAAGGCTAGACATAACTGGGTGGGCAAGGTGATCCACTGGGAAATGTGTAAGAAATTTAAATTTGACCATGCCAACAAATGGTATATGCACAACCCAGCACCTGTCCTAGAAAAGGACACTCACAAACTCCAGTGGGACTTTGGTATACAAACGGATCACCTAATCTCGGCCCAAAGACCATAATCTTCAACGGCAAAGACGCTCTTACACAGTAGTAATATGCTAAAACAAAAGTTACATCACTTTTGTAATAGATCCTCCCCTGATGATGGCCCAAAGTTGGGCAGAAAGTACTAGGGATACATACAACTATGGACAATACATAAATCAATTCCCCCCGAATACGATAAAAGTAATACGGGAATTCGAACGGATCCAGAAGAAAATATGTAGACATAAAATGTCTATTATTTTTAATGATATATATATATATATATATATGTGTGTGTGTGTGTGTGTGTGTGTGTGTGTGTGTGTGTGTGTGTGTGTGTGTGTGTGTATTTATATGTGCGTCTATATATTTAGAATTATATATATATATATATATAAACAGATAGTTTATACAAAGCGAGTTAAAAAGTAATCAACAGCAGAGCTGTTTTAATACATAAGGTCTTAAAATTGCGATCCTTCAGTTCTCCTTTGTGTTACTCAAAAGAGAAATATCACAGATAATCCTTACATACGTGAAAGAAGCGTACTGCAGGAATGTAAATCTTAAATCAAATATATATATATATATATATATATATATAAACAGACAGACAGACGGACAGACAGAGAGAGGGGGGATGAGTGTGCGCTTGTATGCGTGTGTATTGTATGCTTTTTTCTGTATGTGTGTTTGTGTATGTGTGCATGTGTCTGTATTTTTTGTGTATGTGTGTGTGCTTCTGCATGTTTGTGTGTTAGTGAATACTGTAAAATTTCTATGCATTTTAATCACAGCTAAGCATACGAGGGTCACTCAAAATATTCTAAGACTCACCTCAATTTTAGACATGTCGCACACCTTTGGGTGGGCCTCACCTGCACATAAGTTAAAACAGAAATCCGAATTAGTTCTTATTATTTTATAATTGGTTGTGCATTACCACAGCAAGAATGTTCAAGAATGGTGCTTCTTCTAGGCTGAGGCTTAGAATTTTTTGAATCGACCATCGTAGGTAATAGTCCATAATCCTATTTACAAAAATTGAGCGTTGTGGCCAACTTGGAAAGAAATTACAATTCTTCAGATGCAATTTTGCACATTTCTTTAAATAAATGTTAATGGAAAAGTGAAAATCTTTACATACCGTTTCTCTGAGAGAGAATGTCATTAATCTATATACCAATCCGTTCATTGTCGCCTGGATAGACCAAACCACCCATCGCTAAAAACACAATTACACTTTGAAAGAGAAATAAATAACTGGATTTCAAATTAACCAACTTTTGTGTATCAAAATACCATTCTTGAAAATTTTAAGGCAAAAAAATAAAAGACGATAGAAAATTTTCACGGAAAGGAAGTCATTATTTGCCTAACGTCTAACTTTCTTAAAAGGAAAACAACTGAATTTTCGAATAATAGTATCGAATATCAATTATGAATTTAAAACAAAAACTGAAACCGAATATGATTTTGAAAAAGAATTTAGTGTTTAAAGAAACAAAATGACGCCAATTTTGACTGATGCTTGTAGATCAAGTGTCTGATTTTATGGGACGACAAATTTAATTTTCATGTAGATTCATATATCATCCTTGTAATATATCATATACCAACCTCTAACTGTTTTTCGTTAGATAGATAGATAGATAGAGAGAGAGAGAGAGAGAGAGAGAGAGAGAGAGAGAGAGAGAGAGAGATGAACAGACTGTGATAAATAGACAGATATTGACATCTTAACGGCTTGCCAACCCTATTGGGAATTTACTTACAAATCGCCTATGGAAAGTGATGAAACCCCTTCCCCATCCGCAGCAATAGGTTAAATAGTGCCACTACTGTTCTTCTATAAGGTTGGCTTTGGCATTGAATAACCCTCGAAGGTTGATTATCCATTGAATAAAGAAACCAAAACTGCAATCAATTGTTAATGACTTTATTTTAATTGAATAACCGAATAATTGTACCGATATTTTATCCGGTATTTTAATAGGTTGTTTTTTTTTTCTTAGCGATAGACAATACTTATAGTTTTTCCTGTAAGTAAAATAGAATGGGTAAATAAAGATACAAAATGATCTACTGCGTACTTTTCTTAACCGATAGATAGGGCGCGCATAGCATCTACGATCAGCTGAGATTTGTTTAGAACTTTCAAGACGATGTTGTGTGATCTTGTTTATTAAAAAAAAGTGAATAATGCCTCCCAAGCGTACTTAATAAGTTATATTTGTAATTATTATGTAATACAATGGCCGAGGGATTTCGTTTTATATATCTTGCCTTTGGGTTTAGTTAGGCTAAGAACCTTTCGGCTCAGCACATAGGTTAGTTAGGTGCAAACTTGAGCACAGGAGTTGACGTGCGCGCGGGGAGGATGTGTCGTTCACAGATGTCAAAATAAAAATCCCAGATAGGACTTGGGGATGTGAATGACGTCATGCACTGGAAGCATGCGCGGAGGATTTTGGGGTATTTGAAAAAAGTCAGTTAGTTGAGAACTAGACTCCGAACGGGAAGGGTCGACTTTCGGGGCTCGCTGAGGCCAGACGAATTTGTGCGCTACGGGCGCCGCGCGTAATGGGGGGGGGTGCAGATGGAAAAGTCATCATAGAAAGATTGTGCATCTCTCTTCCTTATGTCGAAACCTTTTAACTCAAACGTTATAAAAGGTTTCGTACCTGAACTAAAAAGTCGTTACGTGTTTTTCGTGTTTCGGGATTCCTATGTTCTATGTATGTTATGAACATTCTATGTACGTTTCACATATCCGTATCATGGATATGGTACAATTATATTATTAATGCTACAGAGTATCAGACGTGATGTTTTAGTATATTTGGAATATCCAAGTAAACACGTTAGGCTACATTAGAGTCTAGACTACAATGTTTATTTATGTTACTGCATTGATTTTGATTGTATTACAGTTGTTTTGAAAGTATAAATAAGTGAATGACTGTTTTCTCTTCATTGTTTTGGATGTTGAGGAAATATTTTTGTTGGTTTGCATAGCCAAAAGTTAGTGGCCGTTTATTACACGAAATACGCGATAAAAACACATTTTTGCGGCTTGTAGCTAAAGATTTGGGAGTCGTTTATAACACGAAGTCATCCATTACTCAGGTGTACTTATATATATATATATATATTGAGAGAGAGAGAGAGAGAGAGAGAGAGAGAGAGAAAGAAGCAGTAGCACTCGGCATTACTAGGTACAAATATGACGCAAAAAGTCTTTACGGATCTTTATATATATATATAAAGTAAGTTAAGTTGGCCAAACCGCAGTCGCGGACCATCCGAAGGCACCCTTTTCAATAGCTACTAAACCAAAGTGTCGGGAAGGGCGCTACGCTTTTCCCTAGATTGCTCCACTTACCCTTAATTCGTACCTTATAATGCTTAGTGTTAAGCCAGGAGGTATCAAGTACAATTTTTGAGTTTTTAGTATAACGTGACCTGGGATTGAACCCTGGTCTCCCAAGCCTTTGGCGAATATATATGTATATTCTATCAAATTACATACATACATGTACAAGAAATAAGTCAATAAACATACATCTTCACACACAAACATAATCAAATATTCTACTACTTGACATCTATATATATATATATATATTTCACAACATGACATCTATATATATATATATATATATATATTTCACAACATGACATCTATATATATATATATATTTCACAACATGACATCTATATATATATATATATATATTTCACAACATGACATCTATATATATATATATATATATGTATACATGCACTCAAACACAAATATATATATATATATATATATATATATATATATATATATACGAGACGCAACTTGCCAATCGATAATGTCCACCCTCTGCATGACTATGTTCGATCATACACAAGCATTAAGACAATGGAAATAATCATCTTATTCGAATGGACAACTTTACTGCATCCTCCATACTCACCAGATTTAGCGCCTTCAGACTATTATCTGTTCGGCCCCAATGAAAAAGGTTTTAAGAGGCAGACATTATGTCAGTGACGAGGAAGTTGCTCTAAAAACAGTCAAAAGAATTTTACGAGGCAGGGATACACGCTCTCATTCGAAGGTGGAACTATTTAGAGAAACAGAGACTATGTTGAGAATTAAGGATGTGATACACATAGGACAAGTTTCATTTTGATGTATGATAGATGATCCTGTGTCGGTAATTATTCCTGTATTAAAGAAAAAAGCGTTACTTTTTGACTCACCATCGTATATATATTCTATAAATTAACATAAATATATACATAAGAATAAAGTTATAAATAAACGAACACCCTTGTACACATACACATACATACATACATAATCGTATATATATATATACATATATATATATATATATATATATATATATATATATATATGCTTCACAAATATCAGCCTACCATTACGTTTAATGGATGAAGCCACAATCTTTTCATTTATCACCTCGATGTTCTGGCGGTCGACGTCATCGTTTTCTTATTTTTTCTCCTTTCATCTTTTAATGTTCAAATTATGATCCTGATCTTTCCTTGTTTGATATTTTCCCTCACAAACACGATGTGGACATATCCCACTTCGCAACCTTCTCCCCCTCTCTCTCTCTCTCTCTCTCTCTCTCATCAACAGATCATTTACCCTTCTCCCCACATACAGACACACACATCCTGCTTTTGAGAAAGAGTCAAACTAAAAAAGAACTATTTCAGAACAAAGAATTTAAAACTCTCTCATCTTGCAAGCTGTTTCTAATGAGTCTGATTCTTACCGGGTGTCCCACAGCTGTAATCTTCAGCCTATCTGAATTATTTACTAGCTTTGCTAAGCCTGGCATACATATCTCAGACTACTTATTGTACCTGCTGTTTCTAAGTTGTCCCGCATTTAAGTTCAGTTTGGCTTGGTTTGGCTTTATGGCATATCAACTATTGTAAGATATTTAATGTCAAATCCAGTTTATAGCTACTTATTAAATATACATACGAGGATCATTAAATAAGTTTCCAGACTTTTTTCGTATGGGCACTTTTATTGAGAGTACACACATAAAATTCTAGTCTCCTTCGAAGTAATCTCCTCCGACTGCAATGCACTTGTTGTACCGTTCCAGCAACTTCTGCAATGCCCCATGGAAGCCCTCTTATGTGAGCGTGTCAATGATCTTCGTCACAGCCTCTTTCATCTCTTCAATTGTCTCATAACGGCAGCCTCTAAGTTTTTCCTTGAGCTTAGCGAATAAGCAAAAGTCACAGGGAGCAAAGTCTGGACTTTTGGGAGCCTGAGGAACTGTCTTGATGCCCATCTTTGTCAAATAGTCTGTGACAAGGATGGAGTTGTGAACTGGTGCATTGTCCTGGTGGAAATGCCACTGACCCGATTTGAAGAGTGCTAGCCTCTTCCCTAGGAATCTCTTCCTGAACTCCCTTAAAACCTCAACATAGTAACCCAAACCCTAACCCTTTGGCCAATCAACTCTGGTGTATTGACTTCCTTATTCTTCCCGCACCTCTTATCATCCCTTACAGACTCCCTGCCTTCCTTGAATCTCTTATGCCACTCAAAAACTCATGCTCGATTCATGCAAGATGCTCCAAAATCAGTCTGAAGCATTCCATACGTTTCTGTGGAATTATTTCCTAGTTTAAAACAGAATTTTATTGCATATCGTTCTTCTAAAGTGTCCTGACGTCCAGGTTGCACTTTTGAAATTCACCAGCTGTGACAATCAGGCTTTAGTAGGGTGTATTCCAATTCCTGCTGTAGCTGTTCATTTGAACCTGAAATCATAAAAAATGGTCTGTCATCTCATAAGATATATAGCAATAACATAATGAATTTTCAAGCGGCTATGCCAATTTTAAATGCCTGTACAAAAAAGTCTGGAAACTTATTGAAGGCCCAACGTATGATTTGTAAACACATTTTGTAGATAACATTCTAAAACGAACCTGTGCTCTTTTTTGTATACAGTTCAAATGTTTCAAGTATTGCTATATAGCAGTCAGAGTTTAATATTAATCATATGTTTGCACATATAGTTTGTTCTATTTGATAACATAGGACCCTTCCAGGTCCTACCACTCCGGATTCGACTGGACCTGGGAGCAATGGCAATGAAGGGGTACTCCACATTCCCCAAATTTAGTGTCATATTCATTGCTCGTTGGAGGGGGTCTTACTCCTCAGCAGGAAAGCGGTCGGCGTATTCTACTGCCCTAGTCGACTGGGCTTTCGTATTTAAGTACTGACCAGGCTTATTGCTGCTTAACTTGCTATTTTCTTGTTTGATACACAGGCCT
>OY757939.1:59968633-60101133 GCA_963585895.1 Sepioteuthis lessoniana
TGGTCACACTCAAAAGATTTTATCTCTTATCCTAAAAGTGTTATTTTTAAGGAAACAAGTTAAGCACCACAATGTTTTTTATTTATTACACAAACCAAAAGTCTTTCACAGTAACTTTGAATTTATTACAACCATATATCTTTTGAAAAATAAATTTGAAAGTATTTTCCTTCTTTAGTACTAAGCAAGAATAAAACTTTTTCCCAAAAGTTACTTTATACAACTACTTAAACTCACTTTAGGCTATTTTGCATTTAATTACTATTTGCTAGATACTTCCTGTTTTACCAATGCGGAGGTCAATTTCATCAAAATCACCAGCCTCCGTGACAGAAGGCTGACTGCTCCAAACATTACAGCACAACTGAAACAATGTCGTGAAAAAATATGTCAATATCTACTGTGAGGAAAAGACTCTGGGAAACTGGCCCATATGGCAGATTTGCTGTCAAGAAACCACTGTTGATAGAGCAAAACAATGTCAAAAAGCTCCAGTGACCCAAAGCACACAAGGGCTGGACAATTGAGCAGTGGAATTAAGTCCTTTGGACTGACAAGTCAAAGTTTGAAATCTTTGGGTCAAATAGGAGGGCTAATGTATGGCGAAGAGTTGGTGAAAGGGCTGCAATCCCCTGTATCACACCAACTGCAAATCATGGAGAAGGCGCTGTTATATGGGGGGAGGGGCTTTTGCCAATTGCAAAGTCGGGGATTTGCACCAGGTGAAGCCCAAATTGAATTATACCGGCTATCACAGCATAGTGTAGCATCACGTGATCACATCTGGAATGAGGTTTGTCAAGCATTTGTACTCATACAAGATAATAACCCAAAGCATACAAGAAAAACTCGGATAGAAATACATTAAAAGCAAAGAGGAACGGCACGTCCTATCACTAGTCTCAGCCGGCGTAATCAGTGAACTTAAATTCCACTGAATTGATATGGGTTGAACTTGACCGAAAAATCAGAGCTAAACAATCCACAAGTGTGACTCACCTCAAGCAACTCTTGCAGGAAAGCTGGGCAGAACTATCTTAAGTCTACCACCAGTCTTTGGTGGAAAGAATGCCGAGAATCTATGAAGCAGTGATGGCGACCAAAAGTGTTCATTTCGATGAATTAAAAGTTTAAGAAGATTTTTTTGATTTAAAAAAAATTTTTTTTTTTAATCTAGCTCAGGATGACTTGTATTTGTTATGATAAATAAAACAATTGCGGTGCTTAATTTATTCAATTAAAAATAATACTTTTAGGATGAGTAATTTTTTTTTTCAAATACTTTTGACTGTTAGTTGGTTTATTGGTTGGTTGTTTTGTTTTACGGCGTATCAACCCTTTTCGGGTTATTTAACGCCGAATTAAATCATTTTGATAAAGTTTCAAACAATTCAGTTTAGTATAAGAATAGTTTTTTTTGTTTGCACACAGCTAAACTCAAAACTTCTATTTCAAAAAATTCAGTTTAGCGTAAGTATGCAGTTTACATGCAAAAACAGTTCTGTTTCAAACAATTCAGTTTTGCATAAGTACGTGGTTTAAATGCACAATCAAATGTAAAAACAGTTAATTTCAAACAATTCAGTTTAGCATAATTACACAGTTTAGTTCTATTTGACCCATAGATAGGAACCTATCAAGTGCTACTACCTTGGGCCAGGGTGGACCTGGGAGCAATGGTAATAAAAGAGTACTCAACATTCCCCAAAGCTCCAGCATTACTGGAGCCTCATCATCAGATTGTTTAGTGTCATACACTCGTTGGGGGAGTCTTACTCCTCTGCAGAGATCCAGCCGATGTATTCTACAGCCCCAGCTGACTGGGCCAACTTTTGTCTAGTCGTGTATATATCATCAAGTTGCTCTGATAACACAGAGTTCTCTCTCTCTCTCTCTCTCTCTCTCTCTCTCTCTCTCTCTCTCGCTCTCTCTCATCACTCATCGCTCCAGGTTGGTCTTCAAGACAGTGTCCAATGTCTGCACTGTGCTGATGTGTGTCCTCACTGGTTGGCCAACACTAGTGCATCCATATAGAGGTGTTCATGAAAGAACATCGCTTATTAGTTTGTTTTTGCTTCTCCAGAATGGCCTGGAATGTCTTGTTCGTCTCACTTGAACAGTGATGGGATATAAGATGTGAGGTAAGTGGCCGAATAGCAGCTGGGTTTTTCTTTGGTTTTATTGTTTTTGCTTCTTTTTCTTTTTTTCTTTTTTTTTCCTTTTTTTTTTTTTTTTTGCTTCCAGGATTTGTTCAAAACAGCAAGCAACATTCTCCAATAGTTCTCAAGTTCTTTCTGGAGTCTTTTCATTAGCGTCTAGGTGGTTCATCCATACAGTAGTACTGTTACGGTCACAGTTTAGAAGAAATCGCATTTTATTCTATCAGATTTTCATATGATCGATAACCTGTTAATAGCAGTCTACACCAGGTGTATGTTGACATCACTTTCAGTAGATGAGATATTGCTGCCGAGGTATGTGAACAGGTCTACTAATAACAGGTGTTTACCACTTAAATTAGAGATGATTCCTTCTTATTTAAAACACTTGGAATTTTATATATTTTCTCACTATTCCTTACTTCATTACCGTTTGTTTTTTTTTGGGGGGGGAGGGTTTTTTTTTTGTTTTGTTTTTTTTTTGTCCAATTGATTTGTTTTTAATTATCTTTCGAACTGGAGTCATCAAGCACAAACTATGGAGTTCTGTCGAGTGCATCTTTTCTGCAATTACTTAATTTATCAAATCTACACATTGCAATGCGCAATTTACCAGCGTTCTTGACTTTTTTCTGTTTTTTTTTTTACATTGTTTTTTACTTTCTCTCCTAAAATGTTCCCCTCCACCTTTGTTATCTTATTTCATAATCATCAGACGAAATATGGAGTTAAATCGATATTTCAATCAATGAGGGTCTTATCTGCTGAATGATCGATTGATCATTCTCTTCATCGATTTGTTATTTCTTTTATAATACCCTATAACACTTGTCCGTGTAAAAGGGTGTAAAGAAAGAAAGAAAGAAAGAAAGAAAGAAAGAAAGAAAGAAAGAAAGAGTGAATTTTTTAAGAGAAAATAACAAAGAGAATTTTAAAACAAACTAAAGTATTGAAGCATTAAAAGAAAAAAAAATGGACGATGAGAGAAACATTTTTAAAAGTAACAAACAAACGAAAATCAAAGGATGAGAAAAATCAAACCGATAAACAAAAAAGAAAATTTTAATAAAGAAAGAAAGAAAGAAAGAAAGAAAGAAAGAAAGATGAATGAAAAAGAAAAAATAAAGGATGAAAAAAAATTAAACCGATAAAAGTAAAAAAAAAAGATTTAAAAGATTTTTAAAAATCACGATGTATGAAAGAAGAAAAATTTCATATAGAAAAAAAGAAAGAAGGGAAGAAAGAAAGAATGAAGAAAAGACAGAAAGAAAGAAGGAAAGAAAGAAATAAAGAAGAAAAGACAGAAAGAAAGAAGGAAAAAAGAAGGAAAGAAAGAAGGAAAGAAGGAAAGAAAGACAAATGGTTAAAATGAAAATTACGACGTATGAGAATAGAAATATTAAAAAAAGAAACTAGAGAAACGATGTTTTTACGGTACCGTTTAAATTTGAAAGGAATCTATTATAGCAAAATTGTTTTAAAGAATGTGTAGCATCAGTATAAAAAAAAGGATTTCCAAATTGCCTTCAAATCAAGCAGCAGAAACATGATTCCAAGACTGAGTATAAATCTGACAACAAGATAAAAAATAGATAGATAGATAGATCGATAGATAGAAACAAATCTAGATAACTAAATATGAAAAAACTAAGAGAGATAGATAAGAAGAGACTAAGATAGATAGATAGATAGATAGATAGATAGATGTCAATGCAAGCATGTGTGCACGTGGCGTATTCAAATCATGGAAATCGGATGGCCCATAGTTATTGATGTTTCAGCTCTCTATGTGTGCATTCCAGCGCTACTGCAATGTTTTGCCCCCACCCGACCCCCATACACATTTTCGAGTTTCAGCGCCAGGGGGTGCATCTGTGCTAATGGATTCTTCCTCTACTTGGGTCTTGAAGTTCATCTATAATCGCCATTGGTGTCTTTGACCATAATTTGCTGTGTCCCTGAGGTGGAGACAGGCTCTCGTTAATATCCGTTCGGATTTCCTAGCCTAAGGGTCAAACTCATATCCACAACCATACACACATTCACACACAGATTATATATATATATATATATATATATATATATAGAAAGTGTGAGAAACATTGGTTAGTGTATGTGTGTGGGGGTGCTGTATATTGCATCACCCATAAAAAAACATCACTGGCAAATTTTTATAAAAAGTTAATTTTCTTCTAAACAACGATTTTATAATTTCAAGTGGAATTAAACAATCAAAAGGATATTATTTTGTATCATTTACTCTCTCTCTCTCTCTCTCTCTCTCTCTCTCTCTCTCTCTCTCTCTCTCTCTTTCAATATAATATATATATATATATATATAATTAAGTCTACTATATTTATAAACAATTGTTCAATGTCGGCAAAAGAGCATATGTAGATCTAAGTTAGCTCTCTCTCTCTCTCTCACACACTATATATATATATATATATATAATGTTCGATTCTTTCTTTTTTCTTCTCTTTTCTTAGCATGTTAATATTTTATGTCATGTAAGTCATCTCTCTCTGTCTCTGTTTTTCTGTCTCTCTGTCTCTGTCTATTGTAGTCTATTCATATCTCTCTCTCTCTCTCTCTCTCTCTCTCTCTCTCTCTCTCTCTCTCTCTCTCTCTCAATATATATATATAAAGTAGGGGAGATCACTGTATACACTGCTAATGAGACCAAATGAATTCGAAACAGCTGTCCAGTGTTTCCGTATGTCGCCTTCAGTGCTTACCGAATTTTCTGATTATGGTAATTCAATATATAATACATAAACACACACACACACACACACACACACACACACATATATATATATATATATATATATATATATATATATATATATATATATATACTGTTCGATTCGTTTTTTATCTTCTTCGAAGCATATCTCAGTCAAATTCTCTTTCTCTCTCTCTCTCTATATATATATATATATCTCAATTTATGTGCATATATATATATATTGGCAGGGGACGCGTATAGAAGATCTGTTGCGGACATACAAAATGGAATCAGTGAGCGGGGGTTCTAATTTCAGCCGACGCTTTTTACGTTTCAGTTCTTGCTAAGGAACTTGGGAGAGATATGAGTTGACTTCTTCCATCTACCGTTGAATTGTAACCTTGCTAAGGTTGAGTTACCCTGTCTCGTTGGGTAACCAATCTACGAGAAGGAAAGCTCCGAATTCAGACACACCCCTCCCTATGCTGACTGTATATATTACAAAATGAGCATCCAAGGCACGATAGTAAACATTATCTTATGGTAAGGCTCCAGTTCTGGAGCTCTTGGAAGTGTGAAGTACTCCTTCATTACCATTACTAAAATATCCACTCTGACCTGGAGTGGTAGTACTTGTAAGGGTCCTATCTATGGGTCGAATAGAACCGTTCAATCAAATACTAAAGGTTATTACGAACCAGACATGCAGGACACTGCTGGAGAAGCAGGGACGAACTCATAAGTGATGTACTCTTATGGACCCCCACACATGGCTGTGCAAAAGCAGGACGACCAGCACGAACATACAACTATGTGAGGATACGGGATGTTGTCCAGAATACCTGCCTGAGGCGATGAACGATAGGGAAAAGTGGCGAGAGAGGGTCAGGGATATCCGTGCTACCAGCACGACATGATGATGATGATGATTATGATCAGTTATTTGAAACTATACATCAGCGTTAACATTTTCTATGTTTTATTCATTGATCTGTTTGCAAATTATTTGTATTATATAGGAATAACTGCTACCATATAACAGTGCAAAAAATATTTGTTTTAATAATAGTTAATTGAAGTTATAATTGTGTACTAATGATTAATATTATTAGTTACTTGAAGCCACGTAACTCTCAGCAATCAAATGATTAAGAATTAGAAATAGCTATATGAAAAAATATAATTGAGCATAAATTATTAGTATTGTATACAAGTACTTGAAACCACATTTCTCTGTGCAAATTATTTGTATATGATAGAAATATCTGATATCATATAATTGTGTGCAAAAAACTTTAAAGAAACTACACAAAAAATGTAAATATAAACGTACAGTGAACGCGATTCTTTAACGTCTTGGCATAAAATAGCCTTAGATGGGTTAACATGTTGTTAAAATCAATCAATCAATCTTAGAAACAACGACACAAAAAATGTGAACATGAACGTACAACGAACGCGATTCCCAAACCTCTAGGCATAGAATAACCCAAGACGTTTTGGTTTCTTTGTTTAACCTTCGTGGTTTATTTATGCCAAAGTCATCTTTGTGGAAGAATAGCAGTGATAGTATTTAACCCATAGCTTCGGGGATAAGACGTTTCGTACGGGTTGATATGCCGTTAAATTTAATCAATCAAACTCCCGACCAACGTATCATGAGTCAACGTAATATTGTAAAGCCAATTTCACTCCACATCTTACTCATCTTAGGGAAGACTTCACTCCTCTTGTTGACAAAGTTCTAATGAGGGATAGAATGTTGTTATGCAGAAGAATGTACTGATACCAACCCGTGTGGGTCGAACACGGATCTCCAGGCAACAAACACAACTGTTGAAATGGATTGTGCTACAAGAGTCACGTGACTAAAAATAGTATATATATATAAATCAGTCAGAGGTCTGACGGGATGTAGGATTACAAGTTTCGAGAGTGCCTGACGCGGTTACCGGGAAGGCCAAACATTCGCGTCACGATGGCCGACACTGGCATATTCCTCGAGCCTCAGGAACTGAATAACTTGAAATCGAAACTACTTTCACGTGTAAAATGCTTACTTATGCTAAACTGAATTGTTTGAAATAGAACTGTTTCGACATTTAACTGTGTGTAAACAAAAATTATACTTATGCTAAATTGAATTGTTTGAATTAGAACTGTTTGACTAAACTGGATAGCTTGAAATAGAAATGCTTTGGGCAATTAAACTTTGTACTTATGCTAAACTGAATTGTTTGAATAAGAAATATTCATTTGCATAAAAATAGATTTGGCATTAAATAACCAACAAAGGTTGATATGCCATAAACCCAAACAAACTAAGATACGGGCAGCGTCAGTTTTGAGTCAGTCTCAGCTTGCTGTCACGAGAACACCGGCAAGTGGCTAGGTGCCCCGCTGTGGCAGCGTACCACAGAGCTGACCACCGGTTGAGCACCCCCGGTCGAGAATCAGAAGTGCTAAGTGGGGCCACACCACAGAAGTTTTGACCCCAAGAAGAATAAAGAGATTCATTTCTTTATAACCAAGTGTAGTGGTTTCTTCATTCATTCATTATGGCTCCTCATGACTCACTATGGCTATATAATAACTGTCATCATCATCATGTCGTGCCACAGGCACGGATATCCCTGACCCACTCTCGCCACTTCTCCCTATCGTTCATCACCTCTGGCAGGTCTTCAGGGCTACATCCCGTATCCTCTCAGAGCTGCTGGATGTATATTCGAACTGGTCGTCCTGCTTTTGCCCGGCCATATGTGGGGGTCCATAGGAGTACATCACTTATGATCTCGTCCCTGCTTCTCCAGCAGTGTCCTGCATGTCTGGTTCGTCTAACTTGGATAGTTTTCGTGATGGGAGGCAGATGGTCGTATAGTTGGTACCTTGTGGGGTGTTGCCGCCAGCACTTGTTCAATATTGCTTGCAACATTCTTGTGTAATTGCCGTCTAGCTTCTTCTCCATCCGTTTGGTTAGCGTCCAAGTAGTGCATCCATACAGCAGTATCGATACGACCGCTGCCTGGAAGAAACTGCATTTCATTTTATCGGTCAAAAAAAAAAAAAAAATAAATGTACTGTGATCAATTGTGCCTTCAAGTTCCGCATAACAAATGTTTTTAGTTGTTTTCACGGTATTATGGCCCAGTTCAAATTCGTACAGCATAAGCTCCCAAATTAGACTACATTGCACATTTATGTCTGGCTCAACGTGTCAGCGCACCAACAACTATGATATTACCAAACATAACGTGTACCTACCACGGCTTGAACTACTTTGGTTACGTGATATGCGCACCGCAAACAAGCACGTAACAAAATATTACAAAACTTTCTAATCACGCTGATAGATAGATAGATAGAAACTAAGATGCATATATATATATATATAGAGAGAGAGAGAGAGAGAGAAAGGGATGGAGGAATATACTGAAATAGATAGAGGGAGAGGGAAACAAAATTAAATGCATATATATATATATAGAGAGAGAGAGAGAGAGAGAGAGAGAGAGGGAAATATGCTGAGAAAGATAGATAGATAGATAGATAGATAGATAGATAGATAGATAGATAGATTTCCGTTCTTCCAAATTGGTTTCAATATTTTCTATTTAGAAACAGAATGAGACTGTTTCGTTGCTGTGAATTCACTTAAGTAAAAAGATTAAAATTTAAGAAGGTAATTTCACAATGTTACTTTATATCTGAAGAATGTTTGCCGTGGTCGGGGAATGGATTGAAACGATGATTCGAATTACTCATCGTTTTTATTGTTTGGTTATCTCCCCTGCCTTACCCCCACCCCTCATTTGATCTTGGGTGGTAAAGGATGCCGGACAGAGAAGGTGATAAAGAAAGAAGGAAATAGAGAAGGGGAAACAGAGAGAAAGAAAGAGAGAGAAAAAGAGAGAGGAGAGAGAAAGAAAGAGAGAGAGAAAGAAATTACAATGAGTAAAGAAATGTTAAACTAAGATTTTGCTATTATCAACCTGGAAAAGAAGAAATAAACAAAAATTAACAGCTTTGATAGATAGATAGATAGATAGATAGATAGATAGTAGCAGAAGTCATTAAACTAAACTTAGCTTAGGCACAAGGCAGTCAGCGAGAAGCAATAAAACGATCCATTGTATTCGAGATATCACACTACAAATCCTTTTATCCACTGCAGAGGAGTAAAGGACTCCCCACAAAAAGAGGGTATCCGAGGTATGAGACCAAAACAAAAGAAAGAAAGAAAGAAATGAATGGATGAAAGAAAGAAAAAGAAAGAACTGACGAGTAAAACACTCCCCTAAAAAAAAAACTAAAAAAAAAGAAAGAATCCAAGGTATGAAAATAAAATGGTATGGTTTGGTTTCTTTGTTTAATGGCGTATCAAGCTTTGTAGGTTATTTAATGCCAAAGCCATTCTCCTAGAAGAACAGTAGTGGTACTGTTTAACCCATAGCTGGGAGGAAAAGGGGGTTAATACCTTTCCCAAGGGTATTTGCCCGAAAGTGAACATAATACCGCGAGTGGAGTACGAACTCGCGTGCTACGATTCTGCAGTCCATCGCTTTAACCATTACACCACGAGGACACCCCAAAAATAAATTGCATCTGAAGAAACTTCAATTCTGGATCTCTGGTGAGTGTTGAGTACTACATAATTACAATAACTCCCAGTTCCTTTCTGATCCTGAATTTTAGTGCTTGTTAGAGTCCAATTTATGGGTCAAATAGAGCTGCTTGAAAATTATAAGTATTTGATATAAATACTCGATACCATTTTACTGAAAATTGTCAGTATTAGGAACAGTTACTTGTAGCTATAATTGTTTACTAAAGATTATTATAATTAATTACTCGAAACCAGATTACTATTGAAACAAATGTTAATCATGAAATAGAAATAGTTACTTGACATCATAAATATGTGCATGAATTATTAGTATTAGATTGGAATACTTGAAACCATACGATTGTGCGGAAAATATTTGTATTAGATAAGAATACTTACTATTATATAACTGTGCAAACAAGTGATTATAGACGAATAAAAAATGGAATGGGATATTGAAGATATATTTATGACTGTAATGACACTTTTAGAAATTGATAAGATTTCAGCATTAAATTACACATGAGGAGTTGATGCGCCGTTAAAGAAATATACCTAAACCAAACCAAACCATTACAAAAGTCATTACACGAGGTGTTTGACAAGTTTGTTAAATGTAGTTACCATCTGCTTAGTTTAGTACAGGCCCAAACGTTCAGGGCACTCTGTGAGAATCGAACTCATCAATAATTGTACCTTTGCCTTGTTGGTTATTTTATACTTTTTACTAAACTTTGATTGATGTAGCTACTGTTCTGTTGTGGTTACCCATATAAGTACAGACCAAGATCATCGCTCCTTAACTTCCGTCATCTCGAGAGATAAATCACAAGGAAGTATTAAACCAAGTTTTTAATAAAATTAACGGGGAATAGGAGAAATAAGCAAAAATTAAGGCAACCAGTCTTGGAAAAGGAAAATTCTGAATTCAAACCAGCAGTACTCCGTTTAAAAACTGTCTTTGAGTTACATCCTACTTGTGGCGGAGTAGCTGAGTAAATACATATATTTTATATACATACATTGTGTGTGAGAGAGATTTTATTTAATAGTAAGTATTTAGTTTTTAGTTATTTCTTTATTTCAACAATTGACTTATACTTTTTGGGTATGAGTAAATATTTGACAAAAATATTGATATTAGTTAAAACAAAATAATGATAATAATAAAATGACAAACATTTATTACCATTTAAAATTAAATTATAGCGTTAAATTTATTTGAAGCAAAAAGGGTGTAATCAAAAAATATAACAGAATAGAAGTTAGCTTTTCCCAACACTACCGGCTTTAATTGATAAACTTAACTATATATTTAACTGAATTAGTTAGTAAACAGTAAAATTAGTTTTTCTTTTTGTCAAGGGATTTCTTTTAATATTTATCAACGGGATTTTTGCTCATACTTTGTAAAATAAAACCAAACAATTGGAAATCAATTATACCAAGCAGCGCTAATAGTCCGAGAGACCGGGGTTAAATCCCAGAACGAGTCATACCAAAGACTAAAAAAATGGTACTTGATGCCGTCTTGCTTAACACTCAGCATTATAAAATATAGATCAAGGGTAAAGTGGAGCAATCCAGGGAATGGAGTAACGCCGTCCCATACACCTCGGTGTAGTAGCTTTAGAAAAAGGAGCCTTCAGGTCACCCTCGACTAAGGTCACCAACTTTACTTATATATTAAAATCAAATTATCAAGATCAATATGCAAATTAGCCTTCACGTTCACACTATAAACTGATGCTTGGTTGTATATATAAATAAAATTATATGTCATTAGTATATAAATAAGACCAATAGTATTGATAATAGAAAACAATTTTCTAAATAATTAATATTTGAATTATAAAAATAAAGCAAGAGAGAAAATTACTTAATGCATCGAATGAAATGGTGACTCCGGTTACTGTTTCATTCATAAAAAGACTCATAATCTACATTGTAATAAAAAAAGACTCATAATCGTTATAATAAAAAAGACTCATAATCTACATTATAATAAAAAAAGACTCATAATCTACATTATAATAAAAAAAGACTCATAATCTACATTATAATAAGATTATTGCCGAAGTTGCTGGTTCGTGAGGACAAAACCGATTACAACACTCCTGTATTCAAGAATAATTATAAAACCTATCAACCAATCACTTATTATATGAACAAAAGCAACAAAAAACAGTTTAATAAAAAGAATTTATCAGATAAAAAATAATAAAATATCATTATTCCTTTTCAATCATTTTTTTTTCTTTTACATTTTAATGATATTTTGATAACATTCAAATAGCAACTTACTAATATTTTCATAGAATTTTTATAAAATTTTATGTTCCTTTTAATAGTATTTCAGTAAGGTTTTAAAATTATCTTAATGACATTTTAAGCGAATATTAATAGTATTTCAGTAATTTTTTAAAATTATTTTAATGACATTTTAAGCGAATTTTAATAGCATTTCAGTAAGTTTTTAAAATTATTTTAATCACATTTTAAGCGAATATTAATAGCATTTTAGTAAGTTTTTAAAATTATTTTAATGACATTTTAAGCAAATTTTAATAGTATTTCAGTAAGTTTTTAAAATTATTTTAATGACATTTTAAGCGAATTTTAATAGTATTTCAGTAAGTTTTTAAAATTATTTTAATGACATTTTAAGCGAATTTTAATAGTATTTCAGTAAGTTTTTAAAATTATTTTAATGACATTTTAAGCGAATTTTAATAGTATTTCAGTAAGTTTTTAAAATTATTGTAATGAGATTTTAAGCGAATTTTAATATTATTTAAGTAAGTTTTCAAAATTATTTTAATGACATTTTAAGCGAATTTTAATAGTATTTCAGTAAGTTTTTAAAATTATTTTAATGACATTTTAAGCGAATTTTAATCGTATTTCAGTAAGGTTTTTAAATTATTTTAATGACATTTCAAGCGAATTTTAATATTATTTTAAGATCATTTTGATAGAAATTTAAGTTCATTTTAAAACAATTTAAATGTTTCACTGAGATGCATTTTATTTAGCTATTCTAACACATTAGCGAACCCAATTAGGAATAAAAGATATCGACTTTTGTCAAATCAAATTTTTTTGGTTAATCAGAAACTTGTTTGAGGCGGGAAAAGGTGGTTGTTTTCGCTACACACTTTTATATAGACCATTGACCCGCTTAATGAGATAGACAAAACAGCTTCTAATACACAAATAGCGACAGACAAGATATATGTAAACCATAAATTGTTTATTTTGGGGATTGAATGCGAGTAGCTACAGCCATGTATAAGGGTGACACTGTTTTTGCTTCTTTATATATATATATATATATATAAGTGTGTATATATGGAAGTTTTCTTGGCATTGCTACTAGTTCTTCTTTTAAAATTCCCATTGCGAATATTTTCTTTGGATTGGTTGCGTTAGCTGAAACGAAATGAAGGTACAAGTAACAAAAAACAGTAAAACTACAAAGACTTGACTTTATTAATGAGGTTTCACCAAGGTTTTGGGGAAGATGTTCACCTTCAAGAAATAGTTATTTTCACATTGAAATCCATCTGTCTTTTTTTGTCCTTTTCGTGCCAGGAAGCCTTTTCTTTTTTTTTTTTTTTTTTTTTTTTTTCGAGCATGCTCAGATTGTTCTTCCTGTCAAAGGCATTCTGGGAGATCGTCATTTCTTTTATATTTCTTTTATTTATGTTTTTTTACGGTTTGAATTTATCAAATTATTTTATTTTGTTTTATTATTGTCCCTTTTTACTTTTATTCATAATTCAATCCATATATATATATATATATATATATATAAGGATTGACGATATATATGTATGTGTGAGTGTATGTGTAATGGTTAGCAAGCGAGTCTGGCAAACCTTCACGAGTGTGCTTGAGTCTCACTGGGCGCCCCATCCATTCGATGTTGTACCACATCTAAGCAAAAAGCTTAGTAGATAGATAGATAGATAGATAGATTTGGAAAAACCTTAGATAGATAGATAGATAGATAGATAGATAGATAGATAGACATAAAACATGAATTCTTTATTTCTAGGGTTGAACGCGAACAGCTACACTCGTGTATAAGGACTGAGGCATTAGTTTTTTTGTGTTTTTTTTTAATGATAAGGAAGAAAATGAAATCGTTATTTGGATGGATGCGCCCCCCCCCCCTCCGATTTGTAGCTGAAAATGAAGTTCCTGTGACGTAAATCTGCTATTCATTTTCAAGAACTTCAAGAAAACGCAGTTCTTTGCAAAGGAATATTGTTATTCTTCAGTCCGAACGCAAGCACACACACACACACAGAGCAGGGAAAAACGAAAAGAGATGGAGAAGGTGGTGAGTAGAGTAAAATCTTTGGGCAGTGAAAGAAGACATTGTGATTTCTGCCGTCTTCTCTGCGATGAATTCGAATCTTGCCTCAAACACCAACCATTACTATCAACAACCAGAAGATCCATTTCGTCATTACGGCAATCCGTTATTACGTTCCAGCCAACCACTGCCGTCGACAAACGACCGCCTCCCCATCCCCCCCCACACACACACACACATCCCCTGCACTCTTACAACTACCACACAGCCTACCATTACCAGTAACGTTTGCCAGCTACCGTCCCTACCATCCTCACTTTATTAGTTGAATCTCCACTGCACAACACCTCCACCACACATACCCACTCTTCTCAAGCACCTTAAACTAAAGAAATATTTTGGGAAGTGTTCAGTTTGGAATTATATGAACATGCCAAGGGGCTCCGACGCCTGGATAAGCCAGGGGAGGGTTAAAGACTGGGTGGGAACATCGGTAAGCCGAAGGGAAATGAAGGAGAGATGGAAGAAAGCCGTTAGGGCTTTTTCTCTAGAGTTCTGAGCACTCTTCTTTTTGCAGAAAAGGAGGAAGAAAATTACACCTACGGCTTTAAATTCTTCCCTCCAGCCAATAAACTACAAGCACTGCAGCAGACATCGACATAATAACTACCTTTTTTTGTGGCAATTTTGAAGATTTGGCTCACATCCTGATTTCTTTAGTAATCTTGTCGATTGCATAACCCGAATTGAAAATGAAGGTTTGATTGCTATATTTTTTTTCAGTACGTGTGTGCAAATATGGCGGCAGTAATTGCAGTCCCTTCGAATAGGATAAGAAAGAAAAGAGAAGAAAAAGATGTTAACTACCTTTGCACACCGTTTTATTAAAGCATAAAACACAGTAAAATAATCATAAAAACAGTTGTCAACTCTTCACGCTTCCCAATGACTCATAGCTTCATATATATTGACGAAATGTTTTCATTATATATTAATGAGCTGAAGCTGATAAAAATTCCACGGTTTAATCTATACTATAAAAATGAATTTTGTATGTATGTGTGAGTGTATACGTACGTGCGTGTATGTTTTATAGACGCAGAATCACCTCAACCGATTTTCAGCAAATTCGGTTCACAGTTATTTAAAAAATTTACCGTAGAAGCACAAGGCCAGAAGTATGGAGCTCCCATTTAATACCAAACTCACTCATAATAGTCTGATAATTATGTTGCAAGCCGTTTTAAACAAATTCTGGAAGCACAACCCTAAAAACAGCCATTGTACGGTGACCAACTTCCCATCTCACAAACCATCCAAGTCAGACGAACAAAACATTTACAACACTGCTGGAGAAGTAAGGATGAACTCATAAGAAACGTTCTCCTATGGACTCCTACATATGAACACATCATCAGTGTTTGCCAACCACCCAAAACTCTGAGTAGATACTGGATGCCATCTCGAGAACTTACCAAGTACCATAGCCGATAGGGACTGATAGAGAAAGAGTTAAAGGAATCTGTGATGTCGGTACGCCTTGCTAAACATTACACCATGTTAAATGCCCTTCCCACCTCAAAAAGGTATTTACTAAGTTTAGCTGTTGTACAAAACCAGAAGTATAGAGTGCCCGGTAAGAATCAAACTCACTAACAATGGTCCGACTAATCTAGCCTGCTAACCACTGCACAACATGATGTTTACTAAGTTAACCTAAATTGTGGCACAAAATCAGAAATATGAAACGCTCAGTGAGAATTAAACTGCCAACTAATGATCTGCCAATCTAGCTTGTTAACCATTACACCACGTAAGGTGGCCTTCTCACCTCAAATAGTTTTTTACGAAGTTTAACTTCAAAGTGGCATAAGACCAGAAGTATGGGACGCTCAGTGAAAATTGAAATTACTACTAATATCCTGTTAATCAAGCTTGCTAACCTTTACATCAAATGAGATGCTCAAATTCGGTATACATATGCAGAATACTTTCGGGCGGGTCCAGAACAGCAATAATTTTGATAACTTCCCACATAAAAGTGTTTAAGGAGTAAAAACATACAAAATGATCTATCATATTGAAAATGAAGGTAGTTCAATGATTTTTTTTTCATTCATACATATAGTTTGCTTTTCTTTTTTATCTATTTGATTTTTTTAATTCATCAACACCTTATATATCAGATTTCAAAGAATTTTTTTTTATTTTCAAACAGACAAAAAAAAACTTAAATAAATTTTATTTTTCTCGTCTTAATTCTTTCTACAATTATTTTGAAGAAAGGTTGAAGAAATTTTTTGTTATTGCTGTTTTGTTTATTCAGGTTTGTTCTTCTCCTAGACTGGTTGTCTAACAAATCTAGTGAGTTGCGTTAGCCCTACTTTATCTGTCTGGAGGAGAAGAGCTGTGTTCATATAACTTCCCTAGGGTAGGAAATGCAAATTGCTTTGTCCGCAGAGGGACGAGTCTAAATTCAGCATATTTGTTATATTCACAGAACTGTGGGAGAAAGAAAGAAAGAAAGAAAGAAAGAAAGAAAACTCGTTGACACGAAATAAAAATATCCTCAAACTTGCATGAATTTTTATTTTATCAGCAACTCTTTCTACCATTATTCAGAAGAAAGATAGGAGAAAATTATCAAATGTTTTTTCTTTGAAGAAATGATTCAAGAAAATTGTATGATTGCCTGTGAAAAAAAAAATGTCAAGTCGTGAAAAATAAAAATAAAAATGGGTGAAAACACTTATAGTTGATTATAAACAATGGCTCACGTGGTGTAATGGTTAGAAAGTTAATACTAGCAAACACTTACTAGTAGGTTCAAGCCTCGTTGGATGCCTCATACATTCGGCGTTGTGTCACCACTAAACAAAGCTTAGTAAATCAAACAAAACACTCAGTCTTCGACGAGAAAGGGCATCGTGAATTCTGGTGCGTGCAACTCTCATTCTAGTTTATCTCTTTAATAACATAAAGGTATTTGTCCGAAAGGGAACACAATAGGGAACTATGACGTCGCAGTCCAGCACGTTAGTCATTGCACCACGCAGACTACCCTCCTTAATTCTCGTGACTTGATTAAAATAATACTTAACG
Organism: Sepioteuthis lessoniana; assembly: GCA_963585895.1. Taxonomy (NCBI): domain Eukaryota; kingdom Metazoa; phylum Mollusca; class Cephalopoda; order Myopsida; family Loliginidae; genus Sepioteuthis; species Sepioteuthis lessoniana. The sequence continues at coordinate 59,985,557 of OY757939.1, forward strand.
ATATTAAGTTATATCGAATGCATTCCGCTTTATAGAACCATCAATTATTAGGGACAGTCACATAATTGAACCAACTTTATAAGAACCTATTCAATTATGTAAACATGGTTGATATGCTTTATTTATTATGACAAAAACGCAAAATGTTATATCAGTCAGCCGAGCTATCGAATTACCATTTTTACAAATAAAATCGGAAAGAATAACTAAAAATATTACTCTATATTACAAAACAATTGTGTATCATTTCCACTGTTTGTATTTCTAGGGCCTTGTGATCTAAAACACTTTTGTATTTAAATTTAGGAGTTTTAAATAAAACTTCTATTATTTGTATATCAGCTTAAGCTCAAAATTCAGGTTAAATGGGAAATTACGGAACTCCTAGAATCTCTCTGTCACGTTCTTGTTCACTAAGTTACCTCTCTTCTATGGTGTCTTCTTTTACAATGTGTACTCAACTAAGAGTTTTATACATAGTTTCATAGAAAACTGTTAGCTTTGGTCTATTGTAAGCAAATTATTTGTATTAAGAATATATACCTAAATCAATAACTTTTTAAAAGATATTTTTTTCTTTAGAGTTTTTCACATCAGTGTTAGCTGATGGTTTTTCACTGGAGTTTGCGTGACAGCAAGTCTCCTCAAGTCTCCAGGACTCGTCTCAAGATTCTGGCTGTTCTTAGCAATGCTGTCGTTTGGATAGTCTCTACCCGTCCGCCAACTTCCAAGTCCTCCAGGCCTTTTAATAATCCTTTAGTTATTATTATTATTATTATTATTATTATTATTATTATTATTATTATTCACATTAAATCATATAATTGAGTATAAACTATTAGTAGTAGATAGGAATACTTGAAACCATACTCTTGTGAGCAAATTCTCTGTATGAAAAAAGAATATTTCATATATTACTGTGCGCAAACAAGATTATAGAAAAAATTTAATGTGTAATTTTTAAAAATCCAATAGAGCACAGAAAAAATATTTTTGATTTGAATCCAACATTTACAAATAAATCTCATTTTGGCATTAAATAACCCATAAGCGGTTGATATACCTTTAAAGATATAAACCAACCAACCATCCAACAATTATTGTGTATTCCGTAGATTTGTCATACGTACAGATAGTTGTATATATTTTGACGGTTAAAATCATTAAATAACTTACATATTTAATTTTTTCTTATCTCTATCCGAATTTAAAACAATGTTCTTAATTTCTCAATTTCTTTGTGTCGCTCTTGGCTTTGGTCTTGGTCGCTATGATGCCTAGAACGATATCTTAGGACATTCGCAGGCGCGGGAAAAATCGTCCAGTGAGTCTCAAAAGAATCAAGAGCTAGACAACGTCCGTTTGAAAAAATAGAATATCAGTTTCGGTTTGTTTTGTTTGTGTTTTTGTTTTTTTTTCGGGGGTGGGGGGTTGCATTCTCTTTAGGGTTTTTTCTCCCATTCCCATCGCATAAACATTTTTGTATATAAAATCATTTTTGTAAATAAGATCATACATTCCATTCGGGGTTTAAAGTAGGTCTTCTCACAGAGCAAGTGTGCTATTTTGGTGGTTGCAGCGTGCTTGGTGAAGAATGACTGATTATATATTGTACTGTTGAATGGGTCGGTGAATGTGGCGAGCTAGGGACCCTTAGACTAAAATAATAATAGCATGACTACTTCCTTCCCCTGACCCACAAAATTCTTGAGGCTTTATGCCTCCCTTTGTGTATATATGAGGAAATAAACAGTTTCGTTGCCATATACGCAAGTCGTTTCGAACCAATAGGCTTTTGAGACAACTAGTATGCGTTACACTATTATGACGTCACGCATTATTTCACTCTTGTGATGTCACGCATTGATCCGTATTATAATAACCGCCGCTTATCGCGGCAAAAGCGACATTCTTATTCGTGAAATCGAACGTCGAATCATGTTCGATTACAACTTACCTGGTACAGGAGCTTGCCACTGGGCTTCCCTGCCAGGCTAGGCCACCTGACATACATACCAGGTGGAATATCAATGACAAACATAGATTCAAATTGCACTGGACCTCCGGGTCTGGTGAATCTTTTACCTGCAAGGTCACCAGGCTTCGTGCCGGGAGACTTAGCAAAGGCTAGCATAGTTCATATTGCATCTAGTGATCCTGTCGTAGGGCCGTAGCCCAGACGCGTCCGGCAGTCCCAAAAATGCCTCGAGACCCGTCGGCATTCCCCTAAAAAGGGGCACCTCAGGTACCAGGCGATAAACCTAACCCCTCCGAGGAGGGTTAAAGCATGGGGGACGGCCCCCTGAGGCTCGAGGATGCCGGTCATTACCGACTGCCACCTGAGCAAGGACACACCCGGTCGGAATGTGTCCCAGTCAAGTAGCATAATGCTGGCGGGCGAGCCGATTTAGCCAGATGAGCGTCACCGATCAAGGCAAACTATGACCGACAGGGTCTTCTTCGAGGTGTAGGGGAGGGTTCTACACCATTCCCTGGATTGCTCCACTTTACCCTTGATCCTTACCTTATAATGCTGAGGGTAAAGCAAGGCAGCATCTAGTACCATTTCTTGAGTCTTTGGTATGACTCGACCTGGGATTGAACCCCAAGTCAACAAAGTTAAATAATTCCAAGTCCACAAACAATTATATTAAACTTCAAACATTTGTTTTCACACAGTTAAAAGATTAAAAATTTTACTTCAAACAATTCAGTTAAGCATAAGTCAAAGTTAAATGGTTCCACGTATTGCTATGTATCACTAACAATTCAATTAATGTATCACTAATGTATCACAATGTATCACTAACAATTCAATTAAACATCAGTCATTTGTGTCCACACAGTTAAATAATCAAACAGTTCTATTTCAAACAATTCAATTTTGCATAAGGCATTTGTTTGCACTATGCTTAAATGTCAAACAGTTGTATTTAATCCATAGATAGGACCCTATCAGGTGCTGTAATAGGGTACTCCGCATTCCCCAAGGCTCCGGCATTACTGGACCCTCACGATCAGATTATTTAACGTCATATATAGCACACACATTGAGGGTCTTACCCCTACGCAGAGATGCAATCGGTGTATTTTACAGCCCCAGCCGACTGGGCTGTCCAACTAAGAGGAGCAAGACATGCTGGCCACTGCTGGAGAAATAAGGACGAAATCATAAAAGACGTTCATAGGGACACACCAGTATTGGCCGACGCGTAAAAACTTACATTCATCAACTCTGTGCAGACACTGGATGCCGTGAAGAGGACCTGCCAAGAGCGATGAACGATAGGGATGGATGGCGAGGGAGATTCAAAGGAATCTTTGTTATCAGCATGACTTGTTAATTAATCCTAAATGTAATTTTAAAAAATAAGTTAAAAGAGGAACATGACAACCAATCCCGGTTAAGTAAAACTTTTTTTTTTTTTTTTTTTTTTGCTTTAGCTGAAAACAAAAAAAGATTCAATTTAGCGAGATTTTGTTAGTTTATTTGTCGTATTTTCATTTTCACCATCATTTTTTCTCTCCTGCTTCCTCTCGCTCCAAGTTTTAAAAAATTTTGTTCTTTTTTTTTTTCTTTTCCTGGAAAAAAAGATTTAATTTAACTAAGCTATGTAAGTTTGTTTTTCGTATTTTGATTTTTGTAGTCACCATGATTTTTCCTCTTCCCCTCCCCACTCAATAAATGACTGAAATCTTTGTTCTCAAGAGATAGGAGAGTGTTTTTTCCAAGAGTTATCAAAAAAAATATTCTCTGTCATTCAGAATAAGTCGTATTCCAAAGCGAGGCTTCTCGGATACGTCACAATCGCCATTTTAAAATCTTTTAAGCCTTTGCTGGCGTGTATGAACCTTATCTGTAACTGTATACACGATTTTAAATGGCTCAGTAGCAATATTACCCATTTTGAAATTCATACTTTAACAATGGCAAATATGTTGTTATTTACTAAGCGTTACTTTAATATGACACACAAGCCTCAAATTGCTTACAAGCAACTTCAATGGCGAATATGTTGCTTTTTAACGTTATTTTAAAGAAATTGCTATACAAAGATGCTGTATGCCGTTTCAAACAAACCCTGAAGGTAGCACCTAACAAAATAACAGCAGTATGGTACTATTTACCCAACCCCTCCGCTCGGGCAGGATATGACACAAGGTCAATTTTTAAGCGGGGTTTAGCAGGTTTGAATTCAGAGTTTTTCCTTCTCCTAGACTAGTTGCCTAACCAAGGCTGAAGAACCTAGTCTGTCCTACTATTTACCCATAGCTGGAGGGAGAATAATTGGATTCATACCTTTCCCAAGAGTATTAGTGCTATGTGAAATGCAATCAGTCTCGTCCAGGATTTGAACTCGAGTCGCCGTGTTCATTTCCTACGACGATAACGACTACACCACGGGCATCTCAGCAGTATGGTAATTTGCAAACCAAAAACCTATATAGAGTGATGGTCCATTGGGACAAATGGCGAGAGAGAGTCAGGAAAAGTGTTACATAGTCATATACACGAATATGGCCATGTGTGAAATGGACATATAATGTTCATAACAATAGAACATATAAAGAACATAGGAATCCCGGAATTCGAAAACACGTAACGACTTCTTGTTCAGGTACGAAACCTTTTTATTAACTTTGAATTAAAGGTTTCGACGTAAGGAGGAGAGACACAATCTTCTATGCTGTCTTATTCATTTGGCCCCCATCTCGAGCGGCCCCCATAAGGGCGCAAGTTCACCTCGCGTCTGCGTGCTCCAAAAGTCGACCGTCTCCGTCCGGCGTCGAATTCTCAACTCTCTAACTTCTTCAGATTCTCACAAAAACCTCCGCGCGCTTCCGGTGCGTGACGTCACCCGCACCCTGTCACCCGTTTCGTCTCGGACTATTATGACATCTGAGTGACACCTCCATCCGCCAGCGCGCCCGCGTTAACACCTACGTCAATGTTGCACCCAACTAACCCATGTGCTGAGCCGAAAGGTTCTCAGCCTAACTAAACTCAAAGGCATGAACCGAAATCCCTCGGCTATTATATAACAAAAGCTGTGCTATCGATATTACATTACATTACCGCCTTGAGCTACCGAAACTGTGTTATCACCCTGGATGGCGGCTGATGAGGCTAGGGTATCGCACGTGCTTCCACACGTTGTATGATGAAAAAAAAAAATGTTAATAATCCTCCATGGAGCTAAATTCCCGGATGCACTATTAATCTTACTGTCTTACCCGCTCGGCAGGATTATTCCTTGACCGGGCGATAATAGGAGAATTGTTGCTCGAAAGCAGTATTTGTCTTCCGTCCCACTATTTGGACGAGTGCAGTCCAAGGCCTTTTTTAAGGTGGGTCTGGGCACAGGACTGTTGCCCAGACGCGTCCGGCGGCTCCAAAAATGCCTCGTGCCTCGTCGGTATTTCCCTTAAAAGGCACCAGGCGATAAACCTAACCCCTCCGAGGAGGGTTAAAACCTGGGGGGACGGGCCCCTAAAGCTTGAGGATGCCAATCAAGGCAAGCCGTTATCTATCATACGTCCCACCAAGCGTATGTGTATGGCACAAGGCCGTTTTTAGGTGGGTCCAGTCGCAGAGCCGTAGCCCAGACGCGTCTGGCAGTCCCAAAAAATGCCTCGGGCCTCGTCGGCATTGCCCTAAAAAGGGGCACCTCAGGTACCAGGCGATAAACCTAACCCCTCCGAGGAGGGTTAAAGCCTGAGGGACGGCACCCAGAGACTCGAGGATGCCGGTCATTACCGACTGCCACCTGAGCAAGGATACACTCGGTCGGAATGTGTCCCAGTCAAGTAGCATAATGCTGGCGGGCGAGCCGATTTGGCCGGATGAGCGTCACCAATCAAGGCGAACTATGATCGACAGGATATTCTTCAAGTTTTTAAACTATCCGGCACGAATGCCAGACGATGTATTAGTTGCTGCCTCCCACCAGACAGGACTTGACACAAGTATATATATATATATATATATATATATATATATATATATATATATATATATATATATATATATATATATATATATATATATATATATATATATATATATATATATATATATATATATATATATATATATATATATATATATATATATATATATGAGACTAAATCAGGATAGAGTCTCGTAACAATTATCGTCGTGAGAAATGAACACGGCGGCCCAGGTTCAAATCCTGGACAATGATGTTTGCATTTTACATAGCACTAATACTATTGGGAAAAGGTATACATACAACTATTCTCCCTCCAGCTATAGGAACTTCTAAGCTATGATATTTTCAATACTACTGAATCGATGCACCACATAGATGATAACAAAACGAATGGCAGAAAAGGTAGATGGGAACTACCTAAGAATGTAAGATGCTGTTTTAAACAAATCTAGACAGCATCACCTCACAAAACATGAGTTGTACGGCCACTGACCTCCCATCTCACAAATCATCTAAATTAGATGAATAAAACATGATGGAGAAGCAAGGACCAACTCATCAGTGACATTCTTCTGTGGACTTCTACACATGGACGCGCCATTGTTGGCCGACCTGCAAAGACTTACATCACCCTAGTGCAGACACTGGATTTTGCTTAAAGGATAACCAGGGGCGAAGGATGATTGGGGCGGATGGTGGGAGAGTCATGGAATTAATGATGGCAACTAGTCAAGAAGCAAAAATCTGAATTCAAACCTGTTAAACCCCCTTAAAACGTAACCTTGTGTCGCATCATGCTTATGGGAAGGGCGGGGTAATTAAATTGATAAAGGCGAAAGGAACAAGAATTGAAAAGGTGTTGACCCCTCCCCCACCAAGAATGTCTTTGAAGCTTTGAAGTAGCCATTCCATTCTCTGAATTCCCTTCTAAGGTCAGCAATCCTTGAGCCAAATTGGTGGAGTAGTGAAACCGTTCGGTAGCCAAGAGCAACAGACATTTTGATCGAGCTATAACTATTTACGCTATATTGAAAAATAACTTCCTGACAATTAAATGGAGGTGCCAAAGACTTGTTGAAAAGGAGTTCTGGTTCTTCTTTTTTTATCCTGATTCAAGTCAAACAGTAGATGTTGTTTACGACACTAAAAGCAATGATTGATCTTCAATGGCCGAAGGAATATTTTAGACAAACGTCGAATATATCCAGATTGCAAATACTTTACATAAACAATTCTAAAAATAATAATCATTGAACTGCACAAGAAAGTAAAAGTAAAAATTGCAATTTTTATTTTTTTATATATGGTATAGAACTATTTTATTTAATGTATAAAGTTACGACATTAGGTATTTAAATACAATCTTTGAATTCAATGTTTATTTTTAAAGAAAGTAATTTGTGACTGATAAAGAAAGAATAAAAAAAAATATGTTGCCCTGAAAAAAATCTCATGAATTGCCATTTACACTTGCAGGGCTTATTCTTAAAACCAGTCATCTTAGAACCAATTTGGTGGGGTAGGGGATCATTCGAAGATCTAAAACAATGCTAAGAATTTCGGAATTAGACATTCTAAGACAAGCTTTTACTCTGTCGATCCAAGATCGTGACTAGGATAACTACGTTTTCGCTACCAGTGCAATGAGGCCTGTGTTCGTATTCGGGGAGAATAAAAAAAAATATTAGTTAAAATTTTGACATTTACTTTGGAAATAAAATACGGGACTCAAGTACAAAAAAACCCTTTAAATTTCAGTCACCCTGTCGGTGGGGCTTAGAATTAGCAGACTGTATCTTCCCGACAGAAGATTAAGACCCCCCCCAAAAAAAAGTGTCCCGGGAATGACACTAAAATGCATCTAATGGTGAGGTTCCGTTTTACCTGGAGTGCGGAGTATTTCTTGACTAACATTACTCCCAGATTCACTCTGACTTCTTAATGGATTAAACAGATCAGTTTGAAAATTAATCGATATAACTGTGTGCAAAAAATGTAACTTGCAATGAACCTCTAGATATAAAATAACCTTAGATTGATTGATACGCCGTTAAAATCAATCTAAACTTGAGAGCTAAATATAGTACGAACTTTGCCACAACCATTTTATGAGCAGAAGTCTTTAAAACTAGACAGCAAGAAAAAGGACTAATTTCGAGGAGACAACAAGAACTAGATTTTAGGGTGAGTAATTTTTTTAATTGTCAATTTTTCAGTATATGACTTCCCCTCCCCAAACTTTAATAAATTCTCAACGTTGAAGATCCATTTAAATTTGGGTTAAGATTCGAATAACCAACGTACCGTATTTTCGCCAGAAAAAAATGATTGTGTGTTTGGCTTCTTTGTTTAATGGAATATCAACCTTCAAGGACTATCTAATACCGAAGCCATCCTTGTACAAAGACACAACCGCCTTATCCCCTCCATCTATGCGTTATGGGATAAGGGAATTCATAACTTTCATAAGGTTATTAGTCCGAAATGAACGTAATAGCGCGACTGGAGTTCGAACTCGGTAGACGTCGTAGTCTAGTACGTTAACCACTACGCCACGGCAACTTCTTCTGTCTTGTGGATTCAAGGGGAACAAGACGTGTAGAGCACAAATGAAAAAGCAAGGATGAACTCCTAACCGGCATTCTCCGGTGGACTCCCACACACAGACACGACAGTGGTAGTTGATTAGCAAAGACTTGCATCAACTCTATGCGGACAATGGTACTATTTACCAACCCCTCCGCTCGGGCAGGATATGACACAAGGTCAATTTTTATTGACAATGGAAGTAGCCTAAAAAACCTACCAAGAGCGAAGGATGGTGAGATTCGGTTAACTTCATGTTATCAACGTAACACGATGTTTAAAATGATTTTCGTTTTGGTTTTTTTTCTTTTTAATGTTGTTTATCATTGCAACACAAAGTTGTTTGTTTGTTTGTTGTTTTTTGTTTCTTTTTTGTTTCGTTACTATTTCGTCGTAGTAGCTATTTCGTACAAGGTCGACAGGGGGGTTTTCCAGACAGAAAAAGCTGTAGGTTTGAAATTTCTGAGAGACAGGTTCATGTAACCAACTGAAATATCTTATTCTTCATGAATCAGAGCAGAAATTTCAGGTGAGCCTTAGATTGTTTAGCACGATATAATTATTTTTTAATTAACTAATTTGATTTGTTTAACACGATATAATTATTTTTTAATTAACTAATTTGATTAATTAATTAATTATTCTTGAATTAATTATTATTTTTTTAAAATTATGACAATAACAAAACAGAATGGTAAATATTATTCGTTTTTATAATAAATTAAATTCTCAATTGGATCAACGTTATCTTTAGGATAGACGCCACTACATCTCTCCAGAGGGTTAAGACAATCAAACACAACGAATGTTCTAGATATGACCCTAAACTTCATTTGATGGTGACCAGTCCTGGAACTTTGGGGAATGTGTAGTACCCCATCATTGTCATTACTCCCAGGTTCACTCTGACCCAGAATGGTGGTACCATGTATGGATCAAATAGAAATATCTAATCATTTTCTATACTTTATACCATTTGTTTGTAAAAAAAATTGACAGTTAAATTGAATTATTAGTAAGTAAAGTTGGCGACTGTAGTCGAGGGTGAGCCCAAGTCTCCCTTTTCGATAGCTACTACACCAAGGTGTAGGGAAACGCGCTACTCCTTTCCGTGGATTGCTCCACTTTATCCTTGATCCGTACCTTATAATGCTGAGTGTTAAGCAAGGAGGCATCAAGCACCATTTTTTGAGTCTTTGGTATGACTCGACCTGGGATTGAACCCAAGTCTTCCGGGCCATTGGCAAACACCCTAACAATTAAATGAAACCTTTTTTGTGGAAATAGAACTATTAGTGTTAGATAGCAATACTTGAAACCATTTAAGTACATAAACAAATGAGCTCTTGTTCGTTTAAAAAATTTTACCAACAAACTATTCGTTTACACATCATATATATTAATGCATAGGTATAAACAGGATTTCCATGTGATCGTTCAGGCAATCAGACCTGATCGATAAAATGAAACGCAGTTTCTTCCAGGCAGCGGTCGTGTCGATACTACTGTACGGATGCACTACTTGGACGCTAACTAAACGGCTGGAGAAGAAGCTGGACGGCAATTACATAAGAATGTTGCAAGCAATATTGAACAAGTCCTGGCGGTAACACCCCACAAGGCACCAACTATACGGCCACCTGCCTCCCATCACAAAAAGTATCCCAGCTAGACAAACCAGACATGCAGGACACTGCTGGAGAAGCAGGGACGAGATCATAAGTGATGTACTCTTATGGACCCTCACATATAGCCGAGCAAAAGCAGGATGACCAGCTCGAACATACATACAGCAGCTATGTGAGGATACGGGATGTAGCCCTGAAGACCTGCCAGAGGTGATGAACGATAGGGAGAAGTGGCGAGAGAGGGTCACATGATGATTATGATGATAAACAGGATTTGGTATTAGATAAACCACAAGAGTTGATATGCCATAAAATACAACCAACCAACCAAGTTTTGTCCTTTAAACTGTCGATCATTAAAACACCATTTTCCCTGCTCCTTTTCTCGGTTCGTTGGTGAATTCTTCAAGCGGAATTAATGTCTGCGACTGCGCAGTTCATGGAGTGTGCACAGCAATCCGCCATGATGCTTCTAGCTTCTCAAGGCCTTCCATTTTTTTCCTAATATTTTTTTACAAATCTATATTAGTGCGCTGATGGGTACTAATTGGTCCACTTACCCAGTTTAACCCCCACTCTCTTATCTATTTGTTTAAGAGTAATAGAAAAAACAGGGTCACTCACGTTATGGCGGGGTGCTGTGACTGTTTTAAAAGGAAGGCTAAGATATTAGGTAATTTGACTGTCATGTGAACTGAAGTGTTAAGAACAAGTCCGTCTCGTTACATAGTTTAAAAATATAATGTACCTAAAGTCTATCTTTAAGATCTGCTCCCTTTTTCGTGCTTTTTTTTTTTTTTTTAGAAGAAAGAATAAAAAATGTCGTTTTATGTTCGTTCCATGTCATTTTAATGCAAGCATAGGATTATGTTTTACGATTTAATTTCAATATCTCTAAATTTTGCGAAAGAGGTAATGAATTTATCTGATATATTTTTATATTCCAAAGATCTTTTGGGCGTCCAGCTGTTCAGTGAGTTGTTAGTATCAGAGACTAATACGATTGTCAAAACATAAGTCTTCATGGGGGTATTTCGATGTGGCGAAGCCGATCGGACTTTGACGTTAAGGGGTCAAACCGATTTGAGCCTCTGCCCATATGTTGTAACGTTAAGAACTTCGTTTTTATATTTATCAATCAGTTTGTATGAACTGATTTGATAGAACTCAGTGTAGGGGTTTATATAAATTTGATGTAAATGTGCCCTTGTATCACATTCTATCCGCGGCAGTGGGGCTAAACATACTTGCTACAAACTTGGGTTCTGGCTTGGTTTCAAAGAAACGCTCCCTCTCAACAAGCAACTGACACCTTGTATTAAAGACCAAGAGTCGGGCTTATTGTCTGCTGCCTAAAGCGTCTCCAAACAGGAGAACTGCCGACGGAGCCAAGCAATTTTTAGCGCTTATGTAGTGTTAGATTTTAATCAGCAGAATCCAGTTGATGGGACGCACTTCGGCCGGCTGTGGTGTCAGCGGCACGGATCTGGTCGGGTGTGTCTCGTCACTGGACAAACATCGAGCCTCTGGGGGCCGTCCCCCCATATTTTAACCCTCCTCAGAGGGGTTAGGTATATTGCCTGACACCTGGGGCGCCCCTTTTTAAGGGAATGCCAACAGGGCCCGAGACATTTGGGGGAATGCCGGGTGCGTCTGGGCTACGGCCTTGCTCCCGGACCCACCTTTAAAAAAATCTTGTGCTGCACTCGTCCGGTTGGTGGGACGGCCGACAAAAACCGCTAATGTCGTGCTAGAGGCGTCTTGAAGAATGTTGAAGAAACAAATATCACAAGTTCATTTCGAATAAGAAGAAAAAAAAAACCAGTTACGTGGTCATAGAAAAATCCCAATTATTTTGCTACTGAGGAAACAACTTTCCGTTAAACCGATTTCAAAAACGGGAAGACATGATGTGGTATTTACTCGTCGATCAATGAAATATCTATCATCATCATCATCATGCCGTGTCGCTAGCACGGATATTCCTGACCCTCTCTCGCCACTTCTCCCAATCGTTCATCGCCTCTGGCAGGTCTTCAGGGCTACATCCCGTATCCTCACATAGCTGCTGTATGTATGTTCGAGCTAGTCGTCCTGCTTTTGCTCAGCTATATGTGGGGGTCCATAGGAGACATCACTTATGATCTCGTCCCTGCATGTCCTGCATGTCTGGTTCGTCTAACTTGTATAGTTTTCGTGATGGGAGGCAGGTGGCCGTATAGTTGGTGCTTTGTGGGGCGTTGCCGCCTGGACTTGTTCAATATTGCTTGCAACATTCTTGTGTAACTGCCGTCTCGCTTCTCCAGCCGAAATATCTATTCTTTATCCAATCGTATCTCATCTCCTCATGGGGTGTCTCTAAATTCAAATTTTCGGTCGTTATTTGTCGCTCTTCTGGTCTTTCTTTAAAAATTCTCAAGTCTCGTATGTAACCATCTCTCGCGGTCAGTTCTCCAACTGGACACAAGGATCATTGGCGTTGGAAGGCAGCCACTATATTACATAAGCCATACATCTATATAGGGAACGGATTCTACCTGAAAAGGTAAATATTGCCACTCAAGTAGCACCCACCCCGTCCAAAAGTGCAAGAATCACGTGTCTTGCCAAAGGCGCCTCTCAAATGAGAGAATTACGATTGAGAACAGCAATTTTTTTACAGTCGGTAGCCTTCTCTTAATTTTTCGCCCGAAAAAGTTCCAAATACATTGCTATTTATCCATAGCTAGTGGAAGTGGGTTCATGCCTTTCCCAAAAGTTCTTGTGCAAAGTGGTCACAAACAGTGAAACACGCTTAACTGATTCCACGTGTAATTGGTTGGCCACAGTTGATATGACAGTAATCATTTGTTCTGAGTCATAAGTCAGGGTCTTTATATCAGTATTCTATTTTCTAAAAAAAAAAGTAGCATGAAAAATAAATTGTTGCAAACAGAGCAAATATTTCTTCTTTTTTTTTCTTTACTCATTAATCCATGTGTCACTCGTTCGAAGGATTTGACTTTTTTTCTTATATTCCTCTTTTTTTTTTTCTTTTTTTTTTTTATCTGTGTGTCTGGGTTTTTTTCCTCTTCTGTTTCCTCTTCAGCTTCCGCTTACTTCCTCTCTAATCTCCTCTTCTTCCTGTCTTCTCTTTAGTCTCCTGTTTCTCTTCTGTCTCCTCTTTCTCTTCTGAAAAGGTACTGAAGGTGATATTCACCTACACTTCTTTTCTTTCCCTTCTATTTTTTTCTCTTCTGTTTTCTCTCTTTTTCAAATCTTTGTTTTTCTCCCTCCATCTTTTTCTTTTACTTTTTAAATTTTTTGGCTCCTCTCATTTCTTTTTTCTTCTTCATTTTTATACTTTTTCTTTCTTTATTTCTCATTTAATGTCCTTGCACAGTCGGCTGGGGCTGTAGAATACACCGACTGCTTCTCTGCAGAAAGATAAGAAAAACTAGTGTCCTGTATATGACACTAAACAATCTGATGGTGGGATTCTAGTAATGCTGGAGTTCTGGAGAATGTGGAGTACCCCTTCATTGCCATCACTCCCAGGTCCTCTCTGGCCCGGCGTAGTAGTACATGATAAGAATCCTATCTATATGTCAAATAGAATTAAACCGTGGTTTTGAGAGTTTACAGGGGGGGTTGCATTTAGATAGCGTACTTATGCTAAACTGAATTGCTCGAAATAAAAATATTTTGACATCTAACCTGCGTAATTATGCTAAACTGAATTATCTGCAATAAAACTGTTTCTACATTTAACACTGTGTATTGCCCAGTCGACTGGGGTTGTAGAATAGTCCGACTGCACCTCTGCAGAGGGGTAAGAACCCCTCTCCACAACGATTGCCCTGCATATGACACTAAACAATCGGATAATGAGGTCCCAGTAATGTTAAAGCGCTAGGGAATGTAGAGTACCCCTTCATTGCCATCGCTCCCAGGTCCATTGTGACCCACAGTGGTAGCACTTGATAGGGCCCTATCCATGGGTCAAATAGAACTAAATTGTGTACTTATGCTAAACTGAATTGCTTGAAATAGAACTTATGACATTTAACTGTGTGTGGACAAAATCTATACTTATACTAAACTGAATTGTTTAAATTAGAACTGTCTGACTAAATTGAATAGTAATTTACGAAGCTCTTTGCTTCGATGTGGCACAAGGCCGAATGAATGGGGCGCCCAATGAGACTCGAACTCACTCGTGTAGGTTTGCTAGTCTAGCTTGCTTACCGTTACACCACCACAGGTGCCCATTTTACACCACCACAGGTGCCCCTGACTAAATTGAATAGCTTGAAATGGAAATATTTTTGACAAACTATGTACTTACGCTAAACTGAATTGTTTGTAATAGAACTGAATATTTGTATAAAAATGGATTTGGCATTAAACAACGTCCAAAGGTCGATATGCCATAAAAACCAACCAACCATTATTTGAATTCCGTTCTATTTCTAAATCTTATTCATTGATTTTTCTGATTTTAAAATTCGACTGCTTTTGGGGCATTCCCTTGGCGTTGAGGCTAAAGTGCCGGAGTGCGAACTTTAAGTAAACTAGTTCGAAATCGATACGCGCTTTTAAGCTCTTTTTGAGACCAATAATTTTGAGAAAGGTATAAACCCCCTTGCCCCACCCCCCAGCAATGGATTAAATAGGACTTGTATTTGTCTACAAGGATGGCTTTAGCATTAAATAACCCACGAAGGTTGATATGAGATTAAACAAAGAAGCATACTGTCTTTCTTACTGTTAAGTTTCTTACAACTTCAATTTTTTTTTTTTTCCAGCTTTGAATTTTTTTCTTATTGAGAGTGTTTGCTTTCTTTTAGGGGGAGGTGTTTTGTTTGTTTGTTTGTTTGTTTGTTTGTTTGTTTTTTGGGGGTGGTGTTCATTTTCACTCTCTCTACTTCTCCCCTTTTTCTTCACAAGAAGAAGGTGCCTTTAGGGAACAAAAATCGATCATTCTAATTGATTTTCTATAATAATTTACTAACCTTTTTGCCAAGATGTGGCACAAGGCCGTATAAATGGAGCACACAATGAGACTCCAACTCACTCGTGAAGGTTTGCTAGTCTTGCTTGTAAACCGTTATACCACCCGAGGTGCCCTATTTTACTAAGTTTTTTGCTTAGATGCGGCACAAGGCCGTATAAATGGAGCACTTAATGAGACTCCAACTCACTCGTGAAGGTTTGCTAGTCTAGCTTGTTAATCATTATACCACCCCAGCCGTCCAGATTGATTTTCTATTTCAAAAACTTTCATTCGTCGATCCTTGAAAAAACTAAAGAAAATAAAGGAATTAAGCTTTTCAACCGCCCCATCGACGAGCCTTCCAATGTGCCAATTGTATCAATGGCAGAGGGAGTTAAGATCTCTCCCCCCTAAAAAAAATTGGAATGTCCAGCGTATGACACTAGACTACATTTGAGAGCGAGGCTTCTGATCTAAGGAGTGTGAAGTATCTCTTCGTTGCTATTATCTCCAGGTTCACACAAACTCGGAAGGAACCACCATGGTATAGTGGCTAACGCGCTGAACTGAGACATCGTAGTCAGTTCGAACTCCAGTCGCAATATTCACTCTGGAACTAATATTTTGGGAAAGGTATAAACCCCCTTATCCTTACAGCTATAGGTTTAATAGTACCACTATTGTCCTTCTACAAGGATGGCTTTGGCATTGAATAATCTACAAAGGTTGATATGTCATTAAACATAGTAACCAAACCACTCTGACCCAGAGAAGTAGTACCTGTAAAGGCCCCATAGATCTGGTTAAAAATTATTTGTATTCGATAGGAATACTGCATGCCATTATTTGTATTAAGAATAATTACTTGAAGCTATAATTGTTTAGTAAGGATTATTATTAGTTACTTGAAATCATATTAGTGTTTGCAAGCAAATGATTATTATTAAATAGAAATAATTACATGAAACCATGAATTATTAGTATTACATAGGAATACTTGAAACCCTACATTAGACAGGAATAAGTAAAAGTAAAGTTGGTGACCATAGTTGAGGGTGACCCGAAGGCTCCCTTTTCGATAGCTACTACACCAAGGTGTAAAAGAGGGCGCTACTCCATTCCCTGGCTTGTTCCACTTTACCCTTGATCCGTTCCTTATAATACTAAGTGTTAAGTAAGGCGGCATCAAGTATCATTTTTTTTAATCTTTGATATGACCCGATCTGGGATTGAACCCAGGTCTCCCGGGCGTGTCATAATTGTATGAAAAAAATATTAAACAACTACAAGAAGGATGTAAAGATAACTCAATAATGAACGCAATTCCTTAATCCCTAGGCATAGAATAACCCCCGATGGGTTGACATGCCATTAAAATCAATTGATATGAAATTTGAAGAATAAATATAAAGAAGAGTATTTTGGTAATTAAAATGGACCAAAGAAATAATTACACTGTTAGTTTCTAACAAGATGACTCGTGAACCCATTGCTTTCACGCTGTAACATTGTCTGTGACAACTCTAATGTTTCTAATTAGGAAGGAATAAATGATTCTAAATAAAAACTTATTTCATATTTATCCATTATATCTAATATTTGAATGATTAAAAGATGACATTTACTGTGAGTGCAACTGTACCATATTCACAATTAACGCCATGTGCGAAATGGACATATAATGTTCATAACGATAGAACATATAAAGAACATAGGAATCTCAAAATTCGAAAACGCATAACGACTTCTTGTTCAGGTACGAAACCTTTTTATTAACTTTGAGTTAAAGGTTTCGACATAAGGAGGAGAAACACAATCTTGCTATGCTGTCTTATTCATTTGGCCCCCAACTCGAGCGGCCCCCATAGGGTGCAAGTTTGCCTCGCGTCTGCGAGCTCCAAAAGTCGACCGCCTTCGTCCAGTGTCTCATCTAAACTCTCTAACTTTCTTCAAATCTCACACAAACCTCTGCGCGCTTCCGGTGCGTGACGTCACTCGCGCCCCGTCACCCGTTTTGTCTCGGAGTATTGTGACATCTGAGTGTGACACCTCCATCCGCCCGTGCGCGCCCGCGTTAACACCTGCCTCAATGTTGCACCTAACTAACCCATGTGCTGAGCCAAAAGGTTCTCAGCCTAACTAAACTCAAAGGCATGAACCGAAATCCCTCGGCTATTATATAACACAACACCCACAAAGATAATCATATAGTGATAAATTGAACTGGAAATTGCATTATTCTCTAAATTCGTGTGTTTGTTTTAAGTGTATTTGTCAAGTCAAAAATCGCGCTATGATGTAGAGTTTTTGTTTTGTAGTCTTTCTTCTTTTCTTTTCTGTTTTGTCTTTTTTTTTCTTGTGTTACACTTACATTTGCCGGGAGCGATAGACGATAGGAACGGACGGAGAGAGAGTGTCAGCGGAATCCGTGCTGTCAGCGTGACTTGATGACACTTGCATACATACAACATTAATGAGTGTCTTGTATTAAGAAAGTGCTCGGCTTACTAACTGACCTTGTTTCACATCCTGCTCTTAGTGGTGGGGATGGTTAAATACAAACCCAGCCCGGAAAATCCTAAGCGTATTCGACTAGAAATAAAATATAGGGATATTTTGGAAGCTGAGAGAAAATATATGTGAGAGAAAGAGATATGAAGGAAAAAGTAAACAAAATTTTTTTAAGAACAATAAAAGAAAATATCAAAATATATATTACTGTTGTGTTCTCTTTGTGTCAGTTTTCATTTGCTTTGTTCGTCGAATTAAGAGAAACACTTGATCTCTATTTGAACTATGCTCTAATTTTGCTTTCCTTTTCCTCGTCCTGCTGGCGTGTCACTGAGGATTTATGGTGGCTGGGATGGCCCTCTATACCCCAGACACGAATGTACAAATAATAGATTCATCAGGAGGCAGTCCTCCGAACAATGACTAAAATTCTCATTTAGTTGGATGGTATAACTAATCAGATTTGACACTTACGTTATCTGAGTTGCTTGTCACAACACTTCGATCTTTGGACTCTTTGGGTGTTTGCCGTTGGCAGCAGCTGTTTGAGAATATACGCGTCCTGTATCCCCATGTCTAAAGTCTTCAGATATGTAAATACAAACTCTCCTAAAGATCGTTGCTCAGTCGGCTGGGGCTGTAGAATACACCGACTGCAACTCTGCAGAGGGGTAAGACCCCCCGCTTAAATGAGAGTCCTAGATATGACACAAAAATAATCTGATGGTGAGGTTTCAGTGATGCTGGAGCTTTGGAGAATGCGGGGCACCCCTTCATTGCCATTGCTCCCAGGTCCACTGTGGCGTGTAATGGTGGTACCTGATAGGGCCCTATGGGTTAGATAGAACTAACTGCATACTTATGCTAAACTGAATTGTTTGAATTAGAACTGTTTGACTAAACCGAATAGCTTGAAATAGAAATGTTTTTGACAATTAAACTGTACTTAGATTTAAACTGCGTGCTTATGCTAAACTGAATTGTTTGAAGTGGAACTGTTTTTGACATTGAAGCTGTACTTACACTAAACCGAATTGTTTAATATAGAACTGTTTTGACATTTAACTACGAGTTAATAAAATCTGTACTTATACTAAACTGAATTAGCTGAATTAGAACTGTTTGAATAAGATGAATAACTTGACATAGAAATGTTTTCGGCATATAAACTGTGTACTCATGCTAATTTGAATCGTTTGAAATAGAACTATTTGCATAAAAATGGATTTGGGGTTAAATAACCTACAAAGGTTGATATGCCATAAAACCCAAACAACCAACCTAAAGATCGATTTCGTGAAACTCGATCCTTAATGATCTTAATTTACCCATTTTATTTTATAATTAAAATATTTTAATATTTCTCTGCATCCTTGTGCAGTAACCTGACACTGCTCAATAACGTGACAAGGATAAAGCTTCGGTTCTCTTCCTCTTTTTTCAGTAGCGAAGACTTTAACGGTAGACTAAATTTATTATATATATATTGTCTTTGTATATATATTTTCATGTATCAAAAATATTAATTTGTACTAAACTGTTCTGGTATAGTTTCTTTGTTTATTGTCATATCAACCTTCATGGTTTATTTATTGTCAAAGCAATCCTTGTGCAAGGACAGTTGTGATACAATTGGTTTGGTTGGTTTTACGGCATGTGGACTCTTGTTCTTTTGTTTATTTATTCAATCCCAAAATCATTTTAAGAATTATCATATCATATCATATTTACCTACCCCTCCGCTCGGGCAGGATATGACAAAAGGTCAATTTTTTAAGCGGAGTTTAACAGGTTTGAATTCAGAGTTTTCCTTCTCCTAGACTAGTTGCCTCACCAAGGCTGAAGAACCTAATCTGTCCTACTATTTACCCATAGCTAGAGGGAGAATAATTAGATTCATACCTGTCCCAAGGGTATTAGTGCAATGTGAAATGCAATCAGCCTGGTCCAGGATTTGAACTCGTATCGTCGTGTCCAATTGCTACGACGATAACCATTACACCACGGGCACCTCCATTTTAAGAGTTATAAAGCTCAGGCGGCTGGTGGGGCTGTGGAATACCCTGACTACATCTCTGCAAATGGGTAAGACTTCCTCCTCCTCTTTCTCCAACGAGTGTCCTGGATATGGCACTAAGCTGCACCTGATGGTGATGCTCCAGTCCAGGAATTTTAGTGGGGGTGTAGAGTCAATTCATTAGCATTACTCCCTGTACCAATCAAACCCGGAACGGTAGTACGAGTTAGGGTCGCATCTGTCGGTCAAATAGAACTATTTACTATACTTGAAACCATTGAACTGTGGGTAAACAAATGAGATCTGGTTCGTTTAAAAATTGTTACCAACTGCCAGCCAATCTAACAGTTATAGTCTCCACTCATTTAAAACCGGTAAATACTTTATTATCGGAAACAGATTGATTTGATTGCTAAATAGAACAATAACAGGTGCGACTACTCTGCGCTGGGTCAGAGTTCACTTGGGAGTAATAGCAACGAAGTTGTGAACTCATACTCCTCAAAGCTACAGAACTGGAGCCTCACCACCCACTACAGTTTACTGTCATCCTCAGGACACTCAGGTAGATATACCTTTTTGTTTTTTCATCGATTAGTCACTGATTTCCTATAAGGCTAACGTTGCCTTTTGGCCAGATAAACATTGATAACAACTCTATCACATCAAAAAACAATTATAAAAGTTATCGGCAAAACAACAATTACCTTGAAAAAAATGCTTAAATAGATAAGCAGTTTTTGGATATTATTAACAAAACGTTATTCATTTTCAATTTTACTTACACTCACACACACACACACACACACTTGCACAGTCGGCTGGGGCTGTAGAATACACCAACTCGGTTTCCTGGATATGACACTAAACAATCTGATGGTGAGGTTCCAGTGATGCTGGGGCTTTGGGGAATGTGGAGCACCCCTTAATTGCCATTGCTCCCAGGTTCACTCTGGCCCGGCGTAGTAGCACCTGATAAGGTCCTATTTATGGGTTAAATAAAAATAATGGAATACTTATGCTAAACTGAATTGTTTGACTAAACTGAATAGCTTGAAAGAGAAATATTTTTGATAATTAAACCGTACCTACATTTAAACTGCATGCTTATGCTAAACTGAATTGTTTGAAATGGAACTATTTTTGACATTGAAACCGTACTTACGCTACGCACAGTTAAATATCAAAACAGTTCTATATTAAACAATTCAGTTTAAACAAAATCTGTACTTATACTAGACTGAATTAGCTGAATTAAAACTGCTTGACTCAAGTTAATTGCTTGAAATACAAATGTTTTTCACAATTAAACTCTACTTACATTTAAACTGCTTACTTATCCTAAACTGAATTGTTTATGCCATAAAACCCAAACAACCAACCAACACACACACACACATAACTATGGGTAAAATAGTAACACAACCATTCTACGGCATGGATGACTTTGGCATTAAATTGCCATCGAAGGTTGATATATCATTAAACAAAGTGTGACGGCAAATTCTTTAAAATCCCAAAACGGGACTTTATTTTTGCACGTGTGAAGACGGGGCAGGTTGGCACTTGATCCCTTGTAGAATAAGTCCTCGTTCAGAGTTTTTCTCTCAGGCATATAAGAACTGGCATATTATGTGCGGGATTAATTTAGGGCTAGACTGACCGCCGCTGGCAAGGGGTTCCAAATTTCACACTATACACACACACACCAAGGCCACTAAACTTCCTCCCCTAGACAATGGAAGATATGGACCTCTAGGTTGAGACGTAATAATATTAATTATAGTCGTCGGCAATTCCGGTTTCCCGTGTGATATTTTAAAGGAATTAATAGGACAATTCTAAGCAAGATAACATAAGGCGAATAGAAGCTGAAAAGGAAGCATGAAAATAACAAATTCGTAGCAGAACTGCAAGGAACAACTTCGACCACGTGGGAACATTAAAATACATTAATCTTTTACTACAAATTATATACACCTTCAAAGTGTCAAAATATATAATAAATGAACAGTCCATGAACATAAATGTCTTTCTCCTTTTCTTTTCTTTCGTTTTCCTTCAAATTGAGAGAGAGAGAGAGTATACAAAATTTGGTATAAGGAGAAACAGTCCCAAAGTTACTTATCTTATTTTTCGACGGGGTTCCCCTGGAGAATCTTTCTTCTTTTACGGGCTAACAGACTTTAGGCTATTTTTAACACTGGCTTGAAGAAAATGGCTTCTTCGTGTCTCGCAGATATTTTTTCGTCTTCTTCACCCGGAGTACTTGGCTTTTGGTTCTGTCTCCTACGAACCCTGCCAAACAACTAACTTTTTTCTTTTCTATTTCCGCTGACGGGAGGGAGTCCCCACTTCCGTTTTAGGGTCCCAGCCAATCGTTTGGCTTCTACCTTCCTCCCCCCCTGGTCAGGCGATTTTGTTAGGGCTACTAGATGTCACCCAAGTCAGGTTACTGAGTACAGACAGGTTGCCCCAATTTACCATCATGCCCTAACGGTCATTCTCTGAGGGCTTGCTACTGTTAATTCAAACGAGAGGATAGCAGTCATCCCACTTCCATCGTCTCAATGGGATATCACGTGACAAAAGAAACTAAACTAACTAGAATATTGAAAAGAGTCTATGAGATCTGAGAAGACTTGCTATCACTCAGACCTCAGTGAAAACCTCTAGTTTCAGCAGGTATGAAAATTCATATATATATATATATATATATATATCACAATAGTCATCCACAGACAGATATGTTTCGTTCTATCAGAACTCATCAGTGTGGCTAAACAGTATATTGACTCAAACGCCAAGTTCAAGCTTCTAACCATTCAGCCACGAGGAGACATTAGCTGCGAAGTAAATTTTAAACGGTTATGAATCACAATTAATATTGTCTACATACATCCGTTCAAATGGTTCAATATATATATATATATAATGCCCACAATTCAAAAAATACTAGAATGGTAGAACATTGAGTAAAAAATAAATAAAAATGCTCGATACACAGTTTATTGTGAAAAAAAAGTGAAGACAGACTATAACAATATTAAAATTTTAAAAAACTCAACTCGGAACTATGATAATTAGACTCGTGAAACTCAGTCAAAAGTTATTAATCTTATATCCTGTTTGCAATGTAATTTATATTATTATTCTATTAAATAATTTATATAGTCTTATATAAATGAATAAATTATTAACATTTTATATGGTAGAATTCAATCGTTAATATGGAGCACGATATCAAGAAATGACAAGTAATATTTTACAAATATACACGTTATCTGTATTTACTGATCCCTCCACACGAGCAGGGGTGTCCTCGTGGTGTAATGGTTAAAGCGATGGACTGCAGGATCGTAGTACGCGAGTTCGTACTCCAGCCGCGCTATTACGTTCACTTTCGGTCAAATACCCTTGGGAAAGGTATGAACCCCCTTATCCTCCCAGCTATGGGTTAAATAGTATCACTACTGTTCTTCTAGGAGAATAGCATTGGCATTAAATAACCTAAAAAGAGTTGATATGCCATTAAACAAAGAAACCAAACCAAACCATCCACACGAGCAGAATGCGAAACAAGGTCAATTTTCATGCAGAATTCAACAGGTTTCAATTCAGAGTTTTCCTTTTAGACTGGTTACCATACCGGATTTAAAGAGCCCAGTCTGCCGAACGATTTACTCTTAACTGGAGGTATACCTTTCCCAAGGGTATGAGCTCTACGTGAAATGCAAACAATCTCTTCTAGGATTCTAACTTTGGTCACCGTGCCCATTTTCTACTACGATGACCATTACACCACGAGCGCCTCTTTTTTAAGCATTATAAACGTTATGTATATTGCTCGGATATTCATACATCAAGTTATATCGACGCGCATACAATTACGCACTATCGATCTTCAAGGTCACGAGACCTGATAATAATGCAAAAGAATTATATCCGTTCATTTCATTTTTGAAAGGACAAAACATAAATTTTCTTGGTACGTTTTTGTTTTTAAGAGAAGGTCTCGCAGGTCATCTCTGAAGCAATCCCATTACACTTCTCCTTTCTGTTTTGTCCAACCCCACAAATAAAGTCAATTTAACAAAATGGTTTCACTTAATTTTGAGAACCAAAATGAATCTAAATGTCGTTGTTTTGTCGCTGTGGTTAGGATTCGTCGGGGAAGAAGGTCGCTGACATAGACCGTACGTATCGTCGAGAGAGTTGAAAAGAGAAAGAAATATTTTGATTAATCTTTTATAAATCAAATTTGTCACCATAGCTACCCGTTGCTCGAGACCAAAAACTCAGCATCTATTCCAATAATTTATTGAATTGAGTATACAGCGAATTATCTGTTCACGCTTTTTTATTTTTTAAAATTTTTTTTATTATTTTACTCCTTGAGAGTTTTTCCCACGAGCGTTAACTGATGGTTTTTCACTGAAGTTTGAGTGACAGCAAGTCTTCTTAGATTTTAAGGACTCTTCTCAGTATTCCGGCCGATTTTAATAATGCTATTGTCTGGAAGGTCTCTACTTGTCCTCTGATTTCTAAGTTTTCCAGTTCCTTTGGGGATTTTTCCAAGAACACCGACTACAATTTATTATTATTACGTTTTCTTTAACTGCCAGTAACCATGGTAATTCTTTAGAATCCAAACATAACCAGGTAATTTACATTATACTACGATGTCGCAGTTCAGCACGTTAACCATAACGCTAGGCCACACCCCCTGAAAACACTCTACGCAAGAAAATTCTGAAATTGTTGATTTTTATTTTAAAATTGAAAATATCAATCCATACACTTAGCATGAATAGGTACCTCATGTGGTGTAATGGTTAACAAGTTAAACTAGCAAACCTTTACGAGTGTGTACAAGTCTCATTAGGTGCTTTATTCCGACGACCTTGTGTCACATCTAAGCAAAATGCTTAGTAAATTACTACTTTTTAATAGTAAGGACGCTCCGGGTGGTGTAATGGTTAGTAAGCTAGACTAGCAAACCTTTAGGAGTGAATTCGTGCCTCATTGAGCGCTCCATTCACACGGCCTTGTGCCACATCTAAGCAACATGAATAAATGCAATATACCCTAATAAGAGGAACCAATTTATTGGTGGCGCTTAGTAACACTGACTGTATCCCTTGCAGAGAGATAAGACCTCCCCCCCCACACACACACAAAGGACCTGTCCTTAGTATGACACAAAAATGCAGTTGATGGTGAGGCTCCAGTTCTGGAGTGATGTGAAGGGTGGAGTAACGCTTTCATCACCATTACTTCCTGGACTGCGAACTCATTGTAAGCGAGTTCGAAATCCACTCTCGCTATTACGTTCACTTTCGGACAAATACCCTTAAGAAAGGTTAAATAATGCTACTACTGTCCTTTATGAATGGCTTCGCCATTTAATAACCCATGAAGGGTGATATGCCATTAAGCAAAAAAAAAAAATAAATAAATATATAAATAAACCATTCATTTTTCAATCTTATTTTTCCAATAATTTCGGGGGCAATCCTTCTAACGGAATCTTCGTTGATTGAATCTGTAATTATTTTCGTTTTTAAGAGAACTAGGAAAGGAACACGGGATTAACTGTACATAAGAGGCTGGCTGAAGAACACAACAACTGAAATGCAAAGAAAAAAAAAACATCAATGAAACTTATTGTTATAAAATAGCCAAGGGATTTCGGTTCATGCCTTTGAGTTTAGTTAGGCTGAGAACCTTTCGGCTCAGCACTTGGGTTAGTTAGAGGCATTGAAGCAGGTGTTAACGCGGGTGCACGTGGGCGGATGGAGGTGTCACTCAGATGTCATAACAGTCCGAGACGATACTGGGTGACAGGGTGCGAGTGACGTCACGCACCGGAAGCGCGCAGAGGTTTGTGTGAGAATTTGAAAAAAATAAGGGTCGGGTACTAGACGCCAAACGAGAAGGATCGACTTTTGGAGCTCGCCGACGCGAAGCGAACTTGCGCCCTATGGGGGCCGCTCGAGATGGGGGCCAAATGAATAAGACAGCATAGAAGATTGT
The DNA here is from genome assembly GCA_963585895.1 of Sepioteuthis lessoniana. Lineage (NCBI taxonomy): Eukaryota > Metazoa > Mollusca > Cephalopoda > Myopsida > Loliginidae > Sepioteuthis > Sepioteuthis lessoniana. The sequence continues at coordinate 60,011,264 of OY757939.1, forward strand.
GTCTCTCCTCCATACGTCGAGACCTTTAACTCAAAGTTAATAAAAAGGTTTCGTACCTGAACCAGAAGTCGTTACGTGTTTTCGAATTCCGAGATTCCTATGTTCTTTATATATTCTATAGTAATGAACATTATATGTCCATTTCGCACATAGCGTTAATTGTGAATATGGTACATTATATTCGTCCGAAATCTCGTAGAATATTTTGGAACATTTATTATTTACACTCCTTCACCCATTATGCTCCATTTCTTTTTTTCGTCCTCAGCAGCAGACATCCTTATGATTTTATTTTTCGAAAGTTGTTTAAGTTTAGTGTAAACGGTTTTTTTTTTCTTTTTCTTTTTTTTTTTTTTTTTTTTTTTCCTTAAAGAGTTGGATTGACGTAATTGTCTCGCGTGGTTATTTCGCCCACTTTTTCGGTCGGAATTCCTCGAGCGCATTTTTTTATCTTGATAGTGATCAGTTTTTTTTTTTTTGTTTTTTTTTGGGGGGGGTGTTTTGTTTTTCTTATTTTATTTTGCTGTGTGAGCTACTACACTTAACATCTATCCATATAATTGTTTCCTTAAAATAAAAGACAAAGTTAGCAAAGAGATCTTACGACAGTCATAACGTCCTTTTCCAGAATTGTGCGAACTGCCAATAAAAGTTAGTGTGGGGGGGTGGAGAGAAAAGAAAAGAAACATATAAGAAAAGAGTAAAAAGAAAGAAAGAAAGAAAGAAAGAAAGAAGAGGACAAAATAGCGAAAGAGAGGAAAAGGTTGGTACAAATGAAAGCGAAAGGGGGGAAAAGTGAAGCTAAAAACAAATTCAAGAACAAAAAGAAAAGAAATAAATGCAAATGAAAGCAAAAGGGGAGAGAGAGAGAGATAGAGAGAGAGAGAGAGAGAGGAGTAAAAATAGCGGAGAAAACAGTGAGAAAAGTGCGAATGAAAGCAAAAGGAGGGACAGAGAGGGGGGAGAGAGAGAGAGAGACAAAGAGAGAGAGACAAAGAGACAAAGAGAGCAAAAGTAGTGGAGAAAACGGTAGAAAAGTGCCAATGAAAGCAAAAAGAGAGAGAAAGAGAGGGAGAGAGAGAGAGAGCAAAAGTAGAGGAGAAAACTGTGAAAAAAGTGCGAATGAAAGCAAAAGGAGAGAGAGAGAGAGAAAGAGAGAGAGAGACAAAGAGAGGGAGATAAAGTTAGAAAGAGAGCAAAAGTAGAGAAGAAAACGGTGAGAAAGTGCGAATGAAAGCAAAAGGGGAGAGAGAGAGAGAGTGAGAGAGAGAGAGAGCACAAAAGTAGAGGAGAAAACAGTGAGAAAAGTGAGAATGAAAGCAAAAGGAGAGAAAGAGATAAAGAGCAAGAGAAAGAGCAAGAGAGAGAGAGAGAGAGAGAGTAAAAAGAAAAAAGGTTCATTATAAAAGAACGTAAGGTGCAAATAAAAGAGCAAATGAGCGAGTGATAGTAAAAAGAGAAGCAACAGAGAGTGAGAGAGAGAGGGAGAGAGGGAGAGAGTGAGAGAGAAAGAAGGAAGGAAAAGGAGAAAGAATACACATTAATGGAAGCCATATATCAACTTTAACGAGAAAAAAATGGGGACCAGATGACTCGTTCGTTTAGTGGGAAAATGATTGGCATAAAGAAAACAGTAATTTTATGATTTGGGCTTTCAATCGTGTTATATATATATATATATATATATATATATATATATATATATAAGAGAGAGTGAGGGGGCACTTCTGTGATCCCATATAATGTGTGTCTACACGTGCACACCTTCCTAGATATAAACCGATTACAATTATTAAATTAAATATCTTCACTGTTAATTTTTATTAGTATTTCCTTATTTTACTCTCAGGATTTTCAGACAAGACCATGAAATATATATATATATATATATATATATATATATATATATATATATATCATCATCATCATGTGCCGCTAGCACGGATATCCCTGACCCTCTCTCGCCACTTCTCCCTATGGTTCATCGCCTCCGGCAGGTCTTCAGGACTACATCCCGTATCCTCACATAGCTTCTGTATGTATGTTCGAGCTGGTCATCCTGCTTTTGCACGGCCATATGTGGGGTCCATAGGAGTACATCACTTTATGATCTCGTCCCTGCTTCTCCAACAGTATTCTGCATGTCTGGTTCGTCTAACTTGGATACTTTTCGTGATGGGAGGCAGGTGGCCGTATAGTTGGTGTCATGTGGGGTGTTTCCGCCAGGACTTGATCAATATTGCTCGCAACATCCTTGAGTAATTACCGTCCAGCTTCTTCTCCAGCCGTTTAGTTAGCGTCCAAGTAGTGCATCCATACAGCAGTATCGACACGACCGCTGCCTGGAAGAAACTGCGTTTCATTTTATCGGTCAGTTCTGATTTCCAAATCGATCATATGGAAATCTTGTTTATACCTATGCATTAATATATTTGATGTGTAAACGAATAATTTATGGTAACAATTTTTAAACGAACAAGAGCTCATTTGTTTATGTACTTAAATGGTTTCAAGTATTGCTATCTAATACTAACAGCTCTATTTCCACAAAAATGGTTCCATCTAATTGTTAGGGTGTTCGCCAATGGCCCGGGAGACCTGGGTTCAATCCCAACATTCTTATGTAATTGCCGCCCAGCTTCTTCTCCAGCCGTTTAGTTAGCGTCCAAGTAGTGCATCCATATAACAGTATCGATACGACCGCTGCCTGGAAGAAACTGCCTTTCATTTTATCGGTCAGGTCTGATTTCCATATGATCGATAGCTTATCGATAGCTGTCCATGGCTTTGTTAGGCGCGTGTTGATATCTTTTTCGGTTGATGAGACACTGCTTCCTGAGAGACAGAGGGGGAGAGAGAGAAAGAGAGAGAGAGAGAGAGAGACCTCTATACTTACCTGATTGCTATATTCACGACATTCGACCGAACTCTTTGACTTCATAGTTTTGAGTATACCAACAAGCAATGTGAAGAGAATAATAACAATACCCCTGTCTCAAAACATTAGACAGAGTAATTTTTTTAAATTGCTTTTATGTCCTGTCGCACTCGAAACAGCATTCTTCAATGTTAAAGCAAGATTCAGGGATTTTGATGTATGTTAAAACTGTACCACATCCCTGTCGGCAGGGCTTAAAATACGAAGACTACATCTCCTGTAGAGGGGGGGTAAGATCTTCCAAAAGGGAAGGGACGCACGGTGTATGAAACTAAACTGCATCGTGTGGTGAGGCTCTTGTCTTGGAAATCTAGTTATTGTTGTATACCCCTTCATTGTCATTACTCCCAGGTCCACTGTGACCCGGAGTAGTAGTACCTGTTAGGGTCCTATCTATGCGTCAAATAGATATGTTTATTAATTATTTGTATTAAGGATCAAATGTGTTTAAAAAATACAATTTTCATATAAAGCATGCGTGTTTCATGTGAACATTTTTTTTTCACATACATGTAACTTTTAGTAATGAAACTGACATTATTTTAGCTTTTATCCTGCTCAACTGGCCAATATTTGAGCACTTTCTTAGTTAAGAAAATGATTTACACACACACACACACACATTAAGAAAAATGATTTACACACACACACACACACACACACACACACATACATACATACATACATACATATATATATATATATATATATATATATATATATATATATATAGTTTGGTGTATAATTTGAGAAAAAAAGAAAAGATAAGTAAAATCAGAGATATATTTCGCAAAAATAATTTTCTGATGACTCGATTCCTGCATTGAAACCTGTCAGTCTGATTTTTTATTTATTTCCCTCCCTCCCCCCCCCTCTCTCTCTCTCTCATATAAGAAATTAAAGGGTCTTGTCCTAAAATCACAAGAGTAAATAAATATTTATTACTTTCTAAATTATTGCAACAAATATCCACTCTATCTGTAAGTTGTGAAATGTGTGTCGTCTAGTATTAAGCCAAGTGTTACAGATAGAATAGTGCTATTATATATATTTAAAAGACTTGGCGAACTATTTCGACGAAAAACTCTCGTACTGGTGGCAGTAGCTTGTCAGAACAATTTCTATGAAATAGATATTTCATGCCAACAAATATGGAATGTAATCAATGTCTCCATATTTCTTTTCTTAAATTTAGAAATAATGGTAATTTTCTCATTGAAGTAAAAAACTTGTGCATCAAAAGTATTTTCGCTTTTTAATTAACTGAGAATTCATGAGACATCTCTTAATAATTGTTGTTTGTCTACAGCTGAGGGTTCTTCATATCGTATCTTATGATGATCCAAACACTTTTAAAAGTTTTAAGTACTGGTGGTCGAGTTCTGCTGGAATTTTTTTTTTTTTTGTCTTTTTTTTTTCATATTTCTTCTTTTTTTATTTTGCTAGACCTACTTATTCGACAAGGGATCCTTGTCCACTTTTGGCTTAAGTTTCAAGACACAGGTCATCACCCTTAAAACGCTTAACCCAGTTTTCGGCTGTACGGTCATATATTGTTCATTTTCTTACATTTCAAGAAATTTGTCCGCGGTTTAGGGGTCCAGTATAAAATAATGCTTCAAAATCCAAGAATATCAATACAAGCAATCACCATAATGAAATCTGAATAGTAATGATATATGAAGACTAAGTATAAGTGTTAAATACATGTGTGTGTGTGTGTGTGTGTGTGTGTGTGTGTGTGTGTGTGTGTGTGTGTGTGTGTGTGGGGGAAGAGTTACGATGTATATATATGCGGAGACTTAAGATATATATATATAGATGTATAGGTGGTCATGCTTGTAATGTATGTATAGGATATATGATATATGTTGATGAAGAGTTGTGTGTGTGTGTGTGTGTGTGTGTGTGTGTGTGTGTGTGTGTGTGTGTGTGTGTGTGTGTGTGTGCGCGCGCGCGCGCATATAATATGTGTATGAAGAGTTATGGTATACATATATATGTATGTATATGAGGAGTTATGATATATATATATATGTGTGTGTGTGTATGTGTGTGTGTATATATATGTGTGTGTGTGTGTGTGTACATGTGTGTGTATATATATGTGTGTGTGTGTATGTATATGTATATGTGTGTGTATGTGTGTATGTATATATATGTATGTGTGTGTATGTATATATATATATATATATGTGTGTGTGTGTGTGTGTGTGTGTGTGTGTGTGTGTGTGTGTGTGTGTGTGTGTGTGTGTGTGTCTAAAGAGTTATGTATGTGCGCTTCGGGTGGTTTTAATGGTTAGCAAGCTTGACTGGCAAACCTTCAGGACTGAGTTCATGTTTCATTGTGTGCCTCTTCCATTAACTGTTGTACCACATCTTAGCATAAAATTAAATTACTATATAAACATGTATATATATGAAGAAATAATCGCAAGGCCTATGATAAAGAAATATGAGTAACTAATAGAGATCAGCCCAACAGTAGATATCACCAAGACAGGGAAAGATAAAGATAGATAAGGGCCAGATGAACGCAGAATATTAATCCAAAAATAGGACCTGTGATTCTGGAGTGGTTAATTCCCCTTGACCATTTTTAGGGTAAATTAAAAAACACTTGACAACTATAAAAAATGTCCCCACCTTATCCGGTTTAACTATCTCGATCCTAATTGAAACAAGAGGAATTATCTAGGGTGGCAACAGCTGAGTTAATTAACAGACATATTAGAAATAATGTAATTCATATATGAGATAGCCATTAGTTAAACGATCTTAGTCTGTTTAGAAAAGCACACCTGCCAAGTAGGAGAAACCCACCAACAGAACACAAAATTAGAAAGGACTGACCAGTAGATTAATTCCACTCCTGTTTCTTAATCGTTCTAACATATAACATGTTAACCCCCTCTGCACACGCCTATGAATGAAAGAATTTGTAACTTTGTAATTTGATTTCCACCTTATGTTTTTTTATCTTTATTTTTCTGATTTTTGAATTTTTTTTTTTAAATTACCTTATTTTATCTTCTGAATACGAACTGTAACTCCATATTCGCGACTCTGCGACAGGACAGAGCATGTAAAAAGAGTCATCTGACGAGACGGAGAATATACCAATAATATTCTCTGCCGAAATAAATTTATTATGACGACCTTAACCGAGTTTGAGTCTCCATTTAATTGTACTATATATATATATATTATATATATATAAGATTTGTTAGGTTCGGTTCTTTGAGCATACCACCCTTCTTTAATGGCAAATCTTGTTCATATATATATATATATATATATATATATATATATATATATATATTTAATCCATGGAAAATAGTCTTCGACCCAGGGTTTCATGGAGTCTTTTTTCCAAAACAATAATCCTCAGCAGTTAAGAAGATAGAATGAATTGAAAATCGAAAATACGAAAAAATACAGACAAAAACTGTCGGGATTTCGTCTATGTGTGGTTGTATACTCAGACATTTACAACACATAGATGAAATTCCGACAGTTTTTGTCTGTATTTTTCGTAGTTTCGATTTTCAATTCATTCTATCGACTACCTTCCTCTAGACTCGAATCTCAACTCTCTCGTTCGGAGTTTAAATCTCAACTGTTTTTTTTTTTTCAAATTCCCAAATACCTTAGCACTTCCGGGCATGACGTCATTCACGTCCCCGGTCCTATTTTCTATCTGGGGTTTTTATTGTCACATCTGCGATTGTCACATCTGCCCCGCGCGCGCGTGAACACCTGCATTCAATGTGTGCACCTAACTAACCCATGCACTAAACCGATAAGGTTCTCAGCCTAACTAAACCGAAAGGCAAGATATATAAAACGGAAAATGATAATATTAGAAAAAATCCCTCCGCAATTATATCACAAAATGGTCAAACAGTTGTATTTGATCCATTGTTGGTGCCCTAACAGCTACTTATACAGCGGGTTTGAGTGGACACCGGAAGTGATGGCAAACGAAGAGGTACAACACGTTCTCTAAATCTCAAGTACTGGAGCCACCCATCGGAATGTTAAGCTCCATATCCAGGACACTCATTGGGGTGGGTTTGAACCCCTCTGCAGAGATGCAATCAGTGTATTCTACAACTGTGGCCGACTGGGCATTATATATGAAGAGTTATGATATAACTCTTCATATATATATATATATATATATATATATGCACACATATGAAGAGTTATATGTGTGTATATACATACACACACACATATATATATACATATATATATCATAACTTTTCAAATAGAGTTATAATATATATATGAATAATTTTTATATAGTGAGAGATGTATATATGCACACATATATGTGAATTGTTTATATATATATATATATGCAAATTTCATTAAACATAATAGACATTTTATGTCTACATATTTTCTTTTGGATCCGTTCGAATTCCCGTATTACTTTTATTGTATTCTGGGGGGAATTGATTTATGTATTGTCCATAGTTGCATGACAGAGTGTAATTTGTCTCTTCACGAGATCACGTCTGTATTCCAAAGTGCTGTTATATTTATGAGCTGCAGGATCATGAAGTTTAAATATATGTATATTTAGGCAGCATTTCTTCGTTAATGCAAATTTCATTAAATATAATAGACATTTTATGTCTACATATTTTCTTTTGGATCCGTTCGAATTCCCGTATTACTTTTATTGTATTCTGGGGGAATTGATTTATGTATTTATGATTTATCTCGTGAAGAGACAAATTACACTCTGTCATGCAACTATGGACAATACATAAATCAATTCCCCCAGAATACAATAAAAGTAATACGGGAATTCGAACGGATCCAAAAGAAAATATGTAGACATAAAATGTCTATTATGTTTAATGAAATTTGCATTAACGAAGAAAATGCTGCCTAAATATACATATATATATATATATATATATATATATATATGAAGAGTTATATAATATATATATATATATAAAACGAAATATGTTCACACACACACACACACATATATATATATAGTATATATATATATATATTTTTCAAGTGTTGTATATGTGCTATCGATGGGTAAATTTTCGTGTAAATTACACCAAAATGAAAATAACAATGACGTCTTACTATAGGGGAATTGTACTTACCAAATTTGCATTAAAATATCTTGAAAAACTTAAGATTGAATTTTTCAATGAAATTGTAATTGATTTTAACCAACTTCTTAAAATGACTTCGGAGTCTTCGGCAAACCTATCTGACGGTCTCTCTCTCTCTCTCTCTCTCTCTCTCTCTCTCTCTCTCTCTCTCTCTCTCTCTCTCTCTCTCGCCTTACGCATAATAATCAATTGAAGAGCAATCAGAGTAGTTATGTAGCCAAATTTTTGTGAGATAGTAGCAGAATTTTTCTCCTGTTTGGGCAGTATAGCATAGATTCCCATTTGCTAAACGTAGGATCTTCTACCAGCCTCTCTTTTGATACAGGGCAGTAGTAACTCCTCCAGGTACTTGTTGTAAGCCGCTCCCTTGTTGAGTTTAAGGCCATGTAGGAAGATAAATGACTGAACAATTTTACCATCACCAATGACCACCCCCAAACACCATGCTAGGAACCGAGTGTGTTGATTTACATGAATATTGCTACATCTTATGGTGATAGAGCAAGCCAATGGTTTTTTCAGTGAGTTCGCTATTTGATCCTTGCAGAAATTTTATTCATCTGACAAAAGCTATTGTATGAATTGGTTGGAGGGGATACTTAGAATTTGTTGAAAAGTCTTGCAGCACGGTATTTCCTCTTCTCCTTCATAGCCTCACATAAAAATTGTCCCGTCCTCATCTTGTATGAGAAATGCCGAATGTCTTTATACACTCTCAGCCTGATAAGAAACTCAGACTCTATCTTGTCCTGGCTATGAGGCTGACTGACTAGCTTGGCTCGTTGTCAATCATGACCTGATCTCACCAACGAATTCGGAAGTTCTTTTCTTCTCAGAACGATCAGAGTGAGGTTTCCAAGATGTTGTACCTTCGTAATCACCATTGGATACATCCGACTCTTTTCGACTCCTCTGCACTGTCCTTAGATTGACACCCGTATATTCTGATGAAATCTTCACATGAATGCTGAAGTGTTCAACATGCTCTTCCCAAACTTCAGGGGGATTTAATTGCGCCATGGAGCTGCTTTCATCATATACAATGCCCAGGACACCTCTGGTGTTGTAATGGTTAGCAAGCCCGACTAGCAAACCTACACGAGTGAGTTCGAGTCTCATCGGGTGCCCCTTTCATATGGCCTTGTGCCACATCTAAGCAAAAAGCTTAGTAAATTACAATACATACAATGCCCAACTGACTCTTGTCTACGGCACAGTAAATAAAACGTGAAACTAAGTGCGGGCACGAAATTAATAGATTAAAATGGCGACAATTTACCCTGTATGTATAATTTACCCTGTATGTATAATTTCTAGATAGATAGATTGACTGATAATGTTATTTGGTATTTTCATTTAAAAAAAGTGTTTTCAGTATTGGTGATAGAGAATTTATATCTAACGGGCCATTGGCCTAATGAGTAGAATGTTCTCCAATGGCCTGGGAGACCGGAGATCAATCCCAGGTCGAGTCATACCAAAGACTCAAAAAATGGAAGGTAAGGATCAAGGGTCAAGTAGAGCAATCCAGGGACTGAAGTAACGCCCTCCCCTACACCTCTGTGTAGTAGCTATTGAAAAGGGAGCCTTCGAGTCACCCTCGACTATGGTCGCCAACTTTACTAGTATTGCATAAACACAGGCCTATTCTGATGATCACACTGGTGAGAAACTGACAGTTATTAAGTTATGTTGACTCTGTGTCTACTCTATCCTTATATATAATTTCACCTTATTATCGGACTCGTAAAACTCAGTCGCGAGTTATTAATATTAATCTTATAATTAATATAACTTAAATAACTAAGGGGATGATGACGTCGGTGGTAACTTAGTTTCGGTTACAGACTGACCGACAAATTAGCAAATACGTCTAACCTTCCATTCACTCTACTGATAATAGCAAGTAATAAGACCACTTCCACACTAGACGGAACCTCTCTGAAACTAGTAGACAAATTCACCTACCTAGGAAGCAGCGTCTCATCAGCCGAAAAAGACATCGACACACGGCTAACGAAAGCATGGACAGCTATCCATAGGCTCTCGATCATAAGGAAATCAGACCTAACCGATAAAATGAAACGCAGTTTCTTCCAAGCAGCGTTTGTATCGATACTGCTATATGGATGCACAACTTGGACGCTAACTAAACGGTTGAAGAAGAAGCTAGACGACAATTACTCAAGAATGTTGTAGCAATATTGAACAAGTCCTGACGGCAACACCCCACATAAGGCACCAACTATACGGCCACCTGCCTCACATCACGAAAACTATACAAGTTAGACGAACAAACACGCAGGACATTGCTGTAGAAGCAACGACGAACTCATCAGTGATTTACTCCTATGGACCCCCGCATATGGCCAAGCAAAAGCAGGACGACCAGCTCGAACATACATACAGCAGCTATGTGAGGATACGGGATGTAGCCCTGAAGACCTGCCAGAAGCGATGAATGATAGGGAGAAGTGGCAAGAGAGGATCAGGGATATCCGTGCTAGCGGCACGACATGATGATGATGATCATCATCATCATTCATATATTTTTTCATATTTGGTCTTCACTTCTGGTATGTTTTACAATTTTTGTGTACTCAACACATTCTCATAAATTGTTTAAGGTAAAAAAGAATTCAGCCAAAATACTCCAAGACAAGCAACTTAAAGTATCTCTTCAAAAACACCAAATCAGAGGAAGTCTTGATTTCTAAAAGAAACCAACCTCTTTATCAAAATCTAACCAAATATGATAAAACATATAACAAAAACCAATACCAGAAAACATACACAAAAGAAAAAACAAATCTAACCCACTGGCATTAAATAACCCACAAAGGTTGAGATACTGTTAAACAAAGCTCAAACTAGCCGCTTTATCTTTTACCCAATTAACTGACGTTTTAGTATTCATCAAACGCTAAGTTTAGTAGTTATTTGTGTGTGTGTGTGTGTGTGTGTGTGTGTGTGTGTGTGTGTGTGTGTGTGTGTGTGTGTGTGTGTGTGTGATATACCACATGCCATTTGCTGATAGGCACTTAGCATATGGGCCACTCGTTCAACATAATTTTCAGATCTAACGTTCCTCAGGAAATTCTGTACATATGTTGAAAATGCCTTCCATTCAAAGAGCCAAAAATTACCTCTATGAAATATTTAATCATTATATTGTTACATTTAATGTTAATGCAGAATTATTATTTCAGTCTTTGCTAGTTTTTCACGCCAGTTTCAATTGGCGGTCTTTTACTGAGTCTGAATGACAGTAAGTCACCAGGACCCAGCTGAGTATTCAAGCTGATTTTAACAATGCTGTGTTCTAGAGAGTCTCGATTCTTCCAGTTCTTCCAGTCTTTATTCCAAGCCTTTGTTTGCCCAGACAGCTGAGGGGTCTGCAGAATACACCGACTGTACCTACGCAGAGGGGTAATACCCCCTAACACGTGTCCTGGATTTGACACAAAAAAATCTGATGATGAGGTTCCAGTAATAATGAAGCTTTTGAGAATGCAGAGCATCCCTTCATTACCATCACTCCCAGGTCCACTTTGATCCGGAGTGGTAGCACCTAATAGGGTCTTATCTATGGGTCAAATAGAAATAAACTACGTACTTATGCTAAACTGAATTATTTTAAATAAGAACTGTTTTGACATTTAAATGTGTGTGGTTAAAACTAGACTGAAACTAAATTGAATTGTTTGACTAAACTGAATACCTTGAAAAAGAAATGTTTCTGACAATTAAACTGTGCACTTACGCTAAATTGAATTGCTTGAAAGGGAACTGTTATGACATTTAACTGTGTGTAAACAAAATCTATACTTATGCTAAACTGAATTGGTTGAATTAAAATTGTTTGAATAAACTGAATAGCTTAAAATAGAAATGTTTTTGGTGATTAAATCGTGTACTCATTCTAAACTGATTTGTTTGAAATAGAACTGATTATTTGTATAAAAATGGATTTGACGTTAAATAACCCACAAAGGTTGTTATGCCATAAAAACCAACCAACCAAGCCTGGGTGGACCGTTCAAAGCAACACAACTAAAATTAGTATTTCCGTCATCTTTGTGTTTCTCAGCTTTTTTTAATTCTCTGGCAAGCTCTAAGTATTTGTTAATTATTTCGCTTTTTTTCTGGTACTGGCTGCTGTAATAAGTCTTTCTTTACTCTTTTTTATGTCGTCCTTGAGACCTTGATGCTGGTGAGTCTTCTTTTTATGACACATTCAGCTTTCCAAGGCATCAACATTATTAATATTGGAGACCCTAAAATGCACTTGGAACTTTATATGTAAAGTTATGTATCCAAACTATATTGGCCGAACACCAGGTCACCAAGTATAATTGGATTCTATGTCCAACTTATCCTGATATGTTGGCAATATTTTGACTATTGATTTAGAATCAGCATCAACTATTTAGTCTAAAACACATACCCCCCTACTCTTTACGCAGATTATTTTTTCTTTGCCAGATTTATGAAGGAACACTTAGTCTAAAGACCAATATCTAATTAAATCTGGGTTATTTTTCCAGGTGTCTGTAGAGGAAAAATTTCCTGTGCTTGAGAGGGATTATTCAAATATTGCATCTTGAAGGAAAAAACTCTTAACTAACTTTTTTAACAGTGGAATGTATTCGACAAAATATCTGATTCCTAGATTCAGTCTTTTGCCCAGCAACACTCATTGCAATAGTTGGGTAAAGTTAAGGATTAATATTTCCGTGTGTCAGTACTACTGTATAGTTGCACAACTTAGACTTGAAAGAAAAGGTCCGATGGGAAATGCACAAATATGCCGAGTGCTACTTTTAACAAATCCTGGAAGCAGCATCCTATAAAAAAGCGGCTGTACGACAACTTAACTCCCACCTCATAAACGATCCAAGTAAGACATGAAGGCCACTTCCTAAGAAGAAAGAAAAAGTATCCGTAATAAAGTGCAAGAACTTGCCAGAAACATACACACACACACACACACACACAAACACACACACACACACACACACACACATATATATATATATATATATTATGGTGGTACAAAATTTTAATATATTCACAAATAGACCAATTTTATTCATTTTTTTAAATAAAATAAACTAACCGGTTTCGGTCGTCCCTGATCACAGTTAAAACGAGGACAACGATTAAGAAGGAAAAGGGGCAGGGACTGTGTAATGAGGTGGAGGAAAAAGAATGCAAGGTGACTAGAAAGGGAAGGGTAAATTAAGTACTAATCAAATTCAGAGTATATATATATACTCTTCATTCGATTAAGCTTAGTTGATATGAAAAAAACAGAAAGCGTCCCACTAAAGGGTTATGATTAACGAATTCGTCAAGGATTAAAAGTCCATTTTAATACGAATTTATAATGCTGTCTGCAAGTTTTACCGTTGAAATGTTCGTCAAATCAACGTTTCATAGTAAGTAAAGTAAAGTAAAGTTGGCGACCATTGTCGAGGGTAACCCGAAGGCTCCTTTTTCGATAGCTACTACACCAATGTGTAGGGGGGGCGCTACTCCTTCCCTGGATTTCTCTACTTTACCCTTGATCCGTACCTTATAATGCTGAGTGTTAAGCAAGGAGGCATCAAGTACCATTTTTTGAGTCTTTGGTATGACTCGACCTGGGATTGAACCCAGGTCTCCCGGGCCATTGGCGAACACTCTAACCCCTAGGCCAATGTCCGTTTAAATATTAAAAGATTAAATATAGCGAAATTAATCCGTCAAAGCAAAGAAATGTGTAAAGAAAAGAAATAGTTTTAATTCTGAAACTGTTTTATGTGCCATGAGTAGGATTTATTAAACAATTGAGTCAAATAATCATTTTTATCCTAATAATTACGTACATAAAGACACATTAAATACAACAAATATGTCTTGAAATTAATTGAAAATTATTTCATGATAAATATACATTTCAATTACTTGCAAAAAATATGCACCTTCCACCAGGCTAGTATATTTGTTGTTTTTTTTTAATAATAAAATATCATTAAGTCAAAGAAAAAAGGAACTAAATAAAAACACATATAAAAAGGTTATTGCTATTTTTCATGACTTTTGAATAAAATTAGACAAATGATTGCTTTTAAAATGTTTGAAGATTAAAACAATATGACAAATCAATCACACCAAATATTGATTAAAACCTGTTTTGTTAAAACCAGTGTGCAGATTTTCTAGACCATATAATTTGTAAACTTTTATTAAGTAGTGATATATAACTCATATTACAGGATTTTATACATAGTAATTACATGAGACTTTAATAGACATGGTTAATAAATAAGATACTAATAAAGATTAAATAACGATAATTTTATTATCATTGAGAATATAACTTAAATAACTAAGGGAATGATGACATCGGTGGTAACTGAGTTTAGGTTACAGTCTAATCGACAAATAATCTCAATTATAATAAGATTTATTTAGCAAATACGTCTAACCTTCCATTCACTCTACTGGTAATAGCAAGTACTAAGACCACTTATAGAAATTCATTAAAAACGATTTTACTATAGAAAAGCATTGCAATAATTTGAAAAGTTTAGCTCACAATCAATCACAAAGAATTAAATCTTGGTGAAAAAAAAAATGAAGCCATTGGCTTCATTCATCATGGAATTTAATTTACCAATTTTGCAGAAATATTCGATTTCACTTCATTTACCATTAATCAAAAAATTAAAAACCCTGTCAGGGGAGCTTAAAATGCGCTGGTGGTATTCCCTTGAGGAGGTGTAAGACCCCCCCCACAAAGAGGGGATCTTATGTATGACACTGAATTGGATTGAGTAGCGCTCTCCCCTACACCTCAGTGTAATAGCTATTGAAAAGGGAGCCTTCGGGTCGCCCTCGACTTCTGAATCATGAGGCTCCAGTTCTGCATATCTGGGAAGTGTGGAGTACCCCTTTTTGCCATTACTCTCAGGTCCACTCTGACCCCCTAGTACTTGTTAGTGTCTCATCTATGAGTCAAATTGATTTATTTAGAATTATTAGTATGAGATAGAAATACTTGACCCTAACCCTGCCATATCAATTATGAATTATTTGTATCAATAATGATTACTTGAAGCTAGAATTGTTTAAAAATTATTATTAATTACTCAAAACCATATAACTCTTATCAAACAAATGACCATTATCAAATAGAAATAATTACTTGAAACTTGATAATTATTAGTATTAGATAATAATACTTGAAATTATACAACTGTGCACAAATTATTTGTATTTGGAATATTTGATCTTATATAACTGTGCAAAAAAAACTTTTAAACTACACAAAAAATTAAAGAACGTATGATGAAAGTGATCCCCTAACTTCTAGACATGAAATAACCCTTGATGATTTGAAATGCCGTTAAATTCAATCATTCGTCACAGACTAGTGAATGGAGGCTGAACAACAAAAAAATTGAAATGAACTAATCACCACCAATCTCTGTATAAAAGTTTGTTTTTTTTTAATAACATTCCTTTTGCTTCTCATTGCTTATCGCATTTTAACACTATCGAAAATTTCTCACATTCGTATCTCGGTTCTATTTCTCCTTTCCAGACAAAACCATTTTCTGTTCTTTCTTTCCTAAAAGAGAAAAGAAAACATCACTTTCAACACCATAAATAAACTTGTGAAAACTATTCTTATTCTATAGGAGAGACTGGGGCTTTTGTATCACTAACAGTCCACTTTCTTAACGAAAGAAAAACCTTTGAGTGGTCTAACCAGTAAAACGTGAGACAGATAATCGCTACAGAATAATCATAGGCAATAGGTTAGCCATTTGATCTTTTTCTTTCTTTCTTTCTTTCTTTCTTTCTTTCTTTCTTTCATTCTTTCATTCGTTTTTCCATTTTTCTTCTCTCTCTCTCTCCCCTCTTTTTTTCGTTCATTTTGTACCGGCCTCTGTTAACAGACTTTTTTATATTCAAACCCTTACATCAAACGGCATCAACTTTTGACTACATCAAAAACAATGAAATATTAAGAGTGAAGTGATGGTTAACAAGCAGGTCTTGCAGACTGCCTTGTCAGCAGAGCTTAGAATACACTGACTGCATTTCCTGCAGAGGGGTAAGATCAACCCCCACCCCAAAAAACCCCGAGTTTTTTTAGTAAGACACTAAACTCATCGGATGGTGAGGAACCTTTTCTGAAGATTTTGGTATATGGAGTACCTCTTCATATAGACATTTTTTGTGTTGTTGCTTCTTAAGAGAGGTTTTTTTTTTGTTTACATACAGTCGTATCGAATTTAAATGATTTTTAAACCTGATCCATCATCATCATCATCATCATCATGTCGTGCCACTAGCACGGATATCCCTGACCCTCTCGTCACTCCTCTCATTCGTTCATCGCTTCTGCCAGGTCTTCAGGGCTACATCCCGTATCCTCTCAGAGCTGCTGTATGTAGGTTCAAGCCGGTCGCCCTATTTTTGCTCGGCCATGTGAAGGGGTCCATAGGAGAACATCACTTATGAGCTCGTCCCTGCTTCTCCAACAGTGTCCTGCATGTCTGGTTCGTCTAACTTTGATAGTTTTCGTAATGGGAGGTAAGTGGCCGTATAACTGCTTCTTTGTGGGGTATTGTCTCAAGGACTTGTTCAAAAGTGCTCGCAGCATTCTTGTGTAGTTGCCGTCCAGCTTTTTCTCCATCCGTTTAATCAGCGTCCATGTAGTGCATCCATATAGCAGTATCGACACGACCGCTGCTTGGAAGAAACTGCGTTTCATTTTATCGGTCAGGTCTCACTTCCATATGACCGATAGCCTATCGTAGCTGTCCATGCCTTTGTTAGTCGCGTGTCGATGTCTTTTAAACCTGATCCACTTGACCTATAAATAAAGGATCTATGTATTCAACCAATCCTTTCACACGAGCAGGATGCAATACAAAGTCATCTTGAATTCGTTTTTGTCAAGATTTAAAACGTTTTACATGGTATGAATGATTCAGTCATTGATATTGAGCTCAATATCAACAAATGGCAAGTAATAAATTACGTTTTACACCTTATATGTATTTACCAATTCCCCAAAACAGTCAGGATGTGACAAAAGGTCAATTTTCAAGCAGAGTTTAACGAGTTTGATGACCGAGAGGGATAAGACTTCCCTAATGAATGTCCTAGATATGACACTAAACTATCGGATGGTAAGGCTTCAATAATGTTGGAGCTTTGGGGAATGCGGAGTGCCTCTTCATTGCCATCGCTCCCAGGTTCACTCTGGCATGGGGTGGTAACACCTGATAAGGTCCTATCTATGGGTCAGATGGAACTAAACTGTGTAATTACCCTAAACTGTAATTACACTGAATTAAACTGAATTGTTTGAAATTAACTGTTTTTATATCTAACTGTTTGTGTCTAAACTGCATACTTATGCCAAACTGTTTGTGTCTAAACTGCGTACTTATGCTAAACTGAATCGTTTGAAATAGAACGGTTTTTGATATTTAACTGTGTATAAACAAAAACTGTGCTTACGCTAAACTGGATTTTTTAAAAACTTATCTAAGAATGACTTAATTCGGCGCTAAATGACCCGAAAAAGGTTGATACACGGTAAAACAAAACAACCAGCCCACAGGATTGAATTCAGAGCTTTCCTTCTCCTAGACTGGTTGCCATACCAAGCTTAAAGAGCAGTCTGCCCAACTATTTACCTATAGCTGGAGGGAGAATAGTTGGATGCCTACCTTTCTCAAGGGTATGAGCACTATGTGAAATGAAAACAACCTCGACCAGGATTTGAACTCAGGTCGCTGTGTCCATTTCCTGTAAAGTCTGTTGTCAGGACTTTATACAGAGTTCTTGATTTGATGATCACATTGGCGAAAAAGTAACAATCGCCAAGCGCCATTGACTCTATCTCCGTTATTCTAACTTAGATCTACATTTGCTCAATTAATGATATTGAGCTATCCATCATCTCTCTTATGAAGGCGTGCTGTCAGCATGTATTCCTTTGTCTCTCTCTCTCACTCACACACACACACACACACACACACACACACCATCCTCTTCTATCCGCTATCACTCTTAGTTAGTGCTCTAGAGTGTATTCAGTGTCCTCAGCAGATGAATCTTAGGTTTTTGCTTGTCAGTCAACACTGGTGAGTTCATAAGTAGGAGCCCATAAGAGAATGTCGCTGGTGAAATGGTTATGCCCGTGGTGTAATGGTTATCGTCGCAGGAAGTGGACACGGCGACACAAGTTCAAATCCTAGACGAGACTGATTGCATTTCACATAGCACTAATACCTTTGGGAAAGGTATGAATCCAATTATTCTCCTTCCAGCTATGGGTAAATAGTAGGGCAGACCAGGTTCTTCAGCCTTGGTGAAGCAACTAGTCTAGGAGAAGGAAAACTCTAAATTCAAACCTGTTAAACTCCGCTTAAAAATTGACCTTGTGTCATATCCTGCCCGAGCGGAGGGTTGGTAAATATGATAAGAGAATGTCGCTTATGAGTTGTTTTTCTCCAACAGTAACCAGCATGTCTTGTGCATCTGACTTGAATAGTTTGTGAGATGAGAGGTAAGTGACCGTACAGCTACTGTTTTGTAGTGCCGCTTCCAGAATTTGTTCAGAACAGCATGTTGTACCGTTGTATAGTTTCAATCTAGCTTTTTCTCTAAATGTTTCGGTAGAGTCAAAGTGGTGTAGCCATACAGTAGTACTATCACTTCAATACCTTGGAAAATTTCCAGTTTTATTTTATCAAAGATCAGATTTCCATTTGGTCAATCTGTTAATTAGAGTCTATGCTTTACCTATACGTACATCAACGTTGCTTTCAGTAGACGAGATATTGCTTCCAAGGTATATAAACTGGTCAGCTAATTTCAGAGGCTTGCTTCTTAATTAGATGAGTATCATCTTGATTAAAATACATGAACTCTGTTCTATCTGAATTCATGTAGAGACTAATGTGTCTCACCGGCTGTTTCAGGTTATGCAACAGAGACTCGGCTTGAGCAGCTGTTTTAGCAAGAAGCGCTAGATCATCTGCATAGTCTGCAACAGTATTTTTTTGTCTTGATATCATTTGCCTCTTACCTTTATTGTGTGAAACCTACATAAGTGGTGTTCTCCTATGGACACATAGGACATGCTAATGTTGGCCAACCAGCAAAAACTTGCGTTCTTCAAGTCTGGACGAACACTGGATGTCGTCTAGAATACTTACCAAGAGCGATGGTCTGTAGGGAGGGATAACAAGAGAGCGTCAAGGGAATCCAGGCTGTCAGCAGACCTTGATGATGATGATGATGATGATGCATTCCAGAAATTTAGAAATATCTATTAATTTTTGGGTGGAGAGAAACAAAAAATTATCCAATTGCCTGGTTTAGTTGCCAAGGCTACTCCTGGAACTTATCTTGGGCATTAATAGCCAGGCGGGTCCCATCCCTTTCTCGGTCTGTGACTGGTTTGAATTCAGTTTTCTTTTTCCTACATCGGTTACCATACCAAGTTTAAAGAGCATTTTCTGCCCAACTGTTTACCCATAACTAGAGAGAGAATATTTTGATTCATACGTTTCGAAGAAGTATTAGGGTATTAGAAGTATTAGGGTTATATGATCTTAACTCGGGTTACTGTGTCCATTATTTGCGACGATTACTTCATGTGCACCACCTGTGTGAAACATCTCTTTTTTTTCTTTTGAATTGGATGGTTTTAGAAATAATGGAATGAAAAAGAATTTTAGAGGACATTTTTGGTAACTAACGGAGGAATTACTTTATAGAATGTGATACGTATATCGATATTGTATTCATATTGTATATGTTCTGTGCAACTATTTTTTTTCTTTTGGTTGATGTTGTTTTTGTTTTTCATTGTTTAATGGCACATCAACCTTCGTGGGATATTTAACGTCAAAGTCATCCATGTAGAAGAACAGTAGTCGTACTACTTAACCGATAAGGAGGTTCATAACTTTCCCAATGGTATTAGTCCGAAAGGGAACCTAATAGCGCAACTGGAGTTCGAACTCGCTTACTACGATATCACAGTCTAGCACGTTAGCTGCTATGCCACGCAGGCTCCCCTCACTGTTAAGGTTGATATATAAAGATAGTAAAAAGAGGAGGTATAACAAATTAATACAACTAATAATAATTTTCATATATCCTTGAATGAAACGGGCGAGAGTTCTCATCATTTTTCTTCTCGTAAAAAGATGAAGAAACTCGTCAAAATAATTCTCGAAGCGAAGCAAATATCAATTTCATGCAAATACGTTGAGGATTGGGATAAAAAGAAAATATTAAAAAGAGAGATCTTCCTTATCGGGACGAGACCACCAAGTGAGGTTCGTGGCACGTTGAGTGGATTTAGCCATTGAAAAACACACTAATCCGGCCATTCAGTATGTGTGCCGTTTGAGTTCCCTAAATTCGTCAAGTTTGTTTGTTATCTTTTGGTATTATGTTGGCGGTAACAAAGAACGCAGACGATATGATGTCAACGAACATCATAAAAAGAAGACTGAAAGGAAATTAGAAATTGAGATGACAGGCGAGGCGGGAAAAAACTCGTAAGAATAAGAGAGGAGGTAGAAAAGTAGAAAAAAAGAAGCGGTTGGCTGTTTGTAGACTTTTATGATTGTGGTGGTCATTGTAATAGCTTGCGGTTTGTGTCTATGGGGGCGATTTCTCGTTCCTTTATACCGGGATGGCCAGGCAATGGTGAGGGAGGGTACGGTTTTTTTCTGCTCTTTCTTCTTGCTTCTTGTCAGTAGATTCGGGTTGTAATTAAATGTGTACCAAGTTTGTTTCTCGATAAACAAACAAACCAAACGAAAAACAGGTTCTGTGAATGATGAGCGATTTATTTGGTTTGCTTAATCTACTCGCATATCTTTGTTTTTTTGTTTTTTTCTTTTTCTCCGCCTTGTCGTCTGGAGCTGTGGAATATGCCGACTGCACCTCTGCAGAGGGGTAAGACCCTCCAACAAACGAGTGTCCTCGGTATGACACAAAACAGTATGATGGTGAGACTCCAATTCTGTAGCTTTGGGGATTGTGAAGTACCCCTTGACTGCCATTACTCTCAGTTCCACTCTGACCCGAATTTGTTGTACCTTTTAGGATCCTATCTCTGGGTCAAATCGGACAATTCTATTTACTATACATGAAACCACTTAACTCTGTGGAAATAGAATTATTTGGGTTTGCAATACTTGAAACTATTTAACTGTGCAAGCAAATTATTAATATTAAATAGAATTATTAGTATTGGATAGCAATACTTGAAACCATTTGTACAAGCAAATAAGATCCGGTTCATTTTAAAATAATGTTACCGACAAACTGTTCCCTTACAAATCGTGTGTGTGAGAGGTTTCAGTGATGCTGGAGCTTTGGGGAATGCGGAGTACCCCTTTATTGCCATAGCTCCCAGGTCCACTCTGGCCCGGCGTGGTAGCACCTGATAGGGCTCTATCTATGGATTAAGTAGAACTAACGGTATACTTATGCGAAACTGAACTATTTTACTAAACTGAATAGCTTAAAATAGAAATGTTTTGGACAATTAAACCGTACTTACATTTAAACTGCGTGCTTATACGAAACTAAAGTATTTGAAATAGAACTGTTTTTTGACATTGAAACTGTATTCACACTAAATTGAATTGTTTAACATAGAATTGTTTTGACATTTAACTGTGTGTAAACAAAATCTGTACTTGTAGTAAACTGAATTAGCTGAATTAGAACTGTTTGAATGAACTGAATAGTTTAAAATAGAAATGTTTTTGACAATTAAACAGTGTACTTATGCTAAACTGAATTGTTTGAAATAGAACTGATTATTTACATAAAAATAGATTTGGCGTTAAATAACCTATAAAGGTTCAAATGCTATAAAACCCAACCAACCAACCAACCAACCTTTTTCTTTTTTCTTACTTTTTTCTTTGAATTTTTCTTTTCCATTTTCTTTCCTTTTTCTTTTTTCTTTTTCTTTATCTTTTCTATTTCCCTTTTCTTTTTCCCCCTTTTTCTTTCTCTTTTCTTTTTTCCTTTTCTCTTTTGCTTTTGTTTTTCTTTTGTTTTTCTTTTCCGTTTCTTTTATTTTCTTCGTCTTTTCTTTTTTCTTTTCCTTGTTTTTTTTTCTTTCTCTTTCTCTTCTCCTGAATTATATTTTTTTTCTTTTGCGTTTTTTTTCTTTTCGTTTTGTATTATTCTTTCTTTTACTTTGCATGTTTTAATAAATCTGGAAATTTTTTAAAATTCAATTTTCCTTTGATTTTTGTACTTTTTTAAAAAAATCCATTTTTCCTTCCTAATTTTCATTTCTTTGTTGTTGTTTTTTTTAATATTTTTCTTTAATGTCCTTCTATTCTTTCTTTTTTATTTAAAAAAAAAAAGTAGTCTATCTAAAGCAAGAACGCCTCTGTTTGCTTCTGCGTATTCTCATTTAGTATTCACACATCTATCCCAGGGTCCTTCCTGCTATTCAAAATGATCTTCTAAGTCCTCTTTTGTGATCACAATCAACTACCTTGTCGCGTTCTCCTTAATCTTGCTCATGGATTTTTCACTGATGATTTTACTTTTGGGAAAACCTCTTATTTACAAGGGAACAATATCTAAACTGTAGAGTGAGGTGGTTATTGGCCTAGATGTAGTGATATTTTGCCAACAAAATCCTGCAAGAAACTTGAAGTGTCTTCTTGTCCTGAATGAATAAGACAGAGACAACATACAGAAATTCACTCACTGGCGTCTCACTGTCACCGAGTGTACATTTTCCCAACCAACCCTCCACCGGGATGCGGAGTACAGCTGTTTGGAATTCAGAATGTTTTAATCTCCTAGACTGGTTGTTGGACCAAAGCTAAAGAAAACAGTCTGCCCTGCTATTTATGTATTGTTTGGATGAGGATACTTGGAGGTGGTAAACGCAATTTGCCTTGTCCAGGATTTGAACTCGAGTCGCTGATTCCATTTCCTATTGCAATAATCGTTAAGATGGCAATTTCCGCATGTGCAGTAAAGTTCTCTCTTATTTGTTTCCAAGTTACATCAAGGCCACGCAACTGATTCTCAAGATATTTCTAATATCCGAATAGGCCATGTATAAGTCGATCCCCATTAATCGCCAGCTTTGGTCAACCCGCTACAAATTAATCGAACCTCAGAATTTATACTCACAAAATCCCTACATTTACATTAAACTGAATTTCACTTCTCTTGTAACCATAGAAACGCTAATAAATGCTGTCAACTAGCAAGAGAGTTGTGTGGTTGGGGACAAACCAGTAAGTAACATATGATATGAAGATTGAAAGAAGGTAATAAGTTTCAATAATTTTCAAAATTTACAGTCAAGACAACCGGCCTATTAGAAAAAAAAGAACTCTGAATTTAAGTCAGTTGTAGGCATGAAGAGGGATGGGCTTCGCTACGCTACTCCTGTTCAAGACACATTATTTGAATAGCACCTCCGCAACCAAATCAGGTTACGAGTTCGGTGAAAAATATTTTATTTTGTTTATTCATTGTTTATAATACTAATCTGTAAATGATGGCACTGACTTAAATAATTTGATAATACAAACATTATACAAATATTTATGATTCTATAGAAACTTCCAAAATAATAGAATTTCTAATCCTGACATTTTTTTTGAATATTTCTCCTCGAGGTGAAAATTTACTGTTAAGGCAGATTTCAAGCTATAAATATATCGATTAATTAAACAATTGGATTTTCTGATTAATTAATGGGTCGGTTACCAACCCATTGATGGACTCTTCCAAATCCTATATTAATCGAGAGCCAAGTACTCTCGTCGGCTGGTTGGTCGGTCTTTAATCGGCCTTCGGGCTTTTGACCTTGTGTCAAGTCGTGTCTGGTGGGAGGCAGCGACAAATACTCGGCTGGTTGGTCGGTCGTCGTGAGATTGGATAAAGACTGGATATTCGACTGACAAGCAAGCCTAGCTTACGCCATCACTTTTATCTGTATCTTGTGACTTCAATATATCCTTAAACTTATACCGTGTTCCGAGTTATCTTTATGTGATCCCAAATTGGGTCCACATCATTAATAACGCCTCCTTGTGCATCTGTCATTTTTTTACTGTATTCTCACATCAACCTTTAAAAAATCTTTGCACTAAATATATACAATATTAATACAACATCTATATACAGATCAAATTTTGTTGACTATTTCATCCAATAGTTCTCCAAAATGATTTAATTTCATTTTCTTTCCATTGTTTTTGAATTCGTCTCATTCAATCTTAAAATGTTCTACTCTGTTGTTGTTGTTGTTTTGATCTGATTAGGCAATTTGTTCCCAAAAACTGATGACATTAACTTAAATAATTTGATAATACAAACATTACGCCAATAATTATGATTCAATAGAAACTTTCAAAATAATAGAATTTCTAATCATGACATTTTTGGAATATTTCTCCTCAAAATGGAAATATACTGTCAACGCAGATTTCAAGCTATAAATATATCTATTAATTAACCAATTGGATTTTTCGGTTAATAAATTGATATATTTTTTGGAAACAAATTGCCTAATCAGATTAAGACAACAGAGTAGAATTGTCTTTTAATTGGAATCATTTTGAGATGAGGCTTCTTAATCTGAGAATTAATTTTTTTATTTATTGCGGACTTTTTGTCCTCATCTTGGTAGTTTTTGTGTTGTTTCTTCTTTCACTACGTTTCGGCCAAATTTCACCTCTGGCCTTCTTCAGGTGATTTACCACGACCGCGGATAAGAATGCTGAGTCTTGTAATTAACAGAGTAGAACATTTTAAAATTGAATTGGACGAATCCGAAAACAATGGCAAGAAAAAGAAATCAAGTCATTTTGGAGAACTATTGGATGAAATAGTCAACAAAATTTGATCTGTATATAGATGTTGCATTAATATTGTATATATTTAGTGCAAAGATTTTTTAAAGGTTGATGTGAGAATACAGTAAAAAGGACAGATGCACAAGAAGTCATAACAAATAAACGCGTATTTCTATAACAAGAATCATATTGCAAAACATGTTGACATAATTTTTTTTTCTATTTGGAATATGTTTCTTTGGTTTAGGTTCTTTTCGGGCATTTGCTTATTGCTTAAATGTTTATTTAACACCACAATCACCCCACCCACTTCTTTACTAGTTGACATCGATTACTGGCGTTTTTACGGCAATATGAACTACCGGACTTGATTTTCAATGGTGTTTATTTGTTGACGATGAATGTTCCGTGATCCACCGCAATGAATTGAGTTACTTTACCCACAAGGGAATAAGAGGTGATGGGTGTGATCATACGTGGAGAGCCAAATGAAAAACATTCTTAAACGTTAAGACCCTTTAAACCACATGAGCTTGAGATCCTTTATAACAAGAAATTTCGGCATTTTCTTTTCTCGTAACACGGAGTGACGGAGATTTTTTTAGTCCAGTACCTGTGATGTTCAATCCTGTCAGTGGATTCACAACAAAGGCGTGCCCCCCCACACACACACACACCCCACACACACACGCCAAATGAGTGTCCTGAGAATGACACTAACCAACATCTGCAGGTGGAGCTCAAGTTCTGTTGCAATGGAAACACCTCAATACCTGAAATCATATAACTGTGTGCAAACAAATGATTACTAATAAACAGAATTAAGTTGTTTTCTTTGTTTAATGCCATATCAACCTTCTTAGGTTGATATGCGATTAAACATTGATAATACCAAAGCCATCCTTTTAAAAGTATGTAGTGGTACTATTTAACTTATAGCTGAGGGATAAAGGAAGCGGTGTACTCCTATGACTCCTTCAAAGGTTGGACGACCAGCTAGAACCTATATACAACAGCTCTGTGCCAATACAGGAAGCCTGGAAGACTTCTCGGAAGCGATGGACGATAGAAACAGGTGGCGAGAGAGGGTCAGGGGGATCTGTACTAGCAGCACGACATGATGATGAATGATGGTGGCGTTTCCCAAAGTCCGAAAGGGAACATTATAATCGTTACTGGAGCTTGACCTTGTTTACGATGATATCACAGTCCAGTACGTAAGCTACAACGCCGCGAGGATTCTCTGGTTCAGTCGACTGGGGCTGCAGAATACACACATCTGCAGTCTAACGAGTGTCCTGCATATCGTATTTACCAATCCCTCCGCTAGGGCAGGATATGACACAAGGTCGATTTTTAAGCGGAGTTTAACAGGTTTGAATTCAGAGTTTTCCTTCTCCTAGACTAGTTGCCTTACCAAGGCTGAAGAACCTAGTTTGTCCTACTATCTAACCATAGCTGGATGGAGAATAATTGGATTCATACCTTTCCCAAGGGTATTAGTGCTATGTGAAGCGAGTGTCCTGCATATGACACTAAACAATTTGATGGTGAGGTTCCAGTAATTCTGGAGCTTTGGGGAATGCAGAGTACTTCTTCATTTCCATCGCTCCCAGGTCCACTCAGGCCCAGAGGGGTAGCATCTGATAGGGTCATATCTATGAGTCAAATATAACTAAACCGGGTGCTTATTTCAAAACTGAATTGTTTGAAATAGAATTGTTTTGACATCTAAACTACGTACTAATGCTAAACTGAATTGTTTGAAATAGAACTGTTTATGTGTATAAAAATGGATTTGGCATTAAATAACCTACTGTTGTATCGTGTTAAGGAAAAGATACACAGTGAAATGGAGCCAATTGTTTATTAACTCAAGTGGTACAGTCCGACAAGTATTATAAGTCTCGCGCTGTTGCTGTTACGTCCGAAGTTGGTCTTACTACTGACCGATGTCCTTTCAGAACTGTCTCTCTGCTTCTTTTTCTACTTCTCAAGAGACACGGCGTCTTTTATAGTTCTGCGATACCGGAAGTCACGTGGTACGAGCCACTGTACAACACCTACAATGGTTGGTGTGCCATAAAACCAAACCAAACCAATAATTATCAATGTAAGGAATTCTTGAAACAATATTTCAAGTATCACGGATAATTACTTAAAGTTACAATTATTTACAGAGAATTTCTAGACGTTATAGAACCGGCTCATTGGCCTAGTGGGTAGAGTGATCGCCAATGGTCCGGGAGACCTGGGTTCAATCCTAGTTTGCGTCATGCAAAAGACTTTAAAAATGGTACTTGATACCCCTTGCTTAATACTCAACAATATAAGGTACGTATCAAGGGTAAAGTAAAGCAATTCAAGGAAAGGAGTAGCACCCTCCCCAACACATCGGTGAAGTAGCTATTGAAAAGGGAGCCTTCTGGTTGCCCTCGACTACGGTCGCCAACTTTACTTTTTACTTTTATAAGACATTGTGATATCTTGAAACTTTGTAACTCTGCCAGCCAAGGGTTATTATCAAATACGATTTATTTAGATCCTATCCTATTTACCCAACCCCTCCGCTCGGGCAGGATATGACAAAAGGTCAATTTTTAAGCGGAGTTTAACAGGTTCGAATTCAGAGTTTTCCTTCTCCTAGACTAGTTGCCTCACCAAGGCTGAAGAAATAGTCTGTCCTACTATTTACCCATAGCTGGAGGGAGAATAATTGGATTCATACCTTTCCCAAGGGTATTAGTGCTATGTGAAATGCAATCAATCTCGTCCAGGATTTGAACTCGTGTCATCGTGTCCATTTCCTACGACGATAACCATTACACCACGGGCACCTCCAATAATTATATATAATTTGTGTTAGATAACAGTATCTGTTATCATATAACAGAGAAAACCCATAAGGAGTTAATATTCTGTTAAAAAATAAACCCAACCAAACTGATGTTGGTTTCTTCTTTCGTCTATCACACGTTCCGGTCACTCTCTTAAACTTACCAGGTTTTTATGCAGGGTGAGTTTAAAATAAGCCAGCGAGGTTCTCCTCTCAAGAAGCTACTACCCACCCCACTTAAAGGGAGTAAGAGTCGGGTTTATGGTCCACTTTCTGAGACGCTCATGAGGAATATAAAAAAGATTTACTCCCGCCCGTCAGAAGGCTTACTTCCTGCTGGACACCCTCACATTAAACTGACCTTGTGTTACATTTTGGCTGCGTTGGGAATCAGATAAGTACTCTTTCATTCCTTTTATGTAGACTTTCTTCATATTTCTCCCTCCCTCCCTCTCTCTCCCTCCCTCTCTCTCCCTCCCTCTCTCTCTCCCTCCCTCTCTCTCAATCGCCTGGGGCAGTAGAATACACCGACTGCATCTCTGCAGAGGGTTAAAACTCTCCACGCCAACGAGTGTCTTGGATATGACACTAAACTATCCAATGGTGAGGCTCTAGTCCAGGAGCTTTGGGAAATGTGGAGTACCCCTTCATTGTCCTTGCTCCTCAGATCCACTTTTGACCCGGAATAGTAGCACCTGATTAAGTCCTATCAATGAGTCAAATAGAAATGTTTGACATTTATACTGTATACAAACAAATGACTTGCGTTCAATTGAATTGTTTGAAACATAACTGTTGGATCATTTAACTATATGCAAACAAATGACTTATGAACGTAAAATAAACGAGATTATCTAAACTTTAGGTATAGAATAACCCTAGAAGGTTTGACATGCCGTTAAAATCAGTCAATTAAGTTGGTGTCTCAATCACATTTCATGATACTTTCAATGAACAAAACCTAAATTCAATATTAAAACTTTTCTGAAATAGTTAAAAAAAAAAACATGGACAATGTTTTTATAATTTTCCGTACTTAATGTTTATATGACACCACATGATATGCTTCGGTCCAAATTTCTGAGAGTCGATTATTTACGTTATTTAGGACAGTCCTCTAATGTTGGTTGTTTTAATTTCAACGTTTCCCATACTGCATCCTCCGGTTTTCAGTTTTTTTTATTTTTTTCCGTCGTCTTTCCCTTTTGCAGTTTCTCTCTCTCCTTTTGTTGTCGTTTCCCCCTCTTTCTCTCTCTTTTTTTTTTCTTTTTTGGTTTTGTTTTGTTTTGTTTTTTCTTCTTTTTTTCTTATTATTTTTTGCTAATTTATTCTTTGTCCTTTCACAACGTTTATTTCTTAGTTTTTCTTTATCTCTTTATCTGTTTTTTTTTTCTTTTTTCCTTTCCGTTTCTTTCTTTTGGTTCCTTTATTTATATAAAACAACTGTGTGATGATTCTTGCTTTTTTTATGGGTGAAGACGACAAACTGTTCACCAGATCCAACCAGATCCCATCCCGACAGTAATGGCTTATTTCATAGCCTAAGGTAAAAGACTTAACTGATGCTTATGTTAACGAAAGTGGGTGGGTCTTTGAACAGCTTTTAGGATATTTACGGATTACGGTCCCACATGTTGGGACGCTCAGGAGAACCCTACCCTACAACAGACAACAATAACTCATTCCCTTTTTATTGACATTATTATTTTAAAAAAGGATTTTTTACGATGTTATTGTTGGTATTTTAAGGGAAGACAGCTTCCTTTTTTTTACTTTTTCGTATGGATTTATTTTTACTTAAGAGGGATTCTTCACTTGGTGTAATTGTTAGCGAGCAAGGTTATCAGACAATTGCTGGTGAGTTCGATTTCTACAAGATGCTGCATACTTTTAGCATTGTTCCAAAATTAAGCTATTGAGTCCAAGATGATAATTAACCAGTTGATCTCATGGTTTAATTGCTACAAAGTCGTGATTTCGATCCACACTACAGGGTGGAACGATACAATTGTCACCCTAGAAAAGACGACATAAATCCATTTCCGTTTAATGAAAACCGGTTTTCTTTTCTTTTTTTTCTTTTTTTTTTTTGTTGTTGCAGACCATCTACTTGTTGGCCAGTTGTGTACAAATCCCAAGAGTGATAGGAGCCTTCTACAGGGTGGAACGATACAATTGTCGCCCAAGAAAAGACGACATAATTCCATTTCTGTTTAATGAAAACCGGTTTTCTTTTTTTGTTGCAGACCATTTACTAGTCGGTCAGTTGTGTACAAATCCCAAAAGCGATGGGAGCCTTCTATCATGTCTGAAAGTGACACAATGTTCAACGAGCGAGATCGGAGATGCGCCGCTGTACAACTGATGCTCTTTACCGATCCAAGTTATGTCAGCCAGAACCATCGCTGGATTGCCCCGAATAACAGGGACGTGGCCAGGGTGATGAAAACAAAGTTTCCGGTTACGGTTATGGTCTTTGGTGTGGTTTCAAGTAAGGGCCACATCATGCCACCTCACATCTTCGAAGTCGGCTTGAAAGTCAACACCAAAGTGTACCTGGATGTGCTGAAGAGTGTGGTGATCCCCTGGTGCAATCAGGTGACCGGTGGCAGACCCTGGGTGTGGCAGCAGTACTCGGTGCCGGCCTACAAGTCCAAAGAGACCCAAGCTTGGCTTCAGAAGGGGTGCTACGACTTTGTACCCTTCTCTCACTGGTCCCCTCCTCCCCCGACCTGAACCCGCTGGACTACTTCGTTTGGTCATACGTCGAGAAAATCACCAACATGACCTCCCACAACACCAAAGCCAGTCTGATCGCCGCCATCTGCCGAGGATTTACCGAGCCCCCGCCGGCGCTTGAGGAAAAGGCATGCTCCAAGTTCCGGATCCGTATCGAGGCGGTGATTGAGGCTGAAGGCGGCTACATTGAATAGATGTCAGCTCTACTACATAATCAAGTTAGCTGAATTGATTTTTTCAATAAAAGTTTTAAAATAAAGCTGTAGTGTTGTTTTCTTTAGGATGACAATTTTAGCGTTCCACCCTGTAGATACCCAATACTTACACAGCGTAGCATCATAGGAAATTGAACCGGTGACCAGAGTTCAAATCCCAGACGAAGCTGTCTACATTTCACTTCACGTTAATGACCTTGGGTAAGGCATGAATCCATCTCTTCTCCCACACCAGCTATGGATGAATAGTTGAGTTGACAGGGTTATTTAGTCTTGTTAAACAGTCTACGAAAACCCTGAATTCAAACCAGTTTAAAATTGACTTTGTGTCACGTCTTACCCGTTGCGAAGGGGTTGGGTAAATATATACCTTATGTCTGATATAAAGTATGTTTAGTTTCTTAAGAACGGCTAGCCTGGGGTAATAGTTTTGTTTCCTAAATAATTAGCTAGGCTCACAAACCATTAAGAATTAGATCCTCACAGGGTATCCCGTACTTGTACCTTTGGACTAAATCAAAGCCATTTTATGGTGAAAAAAAGATTTTAACCAGGAAAATTACAACCAAATCTCCTCTGGAAGAAGTAATTACAGCAATTTCAACAAGAGAACCCCACAATAAACTTTACCAAAACTTTACTGCATCATTGCCTTCCAAAGTCAAAGAAGTGATCAATAAGAAAGATTTTATTTGTAAATACTATTCAACTTAGATTAATACATATTCCTTATATAATGAGTTTTTTCTTTCTTTTCCTTTAGCACAAAGAATGCCTTATTTTCTAAATAGAAAAAATATTTTCCCATTATATATATATATATATATATATTCGAGTGCATGCCTTTAGATTTGAGAGATGATGAGTTTTAACATCCATGCTATTTACAACACTGGAGCAAAATCGGCAAAACAAATCAATTCAGAAAACTTGACTACGCTAGAATGCTGAGGTCGAAAATTGTTTTGACATATTATCAGAACTAATGCAAAATAAATTAGATTGGTTATTTGGGGATATCAAAGAAAAAATCGAATAATTATGTTCCAAATAGCGGAGAACATAAATCTGTCTTATCAAAATAGATATTATAGAAGTATTGTCCACTGGTCAAGCAACGATGGACTTTCGTTCTTCTTCTGTCTACCTTTGGCCGTGACTTTATTTCATAGGTTATTGCAAGTAATCATTGTAAAATGAATTTCACCAAGTTTCTATTTATCTTTTTTCTATTTTTTTTTTTTTCTTATATCATTCTTTCTCTTTCAGATGTCTATGTACATATCTTTCGATCGCAATACTATTTTTTCCTTCTCTCTCTCTCTCTCTCTCTCTCTCTCTCTCTCTCTCTCTCTCTCTCTCTCTCTCTAGAATTGCTCTTAAATAACCCAAAGATATCGGGGTTTTATTATTTTTTGTGGTATATTATAAGCCAATATTTATTAACCCAAAGATATCGGGGTTTTATTATTTTTTGTGGTATATTATAAGCCAATATTTATTAACAAAATCTACAATATCTAAAATAAAGACATACATATATTGTGGGGTAGCAAAAGTAGGTATACCTTAAACGCTAGGATTAATTTAATACTAGTATTTGAGGGATTAATATGTTTTTTATGGATATGCTATTATTGATATGCTTCTATTCCAACTTTTGCAGAAATGTGTGAATGTATATTATATCTTCATCTCGAAAAATAGTAGCAAAATGCAAACAAATATCCTGTATGCTTTCTATTCCACAGTTAATCAATCTTACCTCGATTTTTATCTTTTTTATACCCGTTTTACAAAACCCTAATATGAGCTTTAAAAACCGCGTTCAGTGCAAAAATACCGCGAAATTCATATCTGGTATCATTACTTGAATATTGCATCCCACGAGAAATAATATTTGCAATCAACGTGTTTTTGTTGTTTGTTTTTAGTGATATATATAGAGCAAAAAAAAGGTTTTTTAGCCGTTAAGTTTTTATATTGAACATTTTATCTTTCATTATAAAATGATCAAACTTATTGACCTTTTCTTTCATTGATAACCTATATATATATATATATATATATATATATATATATATATATATACTGCGTTTCAAATTATTAACGAGGTGAATTTATTTTTAATTTTGTCCAAAACTACTTGTCGAAATTTAACAAAAATTTCACAGTACGAGACGCCAACAAGGAGGAGGTATTTTGATTTGGGCTGGTATTATTGGAGGTATCATTGTTGGTCCGTGGAAAGTGCCTAACGGTACGAAAATAACCTCAGATGCTTGTATTGCCTTCCTCAAAAAGCATCTGAAATCTTGGCTACAAAAAAAATAATCACTTTCAGGAGAACCATCGTATTTATGCAAGATAATGCTCCTTTGCATTCATCGCATATAACTACGGAGTACCTGCTTCCGTGGACCTCTTTTACAGGGGTTTTTATCACACATTGTAAATAATTTGACACACCAACGATTTAAAAAAATTAGTAAATGACCGTAATTTTTGTTTCTTTTTTTAGAACCTTGAATTTTTTACTGAAAAGGTGTATATACATGCCACCATTCTCTGATAATTTTGTTAAATTCGAACCGGCAGTTTTTGGATTGGTTGGAAAAGTGTCACCTCGTTAAAAATGTGAAACGCAGTATATATATAATGTTAAAGCTGAAAGCGTTTCTAATCAGTAAACATTATACGATGTTCTAGCCTCAACAAAGCAAAGTAATATATATATATATATATATATATATATATATATATATATATATATTCAACCCCTCTGCACGAGCAGGATGTGACACAAAGTCAATTTTAAAGAAAGTTTAATGGATTTGAATTCAGGGTTTTTCTTCTTCCTGACTGGTTGCCATACCAAAGTTAAATAACCCAGTCGACCCTACTGTTTCGCCAGAACTGGAAGAATAATAATGGGATTCATACTTTTTCCAATAGTATTAGCACTATGTAAAATCCAAACAGCTTCGTCCAGGGTTTGAACTCGGGTCACCGTGTCCATTTCCAACGACGGTAACCATTATACCACGAGTAGTGTAATATTACAATATTTTCAACTATGAAAAAGTTCTCAAAGTTACTACCACAGAGCAAGTATACAACCCAGAAAAATAACATGATGCACACTAGCTATCCTCTACTTTCAGTTTTATGAATATATATATATATATATATATATATATATAGGCAGAATATATATATATATATATATATATATATATATATATATATATCCGCTATATATATATAACTATCCGCTACTTTCAGTTTTATGAATATGTATATATATATAGGCAGAATATATATATATATATATATATACATATATATATTTATATATAGAGAATATATATATATAAATATATATATATTTATTTATATATATATATATATATATATATATATATATATATATAGCTATCCGCTATATATTTATATATATATATATATATATATAGATATCCGCTACTTTCAGTTTTATGAATATATATATATATATATATAGGCAGAATATATATATAGAAAGAGAGAGAATATATATATATATATATATATAGAATATATATATATATATATATATATATATATATACATAAAGGCAGAATATATATATATATATATATATATATATATGCATAAAGGCAGAATATATATATATATATATATATATATATATATATATATATATATTAGAGAGAGAGAGAAAGCAGTATTTTCTCTTTTAGATATGCTTGATAAAATAAGGTAGACACGACATTTCTGCCTATTTTATAGCTGAACAATTCAAGTCTTCCCATGAAGTGATTGATATCTTGACGGGATGAATTTAAAAAAAAGGTGCCATACTTTCCCAAGTACTTTCGGCCCCAGCTGGAAAAAAACCCAAAGACTCCAATATCTTGAAATTCTCTATATATAAAGAGTAACAAACTTTTCTTTAACAAGATCAACTTTCAATGTAGCAGCAGCCACATTCTGAAATGTCTTTAACACTTTTCCTGCCAATTCTTCCTCTTACCGCCAGTAAAGTTCTTTTCTTCCAAAAATTCATCTCCACTTTGTTCTTCCTCCTATTCTTTGTATAAATGCATACAACTTGTCATTGTGTTTGTCATTTCCCTCTTCGTTTCCCCGAAGATAGCTCCAGCTGGGGCCGAAGGTACTTGAGGCGGGAATATGGCGCCTTTTCTTTGAATAGGTAAAAACAAAGTATGTCCTATTTAATCAAACACACACACACACACACACACACACACACATACACACATACACATGTGCCATAGCCAGATACGGATATGTGAAATGTACATAGAATGTTCATGACATAAATACATAGAACATAGGAATCCCGAAACACGAAAAACACTGACGACTTCTTAGTTCAGGTACGAAACTTTTTATTACCTTTGAGTTTAAAGGTTCTTCGACATAAGGAGAGAGATACACATTCTTTCAATTCTGGCTTTTCCATCTACCCCTATCTCGTGCGGCGCCCGTAGCGGGCAAATTCGTCTGGCCTCTGCGAGCCCCGAAAGTCAACCCTTCTCATTCGGTGTCTAGTTCTCAACTCAACTGACTTTCTTCAAAATCCCCAAAATCCTCCAGGCGCGCTTCCGGTGCATGACGTCATTCACATCCCAGGTCACATCCTCTCTCTGGGATTTTTATTTTGACATCTGTGCATGACACATCCTTCCCGCGCGTGCGTCAACACCTGTGCTCAAATTTGCACCTAACTAACCCAAGTGCTGAGCCGAAAGGTTCTCAGCCTAACTAAATCCAAAGGCAAGATATATAAAACGAAATCCCTCGGCCATTATATTACACACACACACACACACATATATATATATATATATACACTAATTTTCTCTGCCTAAATTTTTATATTCTTTTCAAATATTTTCAGTGATTGTATCCGTTTACTTGTCAATCAGACATGATTATTAGAGACCTTACTTTTTAAGTTTCTTCAGGGCTCAGTTCTGATTTGAACAGCTTTAAAAAAAACTGAAGAAATAAATTCTTTAATTTTCTTCACTCTTCTCGCTATAAGAAAGTGGCATTTTTATTTATATCGGAAATTTTCACTGTATAATGTTCATTTTGATTAATTCTTCACCATTGAATTAAGTAGATGGACAAGAAAAATTATGAGAATTAATCTTTAATTTATTGCGGATTTTATGTCCTCATCTTGGTAGTTTTTGTGTTGTTTCTTCTCAGATTAAGAAGCCTCATCTCAAAATGATTCCAATTAATGACAAGAAAAATTATGTTGGAAAAAAAAAGGATTTATTATTTAAAATAGACATATTTTCCTGTCTTTTGTCTGTAGACTTATAAAAACAAATGCATAAACTTCTTCATATTTTTCTTGCTTACTTTTTCTTGGGCTTCCTCTTTATCTATGGATGTCCCTTCTCGCAACAATTTTTCTTTTTATTACACATCGCATTGAACGGGTGACCGATTGTTGGTTTTTCTTTTAAGGAGAAAATTATATATATATATATATATATATATATATATATATATATATATATATATATATATATATATATATATAATTGTGTCTCTACGTGCCCCATCTTTAATTGAAAATTTTGCAACCTCTTCCAACCGCTTTTCCGATTCCCAAGGTTTAATTTTCTTATAACGTAATTTTTTTTTCTAACCCGGCCACCATCTTTGACATCACCTCGAACGTTTCTGATTTTTTCCTTGGCAACTGCTTCGGGATTTGGGACTCTGTCGAAAATGAGGCTTCAATTATTCCAGTAATTTTTCTGTTTCCTTCTCTTTCGTTTATTGTCTGCGTCCATCTTTCCATCGCGAAATGTTTTCCTTTTTATTTCATTTTCGTTATTTTCTTACTTTGTCAGTTTCTGTTGAGAAAGAAAACTTGTCTGTACCGCTTTCGCGCCATTACGTAGTAATGTCTTGCTTGCTTTAAACCATTCGCTGGAGAATTTTTCAATAGATCTCTGTGTATTCTTTCGGCAATTTCCAGAAAAATGCAACGATTATTTTAAAAAAATACATTACTTTAAAATCTTTACATTGCTATGAAATGTTATTTCCTAATGTTTGTTTACAGCGCTATCGGCTGGGACTGTAGAATACGCTGACTACTCCGCAGAAGGGTAATACCCCACGACTAACGAATGTCGGATATGACACTACACCTACTGACGTTGAGGTTCAAATCATGGAGCTTTGCAGAGAGTGGAGTACCCCTTTATTACCATTACTCCCAGGTACACTCTGACCCGATGTTTGCCAAGTCGGCTGCGGTTGTAGAATACACCGACTGCGTCTCTGCAGAGAGGTAAGACTCTCCCAATGAGTGTCCTGATATGACGCTAAACAATCTTATGCTGAGACTCCAGTAATGTTGGAGCTTTGGGGAATGCAGAGTACCCCTTTATTGCCATCACTCCCAGGTCCACGCTGCCCCGGAGTGGCAGCACCTAATAGGGTCCTATCTAGAGGTCAAATAGAACTGTTTGACATTTAGGCAGTGTACTTATGCTTAACTGAGTTGTTTAGAACAGAACTGTTTTTACATTTAACTGTGTGTAAACAAAAAACTGCGTACTAATGCAAAACTGAATGCTTTGAAATAGAACTGTTTTTACATTTAACTGTGTATTCATATTAAATTTTTTAAAAAGTGAAACCTTTTACTGTGTGAAAAAATAAGCTTAGGCTTGTTTAAAATTATTAATTATATATTTAATATATATGTATAAACATGATTTAGCATTAAATAACCAACAATGGATGATATGCTATAAAACCCAACTAAACCATCTGACCCAAAGTGGTAATACCTGTTGGGATCCCATCTACAGGCCAAACAGAATTGTTTAGTTATTTACTATTCTTAAAATCATTTTACTGTGCGTAAACAGAACTAATAGTGTTAAATATTAATATTTGAAATCTTTTAACTATGTGCAAACAAATAACCTCAACCTCATTTAAAGATTTTACCAACAAACTATTTGCTTACAAATCACAAATATATAAACAGGATTTGGCATAAAATAACCCACAAGAGTTGATATGCCATAAAATACAACCACATCCTAATCCTTGCTTAGTCTCTCTCAAAATTCTTACATTATTTAAGATGCCAGTTGAAACTATTTGGTCACCCATTAAAGTATTAAACAGGCTCATCGCCTATTAACTTTATTAATCTGGTGACTTGGCTGTAAGTTATCGCTATAAAATATTATAAACCGTAAAAAGAACATTTTCTCAATAAAATCAGTTATTTTCCTTATTGGTGTTTGTAA
The DNA here is from genome assembly GCA_963585895.1 of Sepioteuthis lessoniana. Lineage (NCBI taxonomy): Eukaryota > Metazoa > Mollusca > Cephalopoda > Myopsida > Loliginidae > Sepioteuthis > Sepioteuthis lessoniana. The sequence continues at coordinate 60,049,356 of OY757939.1, forward strand.
TTATACGACAGAAGGAATTCGATTATAGTTGCACTCGGCACGCTCCTGGCGAATAGCTTTTTGCGAGGCCCCGGGGCCTGTTCTGGACTTCGGTCCGGAGCGTGGCTCTGAAAAAGGAACAATGGCAGACTTGGGGCCTTTAATTAGGCACCTAGTTTCGACTAGGCTACCTTCGGGTGGGCGAGCTATATTTTTGTCTCCTTTGTCCCCCATGTACGGCACTAGACCAAGCGTCTAGTTTAAGCCGTTAACTGGCATACGTGCCCGGACCCACATTTGGGTTCGTGAAACTGCTTGCCTCATCAGGCTCACATTGCACTAAGTGAGCCGATGAGCAGCACTGACAAGCAGGGTTCGAGTCTCGATTCGTTCCCGACCTCCCCTCCCCTTTATCCCCACTTTAATCGGCCTTCGGGCTTTTGACCTTGTGTCAAGTCGTGTCTGGTGGGAGGCAGCGACAAATATCGGCACGCTTTTAAGAATTCGACTCTGGTTACCCATAACAGTGAAAGGATCATTATCCGAATTCATCAGAAAGAGGATTTTCTTTGTCATAGAGTGGTATTATGAAATATAAATGTGTTGACATCTTGAACCATTTTGATTTTAAAAAAGGGGGAGGTGCCCGTGGTGTAATGGTTATCGTCGTAGGAAATGGATACGGCGACACTAGTTCAAATCCTTGACGAGACTGGTTGCATTTCACATAGCACTAATACCCTTGGGAAAGGTATGAATCCAATCAGTCTCCTTCCAGCTATGGGTAAATAGTAGGACAGACTAGGTTCTTCAGCCTTAGTAAGGCAACTAGTCTAGGAGAAGGATAACTCTGAATTCAAACCTGTTAAACTCCGCTTAAAAATTGACCTTGTGTCATATCCTGCCCGAGCGGAGGGTTTGGGTAGATATTTATTTATCTGATCATTTTGATGATTGGTTGGTTGTGTTTTATGGCATATCAACTCTTGTATGTTATTTAATGCCAAATTCCCTTTTAATACAAATAATTTTCAAACAAATTTTTTGACTGATAGATGAAACAGTTACTACCACTCCAGATGAGAGTGAACCTGGGAGTAATGGCAATGAACGGGTACTCTACACTTTTCACATCTCCATATGACTGGAAAGGGAAAATTTGTTGACACTACCAATTTATAAGTATAGCGGTATGTGACATAATAACAGTTTTGAGTCATATCATTTAACCACATTTGTGGATATCATTATAATAATTATCTGTTTATACATATATTTATTAGATATATATGATTTCTTAAAAAATAGTTTGTTATTAACATTTCTAAACAAACCAGCGTTCATTTGTTTGCACACAGTTAAATGGTTTCAAGTATTGCTGTTTAATATTAGTGATTTTATTTATCAAGTTTTCTTATCTAATTTAATACTAATTATTTGTTTGCACAGTTTAATGATTTCAAGTATTATTAACACTAATAATCCTGTTTAATATTAATCATTTGTTTGATCACAGTTAAAGGGTCTCAAATATTACTAATTATTGTTTACACACAGTTAAATGGTTTCAAGTATTGCTATCAAACACTAATAATTCTATTCAATATTATTCATTTGCTTGCACACAGTTAAATGGTTTCAAGCGCTGCTACGTCTGATGGTTTCGTTTCATATCCAGGAAACTAATAGGGGGAGGTGTCTTATCCCCCCCTCACTCGGCAGGTTGCTATAGTTCATAAAATACCTGTATTGATTTACCGTCTTAGAAAAGGAAATATGAAGCACCATATTGTGCAAAGGTTTTCACATCCCTGAAAAGATACAGATTCTTTAGATTAATTCTTTTAATAATTTTGCAAGTTCATTGCTACGAAATGATGAGTAAAATGGTTTCAAGAATAGTAAATAATCAAACAGTTCTATTTGACCTATAGATAGGATCCCAAAAGGTATTACCACTCAAGGTCAGTTCTATCCTTATTTGATGGTCCGTTCTTGCAGCATTGTATCTCATATAAACAATGCTTTGTTTGGTTGTCTATCGTTGTGTAGTGATTTCTGAGCTAGGCTAACAGCCTACTTATTGCTAATGAGTTAAGTTCTCACTTGGTGCTCCATGTTATTGGCCTTTTATCAAACTCAGATATGCTTAGGAAATGTAGACAATAGCAAATCTAACATAAGGCTGGGTTTAGTTTAGTGTCCCAGACGTGTAGGAATAAATATTGCTTTGTTCCAGAAACCAGTGTCATGAAGGTCTCAGGGTATTTCACAAGTATCTCTTTTAGTGCAATGGGTACATACTGCATCTAAGTTTAAATCCTTAGAATTGCCCTGGTTTCATTGATGTCGTGTTATATCTCGACCCAAAGTAAAGTTGGCGACCGTAGTCCAGGGCGACCAGAAGGCTCCCTTTTCAATAGCTACTACACCGAGTCGTAGGGGAGGGCGCTACTCCTTTTCCTGGATTGCTCCACTTTATCCTTGATACGTTCCTTATATTGCGTGTTAAGCAAGGAGGTATCAAGTACCATTTTAAAGCCTTTGGTATGACTCGACCTGGGATTGAACCCAAGTCTCTCGGACCATTGGCGAACTCTCTACCCACAAGGCCAATGAGCCGAGATTCTACTATTCACAAAGATCCTAGTATCTATTCGACAATTCACAAAGGCAAAACGAGGAATAAAATAAAAATGCACTTAATATGTGTGTACCTCCCACAACCCATGTCTTTCTCGTTCCGAATTTAAAATGATCTCAAAGATACAAAACTACAATAATGCAGTAGTCTTCTATTACTCTGAATAAAATAAGTTTATTGTCAATGATATTAAAACGTTTTTTTTTTTTTACTCTTGAGTGCTGACTCAAATTTTGGAATCAGTTTCGTGAGATTAGCTCTATTCTTTATTTTAGTTATTCAGTTTCTTTAGACATTTTTATAGCTAACGTATTTACATCTGCTGTTATTTACTAAGTTTTGCTTATTCTAGCACACAGGCCTCTGATTGCTTGAAGTATGCATTGTCGCTATTTACAAAGTTTTGCTTATTCTGATACACAGACCCCAAGTTGCTTGAAGTATCCGCTTGTTATTTACAAACCTTTTCTTAATCTGGCTCATAGGGTACAAATTGCTTGCAGTATCCACTGTTGTCATTTACAAAGCTTAACTTATTCTAGCACGCAGACCGTAGGTTTCTTCCACAAAATTCTATTTTTATTTACTAAGCTTTACTCGGTCTGGTACACTAGCCTCAGATTGCTCGCATCGTCCAAGTATCATGCATTGAAAAAATGAAATGAAGAGATGATATAACAGATCTTTTAGGTTTTATCTTACTCTACCGGCCATCATTTGGGCATTTTTTTCATTTTAGAAAACTTTTTTAAACACACTGAGCCTGGATAGCTAGCCAGTATTTATGGTTTTGTGCGAAACTAAGTAAAGTTTAGCAAATTACTTAAAATTACCTTTAAAATTTTAGTTATAAAAAGTTTGGAACAGGGAAAAACGTTTAATTAAACTAACACACACATCCAATTATATATATATATATATATATATATATATATATATATATATATATATATATATATATATATATATATAACATGGTAGTGTCTATGACTCTGAGTTTCATTCATTTTGCATTCGTCAGAGTTTAGTAAAAACCAGAAACTTCTTTATATATATATATATATATATATATATATATATATATATATATATATATATATATATATATATATATATATATATGCTCATGAAAATTATCACATATTGGTTGATCAATAAAAATAGTTTATAGTTCGATGTACACGTCACAATGTGCATCGCATGTGCATATATGTGGTGTGTGTATGTGCGCACGTGCATCGTAAATGCGTATATGTGGTGTGTGTGTGTGTGTGTGTGTGTGTGTGTGTGTGTGTGTGTGTGTGTGTGTGTGTGTGTGTGTGAAGTTAATGGCGGTTGCATTTGACTCTAAACAAAGAAAGCCAAGGCAAGGACTTGCCAAAATCAATGAAAAATTTTTCTAGGTGATTGGATGGCTGGGAAGAGCAAGGCAGGTACAAAATGGAGTTAGTAGTGTGCAGGGAGAGCGGGGGGGACGTGCTTATCGTTCAGCCTAAGCCAAGTGCCCACGCTTTCCCTCGAAACGCAAATGGTCTGTTGCGTATTGGTCCTTAATTACTAATTGGCACTTCCGGCGTTCCCCTAACGATCTCTTGATGGGGTGATCGACTCATTTTTCAAAATGCTAGTGTTTTTCCAAATGCCTGAGCGTGCCACGCAACAACGTCGCTTTCTTTTCTGAAAACTATCCCACCCACCTCTAACCTCGACTTGAATATTGGCTTTTTCTTTTCCCACCTTGAACATGTTATCATGTGTGAGAAAGAACGGTGGCCATTAAAATAAAATTCTCTTCTCCGTGCGCCTTTTTCAGACTTCATTTATTTCCTGTTCCGTCTTGGGTTTTTTTTTTTGGTTTTTTGTTTTGTTTTTTGTTTTTGCTTTTTTGGGGGGTTGGTGTTTTTGTTTTTTTTTGTTTTTTTTTGTTTTGCTTTTTTGGGGGGGGGGTTGTTTGTTGTGTTTTGATTGTATTTGTTTCTTTTTTTTCTTTTTCAATTTTATTTGTTTCTAATTTTTGCTGGGTTTTTTTTGGGTTTTTTTGCTTCGTCACTTTTTCCCGCCTTAAATGGATGAGAACGGAACGTAGCCATTAAAATTGGATTTCTTTCTTTTTTTTCTTTTATTCCTGTTCATTTTTCTTAATTTTACATCTCTCTCTCTCTCTCTCTCTCTCTCTCTCTCTCTCTCTCTCTCTCTTTTTACATTCTCTTGTTTTTATTTTATTTTGTTTTATCCTCTTTGTATATATATATATATACGCACACTTTACATCATTATAATGTTAATGACATACAAATACACGTTTTAAACATAGGCTTTTAAAATTCTTAACGCAGTTACAAAAATTCGGTTTCACTAATTTTCTCATTCGCCTCATTTTGTCTGTCTGTATCCGACTTTCTCATGACTTGTTTTTATTTATTTTACCTCTCTCTCTCTCTCACTCTCTCTCTTTCTCTCTCTCTCTCTCTCTCTCTCTCTCTCTCTCTCTCTCTCTCTCTTTCAATACTCCTTAATTTCATTCTTTTATAACCTTTTTTCCCACACTTTGTACATTCCTTGTCTTATATACACCCACGTACATTCTTATATATAGGCACGAATCGCGATGTAGCTAGAAAAGGAAAAGAAATTGATAGTTACCTTTCTCCATATGAATTCACTCGCTTCGTCTGATACACAGGCTTACAGTTACCGTTGTTCCTTAGTTGTCACCCAGTCTACTAAGCTTTGCTACAGCTTAACTTCAGTGATCTTGCTGTTCTGGCTTTTCTTAAAATCTACTTTGTTTTGCTTTGTCTAACACACAGGTATTATTTATTGTACCTGCTCTTCCTAACTGGTCACCCATATAAGTACAGTGCGAGCTCATCGCTTCTTAACTTCCGTTATCTTGCAAGAACCGGTATTCTAAAAGAGACTTGACAATGTCTTGTTCTCGATCTTTGCTCTCTCTCTCTCTCTCTATATATATATATATATATAGTGTGTGTGTGTGTGTGTGTGTGTGTGTGTGTCTATTTCTGTCTTTATCTTCCTTTGTCTGAATCCATGTCTGCCTTTATATAACTCTCCCTCCCAAAAATTCTCTCTTTCTCTCTCAGACACTTTGTGTATATATATATATATATATATATAATCTGTTGAATACTCCTTCAGAGTTTGTTACATGACTCTTTACTCGGATGATTGGCTAGCTTCCATCTCTTCACTTTGTTCTTCTGCGTCTAATGACAAACACATTTTTATGTGCACAAAATGTTTATTTCTTACTTGACACCTTTACAACCGCTCTAGTCGGGTGATTCTAACAAACAATATCTTATTCATTAACCTTCAGTGTCGTCTGATCACGAGACTACTCATCCAATCAAAGCCACGGTCTCAAACGACCTCTGAAGTCAGTCAAAAGGGATTATCTAAGTTAACGGTTAGAATTTATTCAAACTAATCTACACTACCTGTCAACTAATAGATCACACTAATCTATTATTTAGAATCTCCTCTCTCTCTCTCTCTCTCTCTCTCTCTCTCTCACACACACACACACACACACACACACGCACAAACGCACTGACACTCTTCTTTCTCAATATTAGATTATTCGTAAACTACCAAAATCCTCTATATCCAAAGTTATAGTTTCCCCCTTTTCTACCTTTCCTCTTCTGAATTTTAAACTTTTCAAACTTTTATCGATTGTGAGAAGCCAATATTTTCACCACTTTTCTTTATTTTCACAGGGCACTTCGCCAGTTTTCGCTTTTTTCTTTCTTTTTTTCCGATTATAATTGCTTTTCCAACCTTCTTCCTCCTTCCCGAACGCATCAAGCATTGCCGGAACACAAAATTAACAATTACCGTCAGCCATCGACAAATAACGAAGTTTTAAAACTCAAGAGACATTCTCCAAATCGTCAATTTCGCCCTTCTATATTTTTCTCCATAAAAGAATAAAGAATAAAATAAAATCTAAAAAAAAAAAAGGAAAATACGTTAATAGCCATCAATTCATCAATGATTTTCCATTTTTCCTCTTCCGTATTAAATTGTAAGTCCAAAGCAAAATTAAGTTTTAAGAGCACTCCATTTCCCGCCAAAAATACTCGCTCTTAATTTGATAAGAAACGCAATCCCACTTCATATTTGGATAAGGAAAAACGCACTAATTTGTATGTATGTGTCTATATACATTTACGCTTTGCTTTTTCGGAAGTTCGCTTTACGCCGCATTACTTTTTGCGAAAGATCTACATTAGTATAGCCTGTCTACTTCTATCCGAAATATCGTAAAGCGAAGAAGCAATAACGATGAATTTATCATATTTACCCAACCCCTCCGCTCGGGCAGGATATGACACAAGGTCAATTTTTTAAGCGGAGTTTAACAGGTTTGAATTCAGAGTTTTCCTTCTCCTAGACGAGTTGCCTCATCAAGGCTGAAGAACCTAGTCTGCCCTACAATTTACCGATAGTTGGAGGAAGAATAATTGGATTCATACCTTTCCCAAGGATATTAGTGCTATGTGAAATGCAATCAGTCCAGGATTTGAACTCGTGTCGCCGTGTCCAATTCCTGTGACGATAACCATTACACCACGGGCACCTCCCAAACGATGAATTTATATACGGAGTAATATTTAGTGTTCCCTGACCCATTCCCACCCAAACCTAAAAAATAACCCATGTCTGCCATGTCGAACGTCCTCATCTCTTGTGGCACATGTGGAAGGTTTGAAATTCAAGAGTATGATGGTTTTATGCACTTTTCTATCATACGATTTGTTTACAGATATTCGAATCACTTTGTAAACCTGCTTTAAACCTATGTACCATTTTAAAATTTAAATTATGATTTTCAGCAATCATTGGAAGTTATATTTTGTCTGGGAACGCTTAAACAGTTTTCCCAAGTATTTTTGTTCGCTGGTTGGTTGGTCGTTTTTATGGTGTATCAACTTTATTGAATTATTTATTATCGAAGTTTTTTTGGTTTTTACAAACAATTACATGGTTTCAAATAACTTCCTATGTAATAATTTTTCAACAATTATATATCTTTATATGATACTAATAATTTGTAAGCCTTTATATAGCTTTGATTAGTGATTCCTATCCGATACTAATGATTTAAACACATACTTACAAACCGGGCCATTAGCCTAATGAGTAGAGTGTTCGCCAGTGATCCGGGAGACCGGGGTTCAATCCCGGTTCGATTCATACCAAAGATTTTAAAAAACGGTATTTGATGCCGTCTTGCTAAACACTCAGCATTATACGGTACGGATCAAAGGTAAAGTGGAGCAATACAGGGAATGGAGTAGCGTACTCCCCTACATTGAAAGCTATTGAAAGGGGAGCCTTCTGGTCGCACTCGACTACGATTGCCAACTTTACTTACTTTTTTACATAGTTACTAGTATTCCTATGGTAGTAAATATTTTTATTTTATTAAACATTCATCGCTGTTCTGTTGTATGGTCATAATCATAACAACACAACGAAGAAGAAAGACGAGCGAAGACTTCTTTAAAAATATATACCTCTCACTTTATTTGTAAGGGTTCGAAAAGGTTACTCAAGGTTTGAGTGTGAGAGGGAGCTGGAGACCGAACAGAAACTTCAATATTTTGACCTCCATTCTTATGGTCGGTAACGTTGTCTTTCTCGTTCTCCGGATGCTCAACCGGAGGCCCAGAGGCCCACTCTGCTGGGTGCTGGCTTTCTTTACTGCATCCTATCAGCAACTTCTCTGGACCCCAACTCAATCGGGGGCCCCGAGCCCCTTCGGCCTGGTGTGGCTTTCCCTACCACATCTCGTCTATAACTCCGTCCGACTCCAACTGGAACTGTCTTAACTTCTGTCTTGACTGAGTTATATAATAGTTCAACGCTCACTTAGTCGCCTACTCGATCTTTGAAATCGCATGTTTGATCGTCATCGAGCGGAAATAACTGTCACGCAGTTCACAAGTTACTCTCTTTCGGTTTATCAGTCTATGAGTGTATCATGGGGATTTTTTTTTACCGCGTCCCATTTCGTCAGCCAATTTCCGCCCACGCGATTTCCTCTCATAACTGCCATTAGAATGTGTCACCTCCTTCCGGTGCATCCCCTTGGAATGGCATTTTTGGCCGGGTCGAAGGTCAAAATACAACATTTCTATCAACACTTGTTCCACTATTTAAAAGTTCATCAAGACCGAAACATCTTAACGTCGACTTCTCATCTAATAAATTCATCAATTTTTGATTATTTTGTTTTTTAGTTTTTCTTCAACTTTTCCTATCTTACTCTTAAAAATTTGAAAACAATTAAATGTAGCTGAAAATTATCTTAAACGAGAAAATACTTCATAATGAGTAACTACATTTGTTGTATATTGACCTACGACCCGGTCGGGCTGTCAAAATAGGAACTGCACCTGTGTAAATAACAGGTGCATCCGGTCGAGGAATAGCAGAGTATAACCTTGACTGTGGATGGTTTGAATGAGTGCAATTTGTGACGCCCACAAGGTGTGCGTTGAACTATTATATAACTGAGTGCACAGGAAATTCAATCAGTTGGTGGCAAGATGCGGTAGAGAAACCCAGCACCCAGCAGAGGGAGCCCTCAAGCCCTCGATTAATCAGTTTGGAGATCAGACCAGTTGGAGACAAGATGCGGTAGAGAAAGCCAGAAACCAGAAGAGGGAGCCCTCAAGCCCTCGATTAATCAGTTTGGAGATCAGACCAGTTGGAGACAAGATGCGGTAGAGAAAGCCAGAACCCAGAGATGCTGGGCCCCCAAGCCTACGGTTGAGCAGCGCAGGAGAATGGGAAAGAAACGCGGTTATGGCCAATAGAGTGGGGGTCAATATGTTGCAGTTCTGTTCGGTCTCCAACTCCCTCTCACACGCAACCCTTTCAAATAAAATGAGCGGTATATTTTTCTAAGAACTGTGTCGCTCGTCTTTGTTTTTGTGTCGTTATGATTATGCATGCATATGTAGATGTAGATGTATTATGTGTTTTTATAGTTGGTCATGGTAGTGACTATACAACAATTGGTTCCGAAAAGATTGATATTGTAAGTTGCAATAATGACAAACGCACTGGATTGCAACATCGTAGTAAGCTAGTTCAAACTTCAGTCACGCTATTAAATACACTTTCGGATTAATATCCTTGGGAAAGATATGAACCTCCTTATCTCCACCCTCAGTTATGGGAGAAAAAGTAATACAACGGGTCTTCTACAAGGATGATTTTAGCATTAAATAAATAATAAAGGTTGATATGCCATTAAACAAAGAAACCATTGTATTACTGTAGATGACAATAATTTTAAACATAATCTCATTTAGATCTATTTGACTTATAGATGAGACCCTAACAAGTTCTATCATTCCGGATCACAGTGGAACTGAGAGTAATAACTACTGTGGTGGGACTCAATATTTTCCAATGCTTCTGAACTGGAACCTCACTACCTGATGTGGTTTAGTGTCGTATACTGAACACCATTTCAGGAGAGAAGAGCCTTATTCCTCCGCAGGGGGTAAGCTTCGTTGATAAGGGGGATGAGTTGAGGGGACAAAAACAAGTACTGTAAAACAACTGACCCTAAACATTTTAGTTCGAGGGCGATATGGTATATTTCAAATATTTTTCTCGGCCATATTTTATACTTTTAGCATTTTCCTCCTCTATATCTTATATTTGAAACATTTTCCTCGGTTGAACCAGACATGCAGGACACTGCTGGAGAAGCAGGGACGAACTCATAAGAGATGTACTCTTATGGACCCCCACACATGGCCGTGCAAAAGCAGGACGACCAGCACGAACATACATTCAGCAGCTATGTGAGGATACGGGATGTTGTCCTGAAGACCTACCTAGGGCGATGAACGATAGGGAGGAGTGGCGAGAGAGGGTCAGGGATATCCGTGCAACCAGCGCGATATGATGATGATGATGATATCGTATATTTTTAGCATTTTCCTCATCCATGTCTTCTCTTTTAAACATTTTTCCCGGCTATATCGTATATTTTAAGCATTTTCTACAGCTAAACAAAAACCTTTTTCTAATAAATGAATTAGCTATACTACTGAAAGTTTCACGCATTACAAGTACAATAATTGCGCGAATTTGAAATATAGATAATATTCTGAAATAAATTGATACTTCTGTCAAAGAAAACTACAAATATATCTTCAAGATTTGATAAGTAATCAAAAACATTCTTTTTCATTCCGGTTTTACAATTCAGCACGTTCTCTTAATCAGAAATATCGGCTGCTTCTAGTACATAAAAAATGTTCATCATTTTTACAGGTACGATACTCATGAATATAAGCAAGAAGACAACACGTCTCTCTCTCTCTCTCTCTCTCTCTCTCTCTCTCTCTCTCTCTCTCTCATCGTTCCTGGCAGGTCTTCGAGACTGCATCCAGTGTCCACACAAAGTTGATGTATGTAACACTGGCGCGTCTATGTGTAAAAGTGCATAATAGAACCTGTTTTTGATAAGTAATTATCGGTGCAAATTAGCTAATCCCACGAGGAAAAATCGCTACCTTTGTCGTTATATGCCAGACTTCTCAGAAATTTGTTTGAAGAGGGTAAAGTACTGTTCTGTTTTTTCTTTTTGTTACTTAGGTTTTGTTTTGTTTGATGGTTTTTTGCGGGGGTTGTCGGGTACACAGTTTTACATGAAACACAGAGGCATAAATACACTGCAGTTTATATATATACATATATATATATGAGAGAGAGAGAGATCTTCACTTTAAGCAGAAACTCTTTGAAAGTAGTAGACCAGTTTACAAGCCTCGGTAGCAATATCTCATCTATTGAAAGCGATATCAGTATATACATAGAGAGGACAAGGACTACTATTGACAGGCTGTCAATTATATAGAAATCTGATCTGATTAAATAAAACGTATTCTTCAAAGTTGTGGTTTTGTTGGTATTACTATATGGTTTCACCACCTGGACTCTAACAAAACGCTTGAAGAAAAAGCCTGATGAGAGCTACACAAGATTGTGACGTGCTATTTTGAACAAATCCAGGAAGCAGCACCCCACAAAACAGCAGCTTGCCTCCCATTTCACAAATCCTCCAAGTAAGACGAATAAGACTTGCTGGGTACTGCTAGTGATATAAAGAAGAACTCATAAGTGACGCTTTCTAATGGACTCCTACACATGGACACACCACTGTTAGCCGACCAACAAAGACATGCATCAGCTCTGTGCGGACACTGGATAGAGTCTAGAATTTCTAGAACGATGGATGATAGGGATGGATGGAGAAAGGGGACCTCTGGACTATCAGCACAACTTCATGATATTGAAATTATTAATGGATAATAGCGTCAACACAATTAACGGCGCCTGGTGACTGTCAGTTTTTTCCCCCCATGCGATTATCAGTCTGATAAACTAACAGTCTATTTTCAGGCGCCATTGACTCTGTTTGGTTTGGTTTCTTTGTTTAATAACATATCAACCTTCATCGGGTTGACTCTGCGTCTTCGATATCATGACAGATCTACATATGCTCTATCACCGATATCGAGCACTCTTTTATAGATATACCAAACTGCATGCATATATATATATATATATATATATATATATATATCCCATATAGATTCCATCTTCTTAACTGCCTGATGAATGTTGTTATAAACTTCATGAAACCTTCGGTTACAGAATAATATTTTCCATGGATTAAATATATATATAATATATATTTATTTATTATCATTATATATATATATATACACCTACACCTTGGTATAGTAGCTATCGAAAAGGGAGCCTTCGGGTCACCCTCGACTATGGTCGACTATATATATATATAGTCGACCATAGTCGAGGGAGACCCGAAGGTCGACTATATATATATATAGTCGACCATAGTCGAGGGTGACCCGAAGGCTCCCTTTTCGATAGCTACTACACCAAGGTAGGGGAGGGCGCTACTCCATTCCCAGGATTGCTCCACTTTACCCTTGAACCGTACCTTATAATGCTGAGTGTTAAGCAAGGTGGTATCAAGTTCCATTTTTAAAGTCTTTGGTATGACTCAACCTGGGATTGAACCCAGGTCTCCCGGGCCATTGGCGAACACTCTAACCGCTGGGCCAATGTCCCGGTATATATATATATATATATATATATACTCGTGATATAATAGTTAGGAAATTGACATGCCGCCCCGAATTCAAATCCTAGACGGATCTGTTTGCATTTGACATAGCGCTAATACTCTTGGGAAAGGTATGACTCTAGCTATGAGTAAATATTTGGTTAGACTGGGTTCTTTAATTTTGGAATGGCATTCGATCTCGAAGAAGAAAACTCTAAATTCAAATCTGCTAAACTCGACTTAAAGTATTGACTTTGTATTGTATCTTGTTCGTGCAGAGCGGTTGGTAAATACATATACATGATTAAAATTTGAATTAATACATTTTATTTAGATCTTCTGAATTTTACAGCAGTCTGAATTTGTTTTTTTGTTTTTTATTGTTGTTTTTTTTTTTTTTTTGTTCTTTTTGCTATTGTCAGTATATGATTCAGAAGAAAATGAGACAACTAAAAAAAGGATAACCTTGTGGGGGTCAGAGTTTGGGACCCCTACTTCTAAACCAGCTTAAATAATGATCACTCTTGATTTATTCACATAAAAAAGTTTTGCCAAATGAGCAGAAATTCTCCATTTGAGAGTTTATAAAAAGCCTCACCATTAACATTAAAATAAATAAAAGAATTTTTACACAGAACATATACAATATTAATATAATATCTGTTAAGTAATTCATCTTATGGTTCCCAAAAGTGCCCTCCGAATTTCTTTTTTCTTACCATTATTTCGGAAATCATCCAATTCAACCTTAAAATATTTTACACTATAACTGTTTTTTATCTGATTTGTTCAGAAAATTTATTACTTTAACAAAAAATCGAATTGGTTTTTAAAATCTACCTTGAGAGTAAATTTCCAGTTTGAGGAGAAATATTTTCAAAATGTCAATAATAATTAGAAATTCTATTAATTGGAAGTACATTGTGTTTTACTTCCTTTCCATTTAAAGCATATCAACCAGGATCACATCCAGTCCAATAAGAAATCCTTTGTGTGTCGATGGAGAGAATGCACCAGAGAAGAAAAACCTTTCAAAGCCCAATACATGCTGGTGGTTCATATGAGACGACATACAGGAGAAAAACCACACAAATGCTCGGTAAGAATTAATTTATTAATATAAACCTCTTCCCAATTTCATTTAACATTAGAATATTATGGAATTACGTTCAGTACGAAAAGTACTTTAACGATTCTCCTATACCCCCTTCTCACTGGTAGACTGCTGGGTATTGTCTAGTCAGTGTCAGACTACCCACCGAAATGATAAGTATAAAAGTTTGTCACAGTTCAGTACATTTGCAGTTTCCAGCAAAAAAGTTGAATTCAACAGAAAAAATAAAATGATATTTTTTGAAACAATAAAATCCTAGAAATCATATTTTAAAACAGCATTTTTCAGGAGACTAACTGAAAGGGAATTTAAAAAACTTGTATTTCTCTGCTATTCCAGTCTAATTTTCAATATACCATAGCTTATCCAGAGCTGCAGTCTTTCATTCTCTTTTTAAAAAATGAGCCAGAGGTTTTATCTAACTACAAAAGATGCACTCTGATACCTTAAGGTTATTAATAATAAAGGCTTCAAAATTAAATTGATATTTAACTATTTTGCAGCCATATTTTTCAATATGTCCCAGTGCTGCATTTTCCAGGAAAAAATGATGGCTCAAAAAGAAAAAAAGAAAAGTTTCTTTAAAACAAAGTTTCTCAAAGTGGTTCATTGAGATGCCTGAAGTTGAATAAAATCTTTGGCAGCGTAAATAAAAGTATAAGGGTGCACAGTGGGAGAATACATATTTATAAAATCTTATATTTCTCGGCTACTCCAGTCTGATTTTCAAGTCTAACGCTGTAGTCTCTTCTGTTGACAAGATAGGCAAAAGGTTTACGAAAGATACATCCTGATATTTTAAGATTATAAATGAGAAAAAAAAAGTAGCTTCCAAATTTAATAGATATATAACACTTTGCAGTTCCATTTTCCAGTTTTCAGTATTTACCAATGTCGCTTTTTCTAACTAAAAAATGGTTTTTAAAAAGTTACTTTAAAACATGGCTTCTCAAAGTAGACCATACAGACCACTGTGAATGAATTTCGTTATATGCATTACATATATACTAAAGTGCATTGTGCATGGCACAATGTTTCGTCTCTGACAAGATATTTTATCACGTGTGGAGATAAAGCAAAACACAGGGAGACAAGGATTTATGCCTTTTTTAGTGACGTTGGCGAAACGTGAACGAAAGCAGTCCTAGCTAATTTCTTGTTGGGTAGTGTTATACTATATTGCATCGGCAATAACGACATATCTGTAATTTCTTCATATTTCATTGCTCCTCGTAAAAAAAAGAAAATAGACAGACATTCAAGCAAAATATTTCCTTTTTTTTTTCTTTTTCTTCTTTTGTATATAATTACTGAATCAATTCATACGCTCAACAAGAAGCATCGGGATTTGAACCTAAGACCCCACAATTCATGAATAAAATTTTTTTGCAAACGACCGACCAACTTAACTCATGGGATGTGGCACTGAAATATTATTTCGGTCGCGCCCATTCGATCCTTAAACCTATTCACCATAAATAATAAAAAAAAATAAAATAAAATTCGGAGGGAGGGAAGCGTCTTTTGAATCAAAATCTCATTTGTCATGAGAAATCTCGCGAGATCCTGCAGATAACTAGTGTACGGCAATCCCCAAGGGGGGAAAACTCTAAGTTGTCTCCCTTCTTGACATCTGAAAATGTGAAAATGAAATTACAAAAGAACAATAAAGACAGAGATAATAATGTTTTGCCGAGTGAACCAGTATGAAAAATTGAGGTTACATTCTAAGATTGAATGTAAAGTACTTTAAAAGCCTTTAGATGTTTCAGTTGCTGAGAATTAAATCTCAATTTTTTTAAATAAGATCTTTTAAGATGTTTATTCTTTTGGGTATACATCGCTTTTCACAGAGTGCAACGGGTCATTAAACCATTCCATTATTTCTGCTTTTTCCTGACGCCAAAACAATTAAATAACCGTACGAGCCTGATGCTGCGTATATTCACTTCGACAGATATCTTCACAAAGGACTAGTCTCTGGCATGTCAGGATGATTAGGGCTACTTGAAGGCTCCTTTCAATAGCTACTACACCGAGGTGTGGTGGAGCGCGCTACTCATTACACTGGATTGCACCACTTAGCCTTGATCCGTACCTTATAATGCTAAGTGTTAGGCAAGGAGTCATCTAGTACCTTTTTTTTAGTCTTTGGTATGACTCGACCTGGGAGTGAACCCAGGTCTCCCGGATCATTGCTGAACACTCAATGACACCGGGATTGAGTCATATCAAAAGCTCAAATGAAAAATGGTACTTGATACCGCCTTGTTTATCACTCAGCATCATAAGGTATGGATCAAGGATAAAGTAGAGGAATCCAAGGAAAGGAGTAGTGCCCTTTCCTACACCCCGATGTAGTAGCTATTGAAAAGGAGCCTTCGGGTCGCCCTTGACTACGGTCGCCAACTTTACTTTATATTACTTGAAGAAGCACTCGTGGCGTAACAGTCATTGTCGTAGGATGAGAACTCAGCGACTCGAGTTCAAATCCAGGGCGAGGCTGTTTGCATTTCACATAGCGCTAAAAACCTAAATTAGTTTAACTCCAGTTATAGGTAAATAGTAGGGCAGTCTGAGCTCTTTAACCTTGATATGCCAACCAGTCAAGGATAAGAAAAACTCTGAATTCAGACCAGTGGTATACGAGCTACTCCTCGTTATTTCTGCCCAAGACACGCTACATGAGTAGAGTCCTCACAACCAACGTAGATTACTGCATATGTCTTTATTATTCGTAATTTTATCGTGGATTTTATTGGTTGTAGCTTGTGATCTACTTCGCCTCTCTGACACAGTTATATAAGATTAATTTTGTTTTACCACAAGGCTAAAAGTGTGGGCACCCAGTCAGAATGGAACTCACTAACAATGGACAAATAGATAATGGTCAGTTAGATAGGACCCTTTCAGGTGCAACCACTCTGGGTCAGAGTGGACCTGGGAGCAATGGCAATGAAGGAGTACTCCGCATTCCCCAAATCTCCAAGGCTGGATCTTCGCCATCATATGGTTTAATATCATATCCAGGACACTCATTGGTGGGGGTCTTACCCCTCTGCAGAGATGCAGTTGATGTACTTTACAGTCCTAGTTGACTGGTTGGTTTTCATGGCATATCAATCTTTGTAGGTTATTTTATGCCAAATTCATTTTTATACAAATAATCAGTTCTATTTCAAACAATTCAGTTTAGCATAAGTACACAGTTTATTTGGCAAAAACATTTCTATTTCAAGCTTTTCAGTTTAGTCTAACAGTTCTAATTCAAATAATTCAGTTTAGTATAAGTATAGATTTTGTTTACACACAGTTAAATGTCAAAACAGTTCTATTTTAAACAATTCAGTTTAGCATAAGTATAGTTTCAATGTTAAAAATAGTTCAATTTCAAACAATTCCGTTCAGCATAAGTACACAGTTTAATTGTCAAAAACATTTCCTTTCAAGCTATTCAATTTAGTCAAACGGTTCTAATTCAGACAATTCAGTTTAGTGTAAGAATACAGTTTAATTCTATTTAACCCATAGATAGGGCCCTATCAGGTGCTTCTATTCCGGGCCAGAGTGGACCCGGAAGCAATGGCAATGAAGGGGTGCTCCACATTCCCAAACGTCCCTGCATTACTGGAACCTCATCATCAGATTTTTTAGTGTCATATCCAGGATTCTCGTTGGAGGGGTCTGACCCCTCTGCAGAGGTGCAGTTGGTGTATTCTACAGCCCAAGCCGACTGGGCAACCTAGCTGACTGGGCTGTATATATATATATATATGTGTGTGTGTGTGTGTGTATGTGTGTGTGTGTATGTGTGTGTTTGTGTGTAAATAGAATTTGGTATTAAATAGCCCACAAAAGTTGATATGCCATATAAGACAACCAACGAGATGAACAGAACTACCCAGTTGGATCGTATATAAAACTTTCGGAATCTGTAGTACACTGGTTTACCATTCTTCTGCTATCAGCTGATTCAAAATGTGTCGGTGGTTCTATTCAGGACTTATCCTCCTATAATCAAATCAACTGTATAGAGAGTCTTGCGGTTCCCTTTTTTATCGAACCATTCAGCACTCAAACATGATCTTCGTATGCCAAGCAAAGCTTAATATGAATTAAACAATACCATCAAATATGGCGGTACTGAGACAGCATATGAAAATAAGGAACAACTGCCAGATCTCGAAGCTAAAATCAACATACTCTATGTCTGATTTGTGCTGTTTACTAACAAAATTGCATCCCTTCATCCATCTATCTATCGGATTTTGATTGTATACTGCGTTGCAGTGTCGGAGCAGTATGTCGTCGAATTGTCTGGTCTTCCATACTTCCGGGGGAATCTCATCCAGCCCTGCAGCTTTCCTATTTTTAATTTTTCTGAGAACCGAGTCGAGTTCTTCTTGTGTGAACGGTCCTAGTTTAATGTCTAATTGTTTACTAATTATTCTGGTGATTGGTTCATGTGTTATTTTCGGTGTGTTTCCTAGTAGGTTTTCGAAGTGCTGTTTCCACAGTTTTATTCTTTCTTGTTGGTTTGCTGCTTTCAGTTTTGCTTTGGCTGTGTTCTTTCTTCTACTCACTTCGTTTATTGTTTGCCAGGCTATCCTAGATTGTCTATCTTCCACCGAGTCTCTAATCTTATCTATCTGATTTTGAATGTATTCTGTCTGTTCCTTTATATATATGCCTGCTAATTGATATTGTGCCGTTTTTAGTTTTAAGGCATTTGTGTTTGTTAGGTTTTTTCGATAGTTTTTGGAGGCTGTTTTCACTAGTGCACGTTTTTCTCTCACCGCTAAAGTTTCCCATGGGACTCTATATTTAGTTTTGAGTTTTGTTGGAATGCATTTCGCTGCTGCCTCGAGGTGCGCATTGACGAAATTTTCATATTCGTCGTTTGGTGTACTTTTTTCCGTCTTTTCTTGTAGTGTTTCGAATCTGTTTTTTAATTCTAATACGTATTTATCTCTTATATCTTTGTTGTTTAATACGGCCCAGTCATAGTGTTTGGTGGTCGCTGTTCGTTTGGTGTTTTTTCGTAGGCTTAGTCGTATTTTCGCCGTGTCTATTCGGTGATCGGTGGACACACCCTCGAAAGAGGGGTATGCCTCGCAATTCATTGCACTATTTTTCCATTTCTTGTTTATAAGGACGTAGTCTATCTGGGCTTTAGTATTGTTCGCGTACGTGTATGTCCATAGTTTGCCCTCCCTTTTTTGGTAGTTTGTACTGAGGCATGCTAATCTATTTTCTATCATGAAATCTGTTAGATGTTGCCCATTCCTATTTGACGTGTTGTGGAGGCTGTATTAGTTGTTTCCGTTTTTCCCGATTTGGGCATTCATGTCTCCACCAATGACTAACATGTTGTGTTTCGGGATGCTAAGCACTAATGAGAATAACTCATCGTAGAAGGTGACTAGTTCAGTTTCTTCACTAACATTGGTAGGGCTGTAGCAGGAGATGATTGTTGCTCTGGGGTTGCCGTTAAAAGTAGCTGCCATCATTCTAGGTTGTATTTTCTCAATGCTATTTAGCGTTTTTAATGCTCTAGGTCCTATAAGCAATCCTACCCCTCCTACTGCGGCGTTGACAGAGTTCTTCCATGCCGATACAGTGACGAGCGACCATCCATTGCCAGTTTCGTGATATTTGATATCTTCGGTGTGCGTGCATCTGTCTTCTTGTATGCATATTATGTCAATCTTATGTTCTACGGCCGATGCGATTAGCTCTGGTAGTTGTCTTATTCTATTTAAGGAAAAACTTAGGAAAAACCAAAATGGCTTCCGAAGAAATCGATCCACAACCACACAAATATTAACCATCCGTAGAATCCTTGAAGGTGTACGGGCAAAAAACCTACAAGCGACATTAATATTTGTCGACTTTACCAAGGCCTTCGATTCCATTCACAGAGGGAAAATGGAACAAATCCTACTAGCGTACGGCATACCTAAAAAAACCGTAGCAGCAATAACGATTCTCTATAGAAACACCAAAGTAAAAGTACGATCACCAGATGGAGACACAGAATACTTCGACATTGTAGCAGGAGTACTACAAGGGGACACGCTGGCTCCGTACCTCTTTATCATTTGTCTAGACTACGTACTTAGAACATCGATTGACAAAATCAGAGAGAACGGCTTCGAGCTGACGAAGCAAAGAAGCAGAAGGTACCCCGCAAAAACAATTACCGACGCCGACTACGCCGATGACATAGCGATACTGGCAAATACACCCAACCAAGCCGAAACACTACTGCATAGTTTGGAACGAGCAGCCGCAGGCATAGGCCTCTATGTTAATGCACACAAAACAGAATATATGTGCTATAATCAAACGGGGGACATCTCCACTCTAGAAGGAACCCCTCTTAAACTAGTAGACAAATTCACTTACCTAGGAAGCAACGTCGAATCAACCGAAAAGGACATCGAAACGAGGTTAACGAAAGCATGGACAGCTATCAATAGGCTATCGATTATATGGAAATCAGACCTAACCGATAAAATGAAACGCAGTTTCTTCCAGGCAGTGGTCACATCGATACTGCTATATGGGTGCACTACATGGACGCTAACAAAACGGCTGGAGAAGAAGCTAGACGGCAATTACACAAGAATGCTGCGTGCAATCTTGAACAAGTCCTGGCGGCAACACCCCACAAGACACCAACTATACGGCCACCTGCCTCCTATCACAAAAACTATTCAAGTTAGACGAACCAGACATGCAGGACACTGCTGGAGAAGCAGGGACGAACTCATAAGAGATGTACTCTGATGGACCCCCACACATGGCCGTGCAAAAGCAGGACGACCAGCACGAACATACATTCAGCAGCTAAGTGAGGATACGGGATGTTGTCCTGAAGACCTACCTAGGGCGATGAACGATAGGGAGGAGTGTCGGGAGAGGCTCAGGGATATCCTTGCTACCAGCGCGACCTGATGATGATGATGACTAATAAAATTAATTGGAATTACGGTCTTAGTATAGGTTGTGAAAATTAAATGAAATTGAGGTGCAAGAAATATTACTGTCTATACCAGGACTTCTCAAAGAGATTCAAGCACAGCCTTGGCCTGGTTTGGTTTCTTTGTTTAATGTCATATTTATCTTCGTAGGTTATTTTCTGCCTAAGCCATCTTTGTAGAACAACAGCAGTGGTATTATTAAACCCGTAGCTAGAGGGATAAGGGAGTCCATACATTTCCCAACTGTATTAGTCTGATAGTGAAAGTCATAGCGTGACTGGAGTTCGAACTCGTTTACTTTGAAACTGAAATCCAGTACTTCAACCATTTTGCTACAGGAACTTTCATCATAGAACCTGGGGGTGAATACAATTTTGACTAAGTGGATAAAAGTATAGACATTCCCGAGGGGTTAAGTTACAAGTTGTCATTTATAAATTAGATATTTCGAGACGAGTGAAATGAAAAAATATCCTAAGCGTTGTGCCCATTTTCTTAGCGTTTCTAAATTCGTAGATGGCGGAATGTAGGTTTACCATTATTTACTCAGGAATCAGAGAGATCACTCTGAACACAGAACATGGTAATTTGCGGCTCAAACTCACAAATCTGCAATCTAATATTTGTGATCTCACTCCATCAAATCCATCATTCTCATTAAAAAGATGATTCAGGAATTAAAGGTGGGCATCAAGACAGTTCTTCAGCCTCCCTATAGTTAAGACCTTGGTCCCTGTGACTTTTGCTTATTCCCTAAGCTCAGAGGCTGTCGTCGTTACGAGACATTGCAGCCGGAGGAGATTACTTCGACGGGGACTAGAGTTTCATGTGAGTACTATCAATAAAAGTGCCCATACAAAGAAGTCTGGAAACTTATTGTATGCACCTCGTACTTTTTAGATCGACCGTTAATATTAAAATAGTTATTTAGATTTGTTTTAGTTTCTTGGTTTAACGACATATTAACCTTTGTTGGTTATTTAATGCCAAGGCCATCCTTGATGTAAAACAGTAGGGATACTAGTTAACCCATAACCGAAGGGACAAGAGGGTTCATACCTTTTCACAAGGGCATTAGTCTTAAAGTGAAAAGTAACATCATAACTGAAATTTGAACTCGCTTACTTCGAGGCAGCAGTCCAGCACGTTTGCCATTACGCCACAGATTCTCTCCCTAAATATTCAAATTCATTTTCGTTTTTGTATTATATGATTGATTGGCATAATACATGATTTATTATGGAGTGTACTTCGAATTTGCATTGATCGAATAAAAGAAAATGATTTCACATTGAAAAAGGCAAGAAACAGATGACATCTGGAAAAAAAACTATGACAGATGCAGACTACGCAGATAACCTAGGACTTCTCACAAATACACCAATCCAAGCTGAACCCCTTCTGCAGAGTCTAGAGCAAACAGCGAGATGCATTGAACTCAGCGTGAATGCAAATAAAATAGAGTTCAAATGTTTTAAACAAAAAGGAGCCAACTTCATTCTTAGTGACAAACCTCTTAACTTAGTAGACCACTTCACATAACTCAACAGCAACATCTAATCTATCGAAAATGATGTCAACATGCGTCTTGTGAAGGCGTGGAATACTATTTACAAGTTACTGATCATATGAAAATCTAATCTATCCGATTAAATAAAACTGGATTTAATCCAAGTTGTAGCTGTGTCCATACTTCTATATTGATGCACAACATAGACGCTAACAAAACGCAGGAAAAAAAGCTTGATTGAAACTACACAAGAATGTTGTGTGCTGTCTTGAACAAATCAAAGAAGCAACACGCCACAAAACAGCAGCTTTACAGTCACTTACCTCTAATCTCACTGACCATTCAAGTAAGACGAACAAGACATGCAGGGTACTGCTGGAGAAGCAAGGACGAAATCATTAGCAACGTTCACCTATAGACTCCTCGTGGTGTAATGGTTAAAGCGGAATCGTAGTACGCGAGTTCGTACTCCAGTCGCGCTATTACGTTCACTTTCGGGCAAATACCCTTGGGAAAGGTATGAACCCCCTTATTCTCCCTCCAGCTATGGGTAAATAGTAGGACGGACTAGGTTCTTCAGCCTTGGTGAGGCAACTAGTCTAGGAGAAGGAAAACTCTGAATTCAAACCTGTAAAACTCCGCTTAAAAAATTGACCTTGTGTCATATCCTGCCCGAGCGGAGGGGTTGGTAAATAGTACCTATAGACTCCTACTTATGTTTACGCCATCACTTTAGCTATACGCAACGAGTACTCTAATTGTTCAGACTCATTTTTGTTTTTGTATTATATAATTTCTTGAAGAAATCTATGATCTTAGCATGGCGTTTAAGTTTAGAATGGTAGTGTAAAAAAAACTGTTGGATATCATTCATTTTGATTGATGTGAAATGACCCCAGTGGTCATTTGAAACCGTGGTGTTGACCGAATCAAAACGTCACGTGATCACCTGGTCCTTGAAAGTTTATGAAACAGAAATCTTATATCGTTAATGAGAATCGCCTAACTAGAGTGGTTGAAAAGTTCCATCGTGACAGGTGATGGAAGTCTCGTCAAATATAAAATAATGTAAATGCGCACGTGTTTTTTGACAACCCAACACCGAAGACTTAAAGCAGTTGGGATGGGAACAACAACGAACAAGAACAAGATGGCGGACGATAGTGGAAAATTACGACACGGTGAGGAGAGGCAACCAAAGCAACATGACAGAAGAGTCATGTAAGGAGATGGATGCTGAACAATCGACATAGAAGTAAGAAGCAGAAACACAACATATCGCCCGAGTAATGATTATGTAACATTTGTTCTTCTAGCGATGTTTCGACTAAAGTATTTAGTAATATACACCTCCCCAAGTAAAGAGATTCCATTTTTTGTCTCTTTATGATCTGTAAGGGTGCCTTGTCATTCATCTTATACCTGAGAAAAATATAGTTAATATTTTAAGCGAGTGGTTTGATGAACAATAAGACAAACATTACCAGTTCTCGAGAAGATCAAGATTTGTAAAAACACTTTCGGAGCCAAGAATAATGTCTTAAGGTCACTTAGTCTGATGTCTTATTTATCCATAGCTGTTGGGGGAAGAAAAGGGTTCATGCCTTTGCCAGGTGAATTAGCGAGAAATGAAACGCAAACAGCCTCTACCCGTATAGGACCTACCCGGTATCTAAGATACTATGCTAACGCAGCAGATCATTATAAGTCATTTTTATTTTTACAAGATTCTCATATTACTGGCCTTGTACCACAACTAAGTATTTTTGTTAAGCTAAACGAAACTTCGTAATATTTTGTGTGTGTGTGTGTGTGTGGTTCCATAGTGAAGCTTACAGTTGTTTGTGTCAGGGTGTTCCTCTCATATTCCTGAATAGGGTGTGTTCTCCATCCTTAATGTCACTTAGCTTTCTCATCTAAGTGGTTGACAAACAGAACGCGAGTGGCAGAGGGCAGACCACCAGTAGAGATGTGTCAGCTCTCTCCTCGACTAAGCAATTTCACTGACTTGTCATAATTGCATATATAGCTAAGCGGTTAGAATACTGAACTGTAAATGTTCAGATATTCATTTTTCACGCCTAGTGTCGTTTCGGTAAAATTTGTTACTACAAATATTGTTGGTTGGTTGGTTTTTATGGCATATCAACCCTTGTAGGTTATTTAATGCCTTATCATGCTATACTTATTATTTGTAAACGAATAGTTTGTAGGTATCATCTTAATGGGTCAGAGTTCACTTTTTGCATACAGTTAAATGGTTTCAAGTATTGCTATCTAACACTAATAATTCTTTTTGAAATTAATCATTTGTTTGCACGCAAATATTGCTATGTAACACTAACAATTCAGTTTAGATTCAATCATTTTTGTTCACTATTAAATGGTTAAACAGTTCTATAAGACTCATAGATGGGACCCTAACAGGTACAACCACTCCAGGTCAGAGTGGACCCGGGAGTAATGATAATGAGAACTCCACATTCCCCAAAGCTCCTGAACTGAGGTGTCCTCTTCATATCTCAGTCATCTATTAGGTGGGAATCTTACCCGTCTACAGAGATGCAGTCGGTGTATTCTAAAGTCCTTGACGACTGGGCTGCTTTTGATTGGTTTAACTTATTCAACGACAAATCAACTCCTCATGGGTCATTTAATGTCGAAATTTGATACAATTATAAATGTTTGATTGTAACCTTAACAATTATTTGAACGTCGCGTTACAATTATTTTTAATTGCACTTTTTTTATTCGTCTATAATAATAATCATTTGTGTTCACGCAGTAATATGGTTTCAAGTATTCCAATCTAATACAAATAATTTTTGCTCAGTTATATGGTTTCATCACTGGCATTGCTCTAGGCTCTGAGACCTTTGTGCTGGAGTTTCCGTTAAATGTAGCACACAGACTTCTCGGTTGGGTTCTCGCGATAAAACTTAATTTTAAAGCGTGAGGACTGCTTACACCTTTTATGGCTGCATTGACTGAGTTTTTTTCTATTCAGATGATGAGACAAATGTCCAACCATAACTACTACACAATGATAATGTCTATGATCTTGCACGCATATAATATCTATATTCTGCTCGACTGCAGATGCTATAAACTCGTTTAATTGGTTTAATTGGTTAATTGGAATAATAAAATTGTCGCCCTAGAAAAGACGACATGATTCTATTTCCGTTAAATTAAAACCGGTTTTCTTTTTTTGTTGTAGACCATCTACTAGTTGGCCAGTTGTGTACAAATCCCAAGAGCGATGGGAGCCTTCTATCATGTCTAAAAATGGCACAATGTTCAACGAGCGAGATCGGAGAGGCGCCGCTGTACAACTCATGATCTCTACTGATCCAAGTTATGACAACAGGGCCATTGCCAGCACCCTCAAAATGCAATTCCGAACGATTCAACATGCCCAGGGTGATGAAAACAGTTTCCGGCTACGGTTATGGTCTTTGGTGTGGTTTCAAGTGAGGGCCACATCATGCCACCTCACATCTTCGAAGTCGGCTTGAAAGTCAACACTAAAGTGTACCTGGATGTGCTGAAAAGTGTGGTGATCCCCTGGTGCAATCAGGTGGCCGGTGGCAGACCCTGGGTGTGGCAGCAGGACTCGACGCCGGCCCACAAGTCCAAAGAGACCCAGGCTTGGCTTCTGAAGGACTGCTACGACTTTGTACCCTTCTCTCACAGGCCCCCTCCTCCACCGACCTGAACCCGCTGGACTACTTCGTTTGGTCATACGTCGAGAACATCAACATGACCTCCCACAACACCAAAGCCAGCCTGATCGCCGCCATTGCTGAGCTCACGCCGGCGCTTGTGGAAAAGGCATACTCCCAGTTCCGGATCCGTATCGAGGCGGTGATTGAGACTGAAGGCGGCTACATTCAATAGATGTCAGCTCTACTACATAATCAAGTTAGCTGAATTGATTTTTTCAATAAAAGTTTTAAAATAAAGCTGTAGTGTTGTTTTCTTTAGGACGACAATTTTATCGTTCCACCCTGTAAAATCCGAACAAATCGAGAAAAGTCTTAGGAAAACTCAGAACGGCTTTCGATGGGATAACTCCACAACCGAAAATTTACTGAAAATTCGTCGAATCCTCGAAGGAGTACGAGCAAAGAATCTCGAGGTAATAATACAGTTCGTTTTATTGGCCGACCAGCGAAGACTTACTTGCATCAGCTCTGTACCGACTGGATGCCGTCTAGAAAACCTGCCAGCACCGATGGATGATAAGGATGGATGGAAAGAGATAGTCCGAGAACTCCATGCAATCAACGTGACTTGATGTTTCAACAATTCCAATCTCATACTTCTAATCTATAAACAATTATAGAGTTTCAAGTAACTATTATCCTTTCTTTGCAAAGTTATATAGTTGAAAATGTTTCTTACTCTCTCTCTCTGTCTCTCACACACACACACACAATTATAATGTAATGTGACCGGCAGTTCTGTTTTGTAAAAGTTACTTATTGAATTAAATGATTCTTTTTTTAATTCTAAGGTCACTTGATAAAACTGTAAGCGACAATGTTTATACTAAAAAGTAATTTTGAAACTTAGAATCGAGAATCACCGAGACGTAACCAGCTAGACGGCAAGTTCGAACTCTAGTCGTGCTCTCGCATTCACAATTGAATTTATAACATTAGGAAAAATATGAAGTCTTTTATCAGCCATTGGTTAAACAGTATCACCACTACTCTTATACAAGATGGCTTTGGCACTGAATAACCCACGAAGGTTGACATGCCATTAAACAAATAATCCACACGAAACCGTTCAGGAATACAAAGAAAAGTACACAGAAAAGTATGACGTCACACAACTTTGTTTAAAATATTTTTTTAGATAGAATTTGGGTTAAGGTCAGTTCTGATTCTGTTCAGCATAAAACAATGGCCGCCCTTTTGATAGGGTTTTGAATACGTTGAAAGAATACTGTGCAGAGGGGTAAAACCCCACATCTTAGAAAAAAGTGTCCTGGGTATGACACAAAGCTAAATCTGATATTGGGGCTCCATTTCTGGAGATCTGAGAAGTGCCCATTCACTACCATTACTCTCAGATCCATTCTGACCTGGAGTGGCAGCACCTGTTAGGATCCCATCTATGTGTCAAATAGATCTGTTTAAAAAATATTCGTATTCGATCGGACTGAATACAAAAAGAGAAACTCTTAAGAAACAACACAAAAATGTAAATAGGAATTTACAATGAACACAATTCCCTTGACAGATTGGCATGCCGTTAAAATCAATTAGTTGCATCAAACCGTGGGACATTTGTTGGGTAAATTATTCACATTTCTGAAAATACACCAATTTTTTAGAATTGTTGATTTGCTTCTTACAACTGCCGGGCGGTCGCCGCACTATAATAACTCCATTCACAATAACCAGTCGTACTCTTCGTAGTGTACACACACACACACACACACACACACACACACACACATTCATTCTTTCTTTCCCGACGGAGACAGAAAACGTCTAAGAATTTTAATGAAGTGCTCACAGTTTCGTAAACAAAGGGAAACTAAACGTCCCCGTCACAATTTCTAAAACATGTGTTCAAGCATGCGCAAGAAAGTGCCTATTGTCTCACAACATTCGCTTGGTTGCTAACGCCCGTAAATCAATGAAACCCAAAACTACAAACTCGTCATTATGACTTTCTGCTGAGTTTTCGTTTATAGTATTTAATATTTTTTCGATAATTAAATTTATGCGACTGCTATGAACCGTATTAAGCAAAAAGCCAAAATTAGTTTAATTTCTTCAGACCTGTTTGGGGGGAGTGCCCTCGTAGCGTAGTGACTAACGTGCTGGACTGCACCATCAAAGTAAATGAGTTCGAACTCCGGTCGCATTATTATGTTTCCTTTCGAGGTGCCCGTGGTGTAATGGTTATCGTCGTAGGAAATGGACACGGCGACACGAGTTCAAATCCTGGACGAGACTGATTGCATTTCACATAGCACAAATACCCTTGAGAAAGGTATGAATCCCTCCAGCTATGAGTAAATAGTAGGGCATACTGGATTCTTCAGCCTTGGTGAGGCAACTAGTTTAGGAGAAGGAAAACTCTGTTAAACTCTGCTTAAAAATAGACCTTGTGTCATATCCTGCCCGAGCGGAGGTGTTGGTAAATATGATTACGTTTCCTTTCGGAATAAGAATCTTGAGAACTCTCTTATTCCCGCCAGCCATGGATTGTTCTTCTACAAGAATGGCTTTGGCATTAAATAACCCACGAAGGTTGATATACTATTAAACATAACTTTTTGAATGACACTCGTATATATATATATATGTGTGTGTGTCACCGTAACCCAGAAAACACGGCATATGATAGCGAGATTTTTACTATACCAATACATTTTAAATACTTTTGAGGAATAAGGTAATTTCTGTCGAGTTTGCAAGAGAATGGTAATTTTGTGGGGTCTATGTTTGCGTTAAACATCATTTTTCATCATCCAAATTTTCGACAGATATGTTTTTTAAATTCAAACTTGAATATTTCTTTGTTTAATGGCATATCAAACTTTGTAGGTTATTTAATGCCAAAGCTATTGTCCGAGAAGAATAGTAGTGGTACTATTTAACCCATAGCTGGGAGGATAAGGGGATTCATACCTTTTCAAAGGTTATTTGTCCGAAAATGAACGTAATAGCGCGACTGGAGTTCGAACTCGCTTACTACGATTCCGCAGTGCATCGCTTTAACCATTACGCCACGAGGACACCCCACTTCAAATTTGAACCTTTACACTCCAACGTGAATTGAAGTATCAATATGATCGTGGACTGCTCTTACAAGGGGGGAATCCAATGGGTTCGCGCGTCGTCAAATAAACCAATGCATACTGTATATTTAGTAAATGAGGTTATTTATCTTGGTTATTTATATGTGTGTGAATCCTTTGAATACCTCGCGTAGTCTAATGGTTGACGAGCAGATCATTATAAGTGATTTTTTTTTTATTTTTTTATTTCATATGGAAATCAGACCTGATCGATAAAATAAAGCGCAGTTTCTTCCAGGCAGCGGTCGTATCGATACTGCAATATGGATACACAACTTGGACGCTAACTAAACGGCTGAAAAAGAAGGTAGACGGCAATTACACAAGAATGTTCAGAGCAATATTGAACAACACCCCACAAGACACCAGCTGTACGGCCACTTGCCTCCCATCACGAAAACTATACAAGTTAGACGAGCCAGACACGCAGGACACTGCTGGCGAAGCAAGGACGAGCTCATCAGTGATGTACTCCTATGGACCCCCGCATATGGCCAAGCAAAAGCAGGACGACCAGCTCGAACATACATACAGCAGCTATGTGAGAATACGGGATGTAGCACTGAAGACCGGCCAGAAGCGATGAATGATAGGGAGAAGTGGCGAGAGAGGGTCATGCATATCCGTGCAAGCGGCACGACATGATGATGATGATGATGATGGATCTTGTGATATCATTGTTATATGATAAACTAGCCCGCACCAAAGAACTGTCCTTGTGGTGTAATGGTTAAAGCGATGGACTGCGGAATCGTAGTAAGCGAGTTCGAACTCCAGTCGGGCTATTCCGTTCACTTTCGGGCAAATACCCCGGGGAAAGATATGAACCTCCTTATCCTCCCAGCTATGGGTTAAATAGTACCACTACTGTTCTTCTTGGAGAATAGCTTTGGTATTAAATAACCGAAAAAGGTTGATATGCCAAGAAACCAAACAAGCCTGAACCAGAACTTTCATGTAAAGCTAAAGAACAAACTATTTACCCAAACTGGGGAGAGAACAGATATATTCATACCTTTCCCAAGGGCATTAGCGCAGAATGCCATTGTAATAATAGACCTAATAATCTTGAATTTCTTAGATGAAGAATAGGCTTTATTAGTTTTTTTCTTGTCTTTTTTCATCCTATTTTTTTTTTTTTGTACAAGTAGTTGTATGTATGTACGAAGATCATTAAATAAGTTTCCAGATTTTTTCGTATGGACACTTTTATTGATAGTACACACATGAAACTCTAGTCCCCTTCGAAGTAATCTCCTCCAGCTGCAATGCACTTGTTCTACCGTTCCAACAACATCTGGAAGGCCCCATCGAAGTCCTCTTGTCTGAGCGTGTCAATGACCTTCGACACAGCCTTTTTCATATCCTCAATTGTCTCATAACGATGACAGCCTCTGAGCTTCGGTAATAACCAAAAGTCACAGGGAGCAAGGTCTAGACTATAGAGAGGGTGAGGAACTGTCCTGATGCCCATCTTGGTCAAATAGCCTGTGACAAGGATGGAGTTGTGGACTGGTGCATTGTCCTCGTGGAAATGCCACTGACTCGATTTGAAGAGTGCTGGCCTCTTCCCTAGGAATCTCTTTCTGAACTCCCTTAAAACCTCAACATAGTAACCCTAAACCTTTGGCCAATCAACTCTGGTGTATTGACTTCCTTACTCCTTCCACACCTCTCATCATCCCTCATAGACTCCCTGCCTTCCTTGAATCTCTTATGCCACTCAAAAACTCATGCTCGATTCATGCAAGATGGTCGAAAAGCAGTGTGAAGCATTCCATACGTTTCTGTGGTATTTTTTCCAAGTTTAAAACACAATTGTATTGCATATCGTTCTTCTAAAGTGTCCTCACGTCCAGATTGCATTTTTGAAATTCACCATCTGTGAAAACCAGGCTTTAGTAGGGTGTATTCCAATTGCTGCTGTAGTTGTTCATTCGAACATGAAATCATAAAAATTGGTCAGTCATCTCATAAGATAGATAGCAATAACAAACTGAATTTTCAAGAGTCTACGACAATTTTAAATGCCTGTACAAAAAAATCCTGGAAACTTATTGAAGGCACCACCTATCTATGTATGTAACTAACCCCTCTGCACATTGAGGGCTCACTAGGTGTTCGCACCGGATATTCAGTATATCGCTTGGTCCTCAGTGGAGTACTTTCCTCTATGCAGTACTTGCTTGGCAGGGCTGAGTTTATGGCATTGTACATGAGGTGCCTCAAAAAAAGAATGCCTCGGAGACCCAAGCATTTTTTGTGACTGCTATGCATGTCTTTATTCGTACATGGTCCCCACTAAGAAATGACCTTGTGCCAAATCCGACTTGATGGCAAGTTGGATACATCCCTACCTAACCTCTGCTACGAGCAGGATGTGACGAATAAAAGCTGTTTAGATTTCAGTTTTGTTTCTTCCAGACTCTTTTTCTAACCCACGCGATACAGTCCAATCTAACTTTTTATTTATCCATATTATTTGCTAAACTTTCTGAGATAAGCTTAGTAATTATTATTACTTGGAATATTCGGACAATTGGCCTCATTTTTATTTTTATACTCACAACGTTTCGGTCGATATATCCTTCGGTCTTCTTTAGGTGTATGTATGTAAAAAAACATCTAATATGATAATAAGTAAAGTTGGTGACCTTTGTCGAGTTCTCATCCTACGACAATGATCGTAACGCCACGAGCGCTTCCTCAAGTAATATAAAGTAAAGTTGGTGACCGTAGTCAAGGGCGACCCGAAGGCTCCCTTTTCAATAGCTACTGCTCCGAGGTATAGGGGAGGGTGCTACTCCTTTCCTTGGATTGCTCCATTTTACCCTTGATCCTTACCTTATAATTCAGAGTGTTAAGCAAGGAGGCATCCACAACCATTTTTTTTAGTCTTTGGTATGACTCGGCCTGGGATTGAACCCCGGTTTCCCGGAACATTGGCGAACACTCTACTCATTCGTCCAATGGCCCGGATGGTATGATAATAGAGAGGAATATATCATGGATTGATGGAGACATTAGGTTTATATATCTCAGAAATTCACCTTGAATTTTCCAAAGACACATGGTGCAGTGGATAAGGCATTTGGTTGAAAAGGCACTTCTGAATTAAATCATCTGGGGTTTGCAGGTTCAATCATGACAATAGGTAAGAATAACAAGGAATACCTACTATAACTTAACACCTTAACCCGTTAATGGTTAACAAAATTGGAACAGTCTACTCCTGTGGATTAAATAAAGGGTTCTGTGAAGGCCCTCTGTTCGCCATGAAACACCAGAAGAAAGCCGAAGGACATATCAGTCGAAACGTTGTGAGAATAGCAATAAAGATGAGGTCAATAGTCCGAATATTCTAAGTGATAACAATATTTACTCATAGTTGGGGTGGGGAAGATGGCTTCGGAACTTTCTCGACGGTATTACTGAGAAGTAAAGTGCAAACAACCTGGTTGGTTTGGTTTCTTTGTTTAATGGCATATCAACCTTTTTCGGTTATTTAATGCCAAAGCTATTCTCCTAGAAGAACAGAAATGGTACTATTTAATCCATAGCTGGGAGGATAAAGGGGTTCATACCTTTCCCAAGGGTATTTGTCCGAAAGTGAACGTAATAGCGCGACTGGAGTTCGAACTCGCTTACTACGATTCCGCAGTCCATCGCTTTAACTATTACACCACGAGGATACCCCCCGCAAACAGCCTGGTCCAGGTTGCCAATTCCATTTCCAATGACTTGGATGTTTCATGCAAACTATTGAAAGGAGATGAGATGATAATTTAGCCTGTCGTAAATTGAGGGTTGGTAGCTGAAAACATTGCACAGATGGCTAAATATCTGCCTCGCTTTCATCAGACCAAAGATATGATAGTCTGAAAGCGCTAAATATTACCAATCGATAATGTCCTCCTTCTGCTTGACAATACTCGACCACACACAAGTAGCCGGATAAGGGAGACAATCGCCTCATTTCGACGGAAGAATTTGCTGGATCTTCTAAACTCACCAGATTTAGCGCCTTCAGACTATAATCTGTTCGGCCCCATGAAAAAAGGTTTAAGTGGCAAACATTATGCCAGTGACGAGGAAGTAAAAACTGCAGAGATGAAGTGGCTCTAAGAACAGTCAACAAAATTTCACGTGGCAGAGATACATTGCTATTGAGAGAAACGGGGACTATGTTGAGAAGTAGGGATGGGATCCACCGAGAACCAGCTTTGATGTATGATTCGTGTTTCTGTGTCGGTAGTTATTTCTGTACTAAAGAAAAAAAGCATTACATTTTTTTAAATATTTACCAACCCCTCTGCTCGGGCAGGATATGACACAAGGTCAGTTTTTTAAGCAGGTTTGAATTCAGAGTTTTTTTTCTCCTAAACTAGTTGCCTCACCAAGGCTAAATAACCTAGTCTGCCCTACTATTTACCCATAGCTGGAGGGAGAATATTTGGATTCATACCTTTCCCAAGGGTATTAGTGCTATGTGAAATGCAATCAGTCTCGTCTAGGATTTGAACTCGTGTCGCCGTGTCCATTTCCTACGACGATAACCATTACACCACGGGCATTACTTTTTGACTCGCTCTCGTACTACGTTCACTTTGAGACTAATAACCTTGGGAAAGAAATGAACTTTCTTATCTCTCCAGTTATAGGTTAAATAGTACAACAATTGTTGCTTTGCACGGCTTTGGCATTAAATAACCTACAAAGGTTGATATACTATTAAACAAACAAAACAATACCAACTATTACTGTATAAACCCGTCTTGTTTGGGAGTGTCCTCGTGGAGTAATGGTTAAAGCGATGGACTGCGGAATCGTAGTACGCGAGTTCGTACTCCAGTCGCGCTATTACGTTCACTTTCGGACAAATACCCTTGGGAAAGGTATGAACCCCCTTATCCTCCCAGCTATGGGTTAAATAGTACCACTACTGTTCTTCTAGGAGAATGGCTTTGGCATTAAATAACCTAAAAAGAGTTGATATGCCATTAAACAAAGAAACCAAACCAAACCGTCTTGTTTGTAGGTAGACCCTTCTTTTTATCAGCCCAGTCGGTCTGGGACTGAAAAATACACCAACTGCATCTCTGCAGATGGATAAGACACCCCCCAAAGAGTGGCCCAGACACCCCCAACAAGTATCCTACAATGCTGGGGCTTTATGGAATGCGGAGTACCCCTTCATTGTAATCACTCCCAGGTCCACTCTGACTCAGAGTGGTAGCACCTGATAGGGTCCTATCAATGGGTCAAATAGAACTGTATGACATTTAAAGTGAGTGCGAACGTTCAATCAAACTGTTGGTGATACATAGCAATTCTTGGACCGATGCAAGATTGAATTGTTAGAAATAAAACTGTTGGGTCATTTAACGGTGTGAATCTACAAAATGTGTTTAACAAATCATATATGTAAAAACAAGAGTTGGCACTGAATAACCAACAATGTTTGATGTGCCATAAAACCAAACCTAACCAAACCTTTTTGACAAGAATACCATAATTTATATGCTTCCTATATAAGTTAATGCTTCATACAGGGACAATGCTAGAGTCATGTGGAAATGTTCAACACAGTGTGGATCGAACTCACTGCACAAAAGTAATTATTGTTAGACGAGCTGGCTTTTATCCAATGGAGAAGAGTCCTAAGCCAAAGACGTATCAATATTTCCAAAGTTTAGTTAATTTCAGGCGTGGAAATGTGCCCCCTTCGATAAGGGAAGATTACGCCTAGTTGCCATAATTTCATTTAGGTTCAACCTCCTTTGCCATGCCAACTGCGATTCTCGTAGTTTTTTTTTTTTTTTCCATATCAAATTTTGTGCTAAATTCAGGTCAAACACTATATGAGGATAAAAAAAGAAGTTATTTTAAAAAAAGTATATTTTTACTGTAAAATAAATGCATTTTTCATCTTTAAGCAACAGACTTACTGACGTAGTGACAAATATATATGTGTGTGTGTACAATATTTATCTATCAATCTCTCTCTCTCTCTCTATATATATATATATATATAGAGAGAGAGAGAGAGAGGGAGATTTCATTTGACTTCTTTGTTTAATGGCATATCAACTTTTGCAGGATATTTAATGCCAAAGTCATCTTTGTAGAAGAATGGTAAAGTAAAGTTAGCAACCGTAGTCGAGGGCGACCCAAAAGCTCCTTTTTCAATAGCTACTACACTGAGGTGTAAGGGAGGACGCTGCTCTTTTCCCTGGATTGCTCCACTTTACCCTTGATACGTATCGTATAATGCTAAGCAATCAGGTATCAAGTACCATTTTTTAATCTTTGATATAATTCAACCTAGGATTGAACCCTGATCTCCCGGGCCATTGGCAAACACTCAAAGGGCTTTCATACCTTGTCCAATAGATTTCTCTTAAATTGAACGTGATAGCACGACTAGGGTTCAAACTCATTTATTACGATGTTGCAGTCCAGCACATTAGCGACTCCGCCACGGGGACTCTCCACTGATACAAAGCACTGTTTATCAATAATTATTAAAAAAAACTGCACAGACATACATATATATATATATATATATATATATATATATATATATAATTTAGAAGTGTCAATCACGTCTCATACTGCCCTTGACTTAATTCCTGTTGCAATATGCCCGCACGATCATCAGGTGGTTTGCAGTATCCTTGGTCACCTTTTTGTTCTATAATGACTGGTTTGGTTTGGTTTCTTTGTTTAATGGCATATCAACCTTTGTAGGTTATTTAATGCCAAAGCCATTCTCCTAGAAGAACAGTAGTGGTACTATTTAACCCATAGCTGGGAGGATAAGGGGGTTCATACCTTTCCCAAGGGTATTTGCCCGAAAGTGTAAGTAATAGCGCGACTGGAGTACGAACTCGCTTACTACGATTCCGCAGTCCATCGCTTTAACCATTACACCACGTGGACACTCCCATTATAACACTAATGAGAAGTGTATTAAAAGGAGAGAAGGAAGGAAAAATGCATAAGGTTAATGTAAATATATTCTTTCTTCTCTCTCTCCTGGGTACCATTTTTGCAGTGGATTTTACAGATTAGCTGACGTGGCATCCTCGCGGTGTAATGGTTAAAGCGATAGACTGCGGAATCGTAGTAAGTGAGTTCGAACTCCCTAATAAGTGCTACCACTGCAGGTCAGCTTCAACCAGGGAGAAATAGCAATGAATGAGTTCTCTACATTCCCCAAAGCTCCAATACCGAAACCTCACCATCAGATTCAGTTTAGTGTTATATCCAGATCACACGTTAGGGTAGTTTTTTCGCTCTGCAGGGATGCAGTCAGCGTATTCTACAGGCCCAGACGACTGGGCTGTAAAATAATCTTATAGGGGTTGACGTGCCGTTAAACTCAATCGAAGTTTAATTGGATTTTGTTCCAAATGCACTTTAAGATTCATCAAATTTTGTCTTATTTGTCGATCATGAATTCCTGTTTGACATTAAAAAGTTTACCAACCCTGGTTCAGTCTTATGCAAGGTTACAAGTGATGGGTACCCAGCGTACCTAAGCAGAAGTAATTGTCTGCTAGGCTGACTTGTTAACCATTACGCCACTCTGAAGAATTTACTATAGCTGAGCTATTTTAAATGAAATGTCCTTAATAAAGAATCTGTCCTATAGTTACATATCCACCCACACATACACACCCCAGTTCCGAGCTGTTGACGTACAGCCGAGACATTATGTCAAAACAAAAAGGACAAATTGCTTTTGCTCAAATAGCGCCCTTCCAATTTTCTGAGCAGATTTTAGTGAAATCCAAGACTTTGTCGACTTCTGGGGAAACAGATCATATAGCACAAGACAGTCTTGGAATGTTTGAATCTTTAACACAGAGGGTGAAGAGGCTGACATTCATTTGCCGGATTCTTTTTATCATTTTTGCGTCATTCAAAAAAACAGAAGTTTAGCGGGTGGGAAACATATTTTTAATATGTTGATATATATATATATATATATATATAATAAAAAAAGCAACTTGGTCATCATTTCTGCGTCTTTTATGAAAAATTTTTAAATAAGGAACCGTGCATGAGAGAATAGTATTTTTCCAAAAAGAAAATAGACAATTATTATTTCTATAATAATTGATTTCTAGAATATTTAAAAAAAATTGATGTCTGTAATAAAAAAAAATGGTTTCTATAATAAGTGTATCACAAATCAAACGTTTGGTTTTAATTGTAAGAGCGGAACAAGATGATATCAGTCCTCCAATTTAATCAAGGATTCTGATTAGCATATAAACTTATCATACAGTTGCAAATTTGACTGAAAATTGCTTTATTCTCTAAAAAGATTTTAAGAGTATTACTCATCGATAAATCGCGCAATTAAGTGCTTGTTTTGCTAGGTTACTCACACACACACACACACACACACACACACACACGCACACACACACACATATACACACATATAGTGGGGATTTCTAAATCTACAAATAAAGAGTGCTCACTATCGGTGATAGAACATACGAGGTGCATATGATAAGTTTCCTGAATTTTTTCCGTATGGGCACTTTTATTGATATTACACTCATGAAACTCTAGTCCCCTTCGAAGTAATCTCCTCGGGATGCAATGCACTTGTTCTACCGTTCCAACAACATCTGGAAGGCCCCATCGAAGTCCTCTTGTATGAGCGTATCAATGACCTTCGTCACAGCCTCTTTCATCTCCTGAATTGTCTCATAACGACAGTCTCTGAGCTTCGGGAATAACCAAAAGTCACAGGGAGCAACGTCTGGACTATAGAGAGGGTGGTCAAATAGTCTGTGACAAGGATGGAGTTGTGGACTGGTGCATTGTCCTGGTGGAAATGCC
Source organism: Sepioteuthis lessoniana (assembly GCA_963585895.1). Lineage (NCBI taxonomy): Eukaryota > Metazoa > Mollusca > Cephalopoda > Myopsida > Loliginidae > Sepioteuthis > Sepioteuthis lessoniana. The sequence continues at coordinate 60,087,430 of OY757939.1, forward strand.
ACAGACCCGATTTGAAGAGTGCTGGCCTCTTCACTAGGAATCTCTTCCTGAACTCCCTTAAAACCTCAACATACTAACCCTAACCCTAAACCTTTGGCCAATCAACTCTGGTGTGCTGACTTCCTTATTCCTCCAACCACACCTCTCATCATCCCTCACAGACACCCTGCCTTCTTAGAATCTCTTATGCCACTCAAAAACAGATGCTCTCGATTCATGCAAGATGCTCCATACGTTTCTGTGGCATTTTTTCTAAGTTTAAAACAGAATTGTATTGCATATCTTTTCTTTAAATGTCCTCACGTCCAGTTTGGATTTTTGAAATTCACCAGCTGTGACAATCAGGCTTTATAGGGTGTATTCCAATTGCTGCTGTAGCTGTTCATTTGTACGTAAATCATAAAATTTAGGTCAGTCATCTCATAAGATGTATAGCAATAACATAGTTAATTTTCAAGAGTCTACGACGATTTCAAATGCCTGTACAAAAAAGTCTGGAAACCTATTGAAAGCACCACGTATGTAGAACTAGGATTTAACAAAAACGAACTACAAAAAAATCGTTAGAAGATGAAAGGTATAATGTCATGAATGATTGTATAAATATTTTGCTTTTGTCATGATGTATGCATAAAGAATGTTAAGCTCCAATTCTTTGTGAAATATACATGTGTGAAAAGTGTAAGGGGGAGGTCACACAAAGCTCATATCTTTTGTGTCGTCTAATCGACGAGCGGATATGAAATTGTTTAGTCTTTATATTTTTTCTCTCAATTCTTGGAAGAGTTCCGTTCTTCCCTCCATGATTGAAGTTGTTTCTTTATTCTTTCTTCCTCTTTTTCTATTCCGTTTTTCCCGCCGTTTTCTTGATTCTCGGAATTTATACGTTAGCTACTGAGATTTATTACCTCTGGATTTTCTTCAGTCATCTTTGAAACTGTTCTTTCATCTGTTATCTCAGTAATCGATGAGATATCGATCAAATTTTTACCAGTCGTCTCTGTGACTCTACATATCTTCAACATAGCTGAAGGTAACGTTTCGAAGTTGTTTGAATTCATCCATCGACCGTCGCGATGTGAGACGATCTCGTTCGATGTCACGTTGTTGTCTGACTTTCAAATTTCCTCTTTAACCCGCGGAGGTTAGGATCTTCGTCACCCGATATGTTTCGTCCAATCGGTGACAACCTCTTTTCTCAATTTGAATATGAGACCATATTTAAGGTTAAATCCAGAAAATGCATACTGGGCAGGTACCTGACTTGACGTCATAATGTTATATACTCACATAATAAATATGCTTATATACACATATACATGTTCATGCAGCATCATAACGACACAATAAATAATTAAACAGACGCACAATGATAAAGTCGCAGGAATAAACGACGCACACAAGGAAGACGCAGGAAGACTTCTTTATAAAATATTTTACCTCTCACTTTATTTGTAAGGTTTCGAAAAGGGTAACTCAAAGTTTGCGTGTGAGAGGGAGATGGAGACCGAACATTACTGAAATATTTTGACCCCGAAGTTATGGCTGTCATCGTTGTGTCTTTCTCGTTCTCTATGGCTGCTCAACCGAGCACTGAGAGTCCACTCTCCGTGGTGCTGGCTTTTCCTACTACATCGCGTCTATATCCGTCTCCAACTATACTGCTTGTCCTCAACTATACTCGCCTGTCTGTCACTGTCCTCAATTCGTCGGCCTTATATTACCTTCAAACTCCCACGCAGTAATATAGACACGCCTCAACGCCTGCGCAACCTCTTCCGATTTCCAGCGACCGGGATGTGTCACTTCCTTCCGGTGCACCACCTTGAATGGCATTTTTGGCTGGGTCAGAAGGTCAAAACATAACAATAACTATAATGCCTCGCTTGATTTTTCTACATATGTCCTTTTTCGGATAAGTCCTTTTAAGTCTAGACGGTTTGACGTTGTTATTTCACTTTCCATTTTTTAAAATTTGTGTCTGACTCTTCTTTTCACTTTTCGTTAGTTCATATTGACCTTGTTTCATTTGCTTTTTCGGTTCCGCTTACACATTTATGTGACAACATAGTCTCCTCCATGCTTTACGGTTGGTGTGATGCAGTGAGGAAGTTACAGCTCTCTCGCCATACTTAGACGCTCCTATTTGACACAAAGATTTTGAACTTTGATTCATCAGTCCAACGGACATCCACTGTTCTATTGTCCTGTGTTAGTGCACTTGGGCCACTGGAGACTTTTGACATTGTTTTACTTCCTCAACATGGGTTTTTGACAGCAATTCTGCTATCTAAGCCAGCTTCACTGAGTCTTCTCCACACAGTGGATGTTGATTCATTTTTTACGACATTGGTTAAGTTTTGCAGTGATGTTTGGAGCAGTCAGCCTTCTGATAAAATTGTCTTCTGCTCTTGTGGTTGCTTTGGTCTACCAGCCCTAATTTTGGTCTTGTTTTGTTCCATTTTCTGATGTCTCCTAACATTTTAATCCACTGTAGTTCATACTTAACACTAACGAAGAAAAACACCTTCAAATCGTTCATCGCTTCTGGCAGGTCTTCAGGGATACATCCCGTATCCTCACATAGCTGCTGAATGTATGTTCGAGCTGGTCGTCCTGCTTTTGATTGGCCATATGTGGGGTCCATAGGAGTACATCACTTATGAGCTCGTCCCTGCTTCTCCCGCAGTGTCCTGCATGTCTGGTTCGTCTAACTTGGATGTGCTATAATCAAACAGGTGACATCTCCACACTAGACGGAACCCCTCTGAAACTAGTGGACAAATTCACCTACCTAGGAAGCAGCGTTTCATCAACCGAAAAGGACATCGACACGTGGCAAACGAAGGCATGGACAGCTATCGATAGACTATCGATCATATGGAAATCAGACCTGACCGATAAAATGAAATGCAGTTTCTTACAGGCAGCGGTCGTATCAATACTGCTGTATGGATGCACTACTTGGACGCTAACTAAACGGCTGGAGAAGAAGCTAGACGGCAATTAAACAAGAATGCTGCGAGCAATATTGAACAAGGGCTGGCGACAACACACCACAAGGCACCAACTATACGGCCACCTGCCTCCCATCACGAAAACTATCCAAGTTAGACGAACCAGACATGCAGGATATATATATATATATATATATATATATATACGAATCATTCAATAAATAAGGGAAATTTTTAAAAAAAACTTTTTTCATTCAGAATTTTTTCCATATATGTAAACTCTGCATTGTTATCTCTATTGGTTTCTTTAAAAATGTGCCATTGTATACAATGCTTCCTATTGCCAACTCCTTAGGCAAGTGAAAAAAGACGTAAAGAACAAACGAAGAGGCCTTCATTTTTCTGGAATCATCTTTCACTAGAATAATGCAAGACAAAACAGTGGAAACCATCTGTTATATTGGTTCGGAACAGCTGCCACACCCTCCTTCAGCAAAAACGTCACATCATAGCGAGATTTTATTAGAGCAATACATAAGAGAATAAAACAATGAAATGCTCCGGTTACCACTAGCATAATGCTCTTCAAACGAATTGAGCATTCCAGACTCCGTTAGCGTAAAATGTAAACAAATGGGAAAATTTACTACATATACGTTAAAATTCTTTCGCTTACGTTGAGATTGTTAGTAGCTGTGAGGTTATGTCATCATGCTGACGTAAAGTTGGCTGGATTTCGATTCCAGCTTGGGGCATCTCGCGTGTCTAGCTAAACTGATGAGTTGTGATATAACGAATGACTATATCATCATCATCATGTCGTGCGGCTAGCACGGATATCCCAGACCCTCTCTCCCCACGTCTCCCTAGCATTCATCGCCTCTGGCAGGTCTTCAGGGTTACGTCCCGTATCATCACATAGCTGCTGTATGTATGTTTGAGCTGGCCGTCCTGCTTTTGATTGGCCATATGCGGGGGTCCACAGGAGTACATCACTTACGATCTCGTCTTTGCTTCTCCGGCAGTGTCCGGCATGTTCGGTTCGTCTAGCTTGTATAGTTTTCGTGATAGGTGACCGTATAGTTGGCGCCTTGTTGGGTGTTGCTGCCAGGACTTGTTCAATATTGCTCGCAACCGAGATCAGCACGAAGGATTATTCTTTCAAGTCTATTTTGTAGCAATGAAAATAGTCTCAAAACAAGTCCTGGACTTTAGTTGGAGGATTCCTGGGGCGTAATGGGTAAAGTCCTGGACAACGACCTCGAAGTAAATATGTTCCAACTCCAATCGCTCTATAGTATTCACTTTGGGAAAGGTATCAACGTCCAGCTATAGGTTAAATAGCTTCACTGATATACTACTACAAGGATAACTCTAGCATTAAATAACCCCCGAAGGTTGATATGCCATTAAACAAAGAAACTAACTAACTTGATTCAACATCTTTACGAACCATCATGAATGGTTATTTAAGCTCATTAACTTTTCAGCCCAGTCAGCAAGAACCGGAGAATACGCCGACTGCATCTCTGCTGACACCCCCCAACAAGTGTTTTGGATATAACACTAAACTATCTGATGATGGATCTCCAGTCCTCGCGCGTTGGGGAATGTACAGTACCCATTCATTACCATTACTCCCATGTCCACTTTGACTCGGAGTGCTAGTACCTGTTGGCGTCTCATCTATAGGTCAATAAGAACTGTTTAACCATTAAACTCAGTGTAAACAATTGACTGATTTTAAATTGAATTGTTAGTGTTACATAGAAACACTTGAAAACATTTAACTGTAAGCAAATAAAAATATTATCGTTAGATGGCATTACTTGAAGCCATTTGAATGTGTGCAAACAACGGATTAATATTAAATAGAATTATTGCTATTATCAATACTTGGAACCATTTAACTGTGTGCAAATAAATGAAGTGTTGAATAGAATTATTAGTGTTCAATAGCAGTACTTGAAACCATTTAACCGTGCAAATAAAACCATTAGTGCAAGCAGTAACTGAAACAACTTTTATATGTGCAAAAAATGATCAATATTAAATAGAATTATTAGTGTTAGATAGCAATAATTGAAAGCATTGAACTGTGTGCAAACAAATGAGCTCTTGAACGGTGTAAACAATCGCAATTCTTAATTGTGTACTCACAAACTAGCTCTAACAAATTTAAAAATAAAACTCTTCGCTAACAAAGGATCTCAATATATATAAAACGATTCAACTGCATGCAAACAAATGATTGATATTACATAAAATTATTACGGTAAGAATTACTTGAAACCCTTTAACTGTGTGCAAACAAAGGAGTTCCAACTTGTTTCAATATGACCTACAAACTATTCGTTTACTTATATATATATATATATATATATATATATATATATATATATATATATATTCTTTAAGAAAAAACAAAAATCGGTCACATTACGATTATAAATTTATTTCCATCCTGTTATGGGTTTTTTATATAAATCAAAAACACCAAAAATGGCATGACTTCTTCAGATCTAATGGATAAAATAATTCAGAATAGACACAGGAAAAAAGGGTGGGTGGGTATAGAAGAGGGGTGAAGAGTTTTCTCCTCGTTTAGTCCACTTCCGGTTCTTTTTTTATTGCCGGTTGGAATTATAGTAAATTAATTTTTTTAATTTTTTTATTTCTTAAATTATAAATACATTTTAACATAAAACTCCAGATTTAATACTAATTTAGGGAAGTACAACTTTCTTTAATAACCTTACGTAAGGATACAGTAATCATCATCATCATCATCATCATGTCGTGCCACTAGCACGGATACAATATTTATATTAAATTAAATTCAAAATTTAAAATTAAAATTTTTTTAATTTCAAATTTTATTTTTGTGCCTGCTAATTCAGTTACCCTTCCATTGAAGAGTACGTACACATCACATGGTTTCTTCTCATCTTTTTTATTTTATTTTATTTTTATTCATTTCACCTTAAATCTCAATTTAATCCTATGTTCTTTGATTTAAGCATTATCTATGATAATTTGTCTATAGTTTAAATTTATTCCTGTCTACAACTAGCTATTAATTCACATCGTTGATTTAATAATTTTTCAGGGTCTGGGTTAATCATTATTTGTATTTTTTCCTCAAGGCACAGATTACATCTACTATCAAAACATTTTGGAGTATTTGACTTTTTCAATATCGACCATTGAATCTCAGGGGTTAAACCTTTATTTTTCAAACTCCAAAAATACTTAGATACGGCTGTTTGGTGTTTCAGATGTTCATGGGAAAAAGAAAATTTTATGATTCGCGTATCTAATTTTCCATTTTGTGGAGGAAATTCCGATATAAATTTTTTTTATCCTTAACATTCTCTTTTGGGTAAATAATTCCTTGGTATACTACATTATTTAAGTTACATAATCCATTCATAGGACAATTATTTCGAGTTTTACAATTACATTCGTTTTGTTTACTATTTGTTCGGTCCTGAAATTCCTTAATTATCTCTTTATTATGATTATTGATTATTTGAAAAATATTTTTCGTGCAGGAGTAACTAATTTTTACCGTTTTTCTATTAAATATATATGTAGTATATTATCATGTTTAAAGTGCTATTCTATCAGTTTCAAAAATTATTTACCTACATTTATTCTAGCTAGTCTACAAAAAGGGGGGGTTAAACCATATAATTTTTCTTTTTCTATTTTTATGACCATACTTCTTTTTTTTTATTAATATCATTAATTTTCTTTATTAATATCATTAGGTATATTTTCTTCTTGATAGGTAAACTCTTCCCTAAAACCGCTATTTTTAAGGGCATCCATGTATATCTTACTACTCTCTTGGAATATTTTCTCGTTTGCTGATAAATTTCTTATTCTCAAATTTACTGCTTTTAGGACCTGTTTAATTATGGTCTTAGGATGATTCGAGTTAACATTAATATATGAAGGGTACTGGTCAGTTTTTATAAACGGTTTATATGTGTTTTTCGAAAGGTCTAGAGTCACATTCATGAAATTAACTTATTATTTGATGAGACTTCTATTTTGAATCCTAAAAACTCAAAAGCCCTTATAATCTTCTTTTGTATGCTTGAGCTATTTGGGCCATTACTATTTGGGATATATATTAACCCATCCATATGATATAAACCCATCTGTTCCGGGCTAACAATCCTACTAAGTATATCTAATATATATAGACCCACAAGGTCAGCTATTTGTGAGGAATCATAAAACCCCCCATAGGGAAATCAAAATTATCAGAACCACTTTTTACCCTCGTGGATTTATTATTTTTTAGAACTGTTTTCCTACAAGCTAGAATTATCTCATATTGTTCTTTAGTTATTTCTACATATTTTCTGGCGTAGTTAATGCTATCTATCAGAGTATCTTTTGTTATGGAAGGATAAAAGTCAATAATATCGAATTGCATAAAAGTACCTTTGCTCTTATTTTTAATCTTCCTAAACCATTCAATGGTGCCATACAAGTTTCTCCAAAGATTACTATGGTTAGCCTTTTTCACATTCGTTACAATATTTTGAATAATATTTTTTATACCTTACCTAACTCTGTTTTTGAGGGATTAATCAGTCTAGATTGCAATTTATTTTCAAAATTAGGTTTATAGTCCTTGATCTGGGGACTGTAGAGTAACCCTTCATAACCATTACTCCCATGCTCTTCCAGTCTCTTTTTTTATAGATTCTTGGGGACTGTTCCAAGGGCTCCAATTATGGTTGGTGTCTAAGTCAACTTAATGTCCATAACTTTTCCAGATCTCAGGCAAGATTCAGTGTGTTCATTTAGATAAAAATTGCAGACATTGCTCATAATAATGTTACACAAAGAAATGAATAACCTGGATATTCATTTCCTCGCCAATAACAACCTTGTTACTACTCGCAGGGAGCGGGGTTCTCGTGGTGTAATGGTTAAAGCGATGAACTGCAGAATCGTAGTAATCGAGTTCGTACTCCAGTCGCACTATTTCATTCATTTTCGGACAAATACCCTTGGGAAAGTTATGAACCCCCTTATCCTCTCAGCTATGGGTTAGATAGTACCACTACTGTTCTTCTAGGAGAATGACTTTAGCATTAAATAACCTACAAAGGTTGATATACCATTAAACAAAGAAACCAAACCAAGCCAAACTACTCGCATCTGTCTACCTTACATTTAAATTAAATTGATTTGATTTAGTTATGTTTTATGGCATATTAATACTTGTGGGTTATTCACTGCCAAATCTAGTTTATTCATATAGATTATTTATATGATTTGAAAATGAATAGATTGTAGGTACCATTTTTAAACGAGCCAAAACTCATGTGTTTACTAATCGTTCAATGGTTTTAAGTATTGCAATCAACCAATATGCTTCGATTTGTACACAGTTAAATGGTTTCAAGAATTGCTATTTAACATGATTATTTCTATTTATCAGGTGTTTCAACTTTATTTAAAACTAACCAATTGTTTGCACTCATCAAAATGACTTTAAATTTTGCTATTTTATTATTTGCACTCAAATATATGGTTTCAAGTATTGCTATGTAAAACTAATAATTTAATTTAATATCAGTCATTTGTTTGCACACAGTTAAATGTTTCAAGTATAAAATGTTTCAAGTATAAAATGTTTCAAGTATAAAAAATGGTTAAACTTCTATTTGACCCATAGGCGGGACCCTAACCGGGTCAGAGTGGACCTGGGAATAATAGCAATGAAGGGGTACTCCACATTCCTCAAAGCTCCAGCCCTCAAAATCTGATGGCCTAATGTCATATCCAGGACACCAGTTGAAAAGGGTCTTACTCCTCTGCAGAGATGCAGTTTGCGCATTCCACAACCCCAGCCAACTGGGCCAGTATAATTAAAGAGAGTAGACTATGACATGAGGATATTAAAAGAGCATTTGTTTTCCCCTTGAAATCAGAAAGTTGATTGAATATCAACTTAAAGTACCTGGTTTGAAGAAAAAGAAAAATCCTCTTTCAAGGTAAACCCTCTCGACGGTGCCTAGAATACGCTGATTGTACCCTCTGCAGAAGGGTATGAACACCTCCCTAAAAGTGTTTGATTTGGTTGATTTCTTCTGGATCTGAGAGCGATGGTAATGAAGGGGTACTCAACCTTCCCCAAAGCTACAACATTACTGGAGCCTGACCATCAGATTGTTTAGTGTTATATCAGGATACTCGTTGGGAGAGTCTTACCCCTCTGCAAAGTCTTACCCCTCTGCAGTCGGTGTATTTTACAGCCCCAGGCGACTGGGCAAACTTATATACAAGTATGGCTTTGGCATTAAATAATTCACAAAGGTTTATATGCCATTAAAGAAAATTCAAAAGCAAGCCGTGGTAAAGTCTGGTCCGTAGGAATATGGAGGCCTTACTTCTGAAATTGAAAATAAAGCAAAATAATGTTCTTCTTAACAACTTTAAAGTTTTATTTTAGTTTTATGAGCATATAAAAAACTAAAACACTTTTGTCTGAAAGAGTGCACAGTATTGATATTCAGGATTCTTGAAATGTCATTGAATTTTTACGTATAGCCTATGGTGCAGACTCGGCAATGCTTAGAATAAGTCAATGAAGCTGGTATGTACGCCATATTCTAGTGTGTCTTGTTTTCAACACTGCTAATTATATAAGAAAGCGAGCAATTCGTATCAACTACTTCGAAAAGAAATTAAAAAGAGTTGCTATATTTTCCAGAACTTTGGCTTTTAAGGGAATATAACGCGTTAAAGTACCCGAATCCGGCAAAGAGAAGGAAATCTAAAATAAAACTAACGAAATTTAAAACTAAGTAAATCTTATACATTCATGACTCGTTCAGTTGTAGACAAGACTGTTGGGCTTCGTTTCTTTTCAAACTTTCTCCAGTGAAAAGTATTAGGTTCGCTTTGTGTATAAATGTAGGTATTGTCCGGCTAAGAGTCTGGTTTGAATAGCGTAGGGTTAAGGTACTTAAGACTGTGTAATATTTTAGATTAAACAAACAAACTCAAGCTTTATCATATAAGTAAAACACTTTAAAAGAATGAGACAAAGCAAGTAATATTTACACTAAAATCTCCTTACCAATACAGTTTTTTTTTCTTTTTTCTTTGCTTTTTTTTCTTTTTACTTTGCTTTTTTTCTTTTCTTTGTACTTTTAACTTCTTTCTTTTCTTTGCGTCTATCTTTCAGCCACTGTCTTTACATATATATATAAATATATATAAAGACAGAGGCTGAAATATGTATATATATATATATATATATATATATAAAGACAGAGGCCGAAAGATATATATATATATATATATAATCACACGGTTGGCGAGGCTTAGAATAAGACAATTGCATACACCTTCTGCAGAAGGATGAGATCCCGCCACAAAAGATGTATTCTGGATATGACATGAAACTGGATTTGGTGATGAGACTCCTGTTCTGGAACTCTACAGAGTGTGGCATACCCCTTCGTTACCTGGCCCAGTCGGTTGGGGTTGTAGAATGCGCTGACTACATCTCTGAAGACGGGTAAGACTCCCCCAATGGGTGTCCTGGATATGACACTAAACAATCTGATGTTGAGGCTCGAATAATGCAGGAGCTTTGGGAAATGCGGAGTAACCCTTCATTGCCCGTGGTGTATGGAGGTGCCCGTGGTGTAGTCATTATCGTCGTAGGAAATGGACACGGCGACACGAGTTCAAATCCTGGACGAGACTGATTGCATTTCACATAGCACTAATACCCTTGGGAAAGGTATGAATCCAATTATTCTCCCTCCAGCTATGGGTAAATAGTAGGACAGACTAAGTTCTTCAGCCTTGGTTAGGCAACTAGTCTAGGAGAAGAAAAACTCTAAATTCAAACCTGTTAAACTCCGCTTAAAAATTGACCTTGTGTCATATTCTTCTCGAGCAGAGGGGTTGGTAAATAGTACCCCTTCATTGCCATTGCTCCCAGGTCCACTCTGGTCCGGAATAGTAGCACCTGATAGGGTCCTATCTATGGTTCAAATAGAACGGTTTGACTTTTAGACTGAGTGCAAACGAATGACTTATAGTAAACTGAATTGCTTGAAATAGAAGTTTGATCATAAATGCGTGTAAGCAAATGACTGATGTTTAATTGAATTGTTATGTACGCCATATTCTAGTGTGTCTTGTTTTCAGCACTGCTAATCATCTAAGAAAGCGAGCAATTCGTATCAACTACTTTGAGAAGAAATTAAAAAGAGTTGCTTTATTTTCCAGAACTTTGGCTTTTAAGGGAATATAAAGAGTTAAAGTACCCGAATCAGGCAAAGAGAAGGAAATCTAAAATAAAACTACAAAATGTATTAAGAAATCATATATTTAATATATATGTATAAAAAGAATTTGGTATTAAACAACCTACAATGCTTGATATGCTATAAAAGCAAAGCAAAGCAAGCCAAACCAAATTATTCATAACCAATACTTTTCAAGTCCAGTCTTATCCGAGATGGTAGTAACTGTTAGGGTCACATCTACAAGTGAAATAAATCTTTTTAAGAATCATTCGTATTTTATAGGATTATTTAATGCCATATAACTGTAAATTATTTGTAATAAGAATAGTTACTTGAAGCTATAATTATTCATGGAGGACTATTATTAGTTAATTGAAACCATATAACTGTGCAACAAATGATATTATTGAATATGAATAGTTACTTTGAACCATATAATTATCTAAAAATTATTTGTATTGGATAGGAATACGTGATACCATATAACTGTGAAAACAAATCATCATAGACAAAAAAGAGTGCAATTTAAAAAATGCAATATAACGTTTAATATATAGTTATGATAGCAAACATTTAGAAATGACCTATAGGTAGTTGACATACTGTTAAATAAATAAACTAATTTAGATTTTATTTTGAATATACGAGGATTATTAAATAAGTTTCCAGACTTTTTTTGTTTGGGCACTTTTATTGATAGTACACACATGAAACTCTAGTCCCCCTTCGAAGTAATCTCCTCCGGCTGCAATCCACTTGTTGTGCCGTTCCAACAACTTCTGGAAGGCCCCATGGAAGTCCTCTTGTGTGAGCGTGTCAATGACCTTCGTCACAGCCTCTTTCATCTCCTCAATTGTCTCATAATGACGACAGCCTCTGAGCTTAGGGAATAAGCAAAAGTCACTGGGAGCAAGGTCTCGACTATAGGGAGGGTGAGGAACTGTCCTGATGCCCATCTTGCTCAAATAGTCTGTGACAAGGATGGAGTTGTGGACTGGTGCATTGTCCAGCTGGAAATGCCACTGACCCGATTTGAAGAGTGCTGAACTCCCTTAAAATCTCAACATAGTAACCCTCACCCTTTGGCCAATCAACTCTGGTGTATTGACTTCCTTACTCCTCCTACACCTCTCATCATCCCTCACAGACTCTCTGCCTTCCTTGAATCTCTTATGCCACTCAAAAACTGATGCTCGATTCATGCAAGATGCTCCAAAAGCAGTCTGAGGCATTCCATACGTTTCTGTGGCATTTTTTCCAAGTTTAAAACAGAATTTTATTGCATATCGTTCTTCTAAAGTGTCCTCATGTCCAGATTGCATTTTTGAAATTCACCAGCTGTAACAATCAGGCTTTAGTAGAGTATATTCTAATTGCTGCTGTAGCTGTTCTTTTGAAGCTGAAATCATAAAAATTGGTCAGTCATCTCATAAGATGTATAGCAATAACATAGTTAATTTTCAAGAGTCTATGAAAATTTTAAATGCCCATGCAAAAAAAAGTCTGGTAACTTATTGAAGGCACCACACACTTAAAATGTACTGATTTCAGCCTTGGTAGTCGTCAATACATGTCAATGTCACCTTAAAACATGAAAGGATTCATGGTGTAGTCTGGCATAAGGCCTCAAGCAAAGTGCAGTCAATGACGATTGCAATCTCAAAAGTCATTTAAAAGTCAACAATCTTTTTCATATCTTTTAAGTAGTATATACTAATTAGATATAAATGTTATTAACAAAAAGTTTAAACTTCAGTCCATGATGATATTGATGCTTCTATTTATCGAGGAGTGAAGGATTTAAATTAGAATTTCCAAAGGTATTTCAGTTATATCGAAAATTCATATGATTAAAAAATTATGTACACTGCAAACACAGACCTCATAAAATTATCATTCGGCTACAAATTGGACAGAAATTGGCTTATTCCTCATGAGCATTTAAATGTATTGGTCTTGTAAAAATATCGCTTTCATATTAAGTTTTTGCTTTGTTGCAATTATATATATATATATATATATATATATATATATATATATATATATATATATATACTGCTCTTCTCTCATTCCTTGTTCTCCAATTGGTGTTCTGTGACAAAATATAGATATTCTTCAGCTCCAAATTAAATATGTGATGTCGTCGAATGAACAGGCGGCTGTTGCTTCCTGCAACTTATACCCAAATCAGGAACCCAAAGTTGTGGATCGTTGAGTTAAAGTATGATGAAAAGAATCAGACAAACGTCTTTTAATAGTTATTACTCACTTTATTCTGTCTTTAAGCTTGTGGGTTTTGAAGCCGGTCATTAATAGGAGAAAAAAATTGCTAAAGGCTACCCCTAATATATTTCGACTTCTCGGGACTCTGTGTTCGCTCTAAGAAAACTACGTGGTTCACTCCTCAGCCACTGAAGCCAAACTGAACCTGTCTCTCTGTTTTTTTCTCA
>OY757939.1:60106133-60343633 GCA_963585895.1 Sepioteuthis lessoniana
TTATTGGTTAATTCAAAAAACTAATTCCGCCGGCTTTAAATGGTTCATAAGGTTTTTCTCTTGCTACTTAATAATGGAGTTTTTATGGAAGGTGGGGGTTAAGTAATCAAAAATTTTTAAAGTATAACAAAAACATTTAGAACTAAAAACAAATTATTAAATGGAGACATAAAATTTTACAAAAAACAATAAATTCATATAATTTATTGTTTTTTGTTAAATTTTATGATGGGTGGTAGCTGCTGCTTTGTGGGGTGCTGCCTCTAGGACCTGTTCAATAGTGCTCGCAGCATTCTTGTGTAGTTGCCGTCAAGCTTTTTCTCCAGCTGTTAAGTCAGCGTCCATGTAGTGCATCCATATAGTAGTATCGACATGATCACTGCTTGGAAGAAACTGTGTTTCATTTTATCGGTCAGGTCTGACTTCCATATGACCGATAGTCTATTGATAGCTGTCCATGCCCTTGTTAGTCGCGTGTCGATGTCTGCCTCGGTCGATGAGACACTGCTTCCAAGGTAGGTGAACTTGTCCACTAGTTTCAGAGCTACTGTTTAGTACGGAAATGTCTCCTGTTTGATTATAGCACATATATTCCGTTTTGTGTGCATTGATATGGAGGCCAATACCTGCGGCAGCTCGTTCCAGACTATGTGGTAAGATTTCGGCTTGGTTGGGTGTATTTGCCAGAATCACTATGTCATCGGCGTAGTCGGCGTCAGTAATTATTTTTACAGGTACCTTCTACTTCTTTTCGTTGTCAGCTCGAAACTGTTTTCTTTGATTTTATCGATTGATGTTCTAAGCACGTAGTCTACACAGGTGATAAAGAGGTATGGGGCCAGGGTGTCTCCTGGCAGTAACCCCGCTACAATGTCGAAGTAGTCCGTGTCTCCGGGGAACGCACTTTCACTTTGGTGTTTCTGTAGAGAATCATTATGGTTGCGACGATTTCTTTTGGTGGAGCGTATGCGAGTAGAATTTGCTCCATCTTCCCTCTGTGTATGGAATCAAAGGCCTTTGTAAAGTCGACAAATAATACTGTAGCCTGTAGGTTTTTTGCTCGTACGCCTTCTAGAATTCTACGGATAGTCAATATTTGTGAGGTCGTGGATCTATTTCTCTGGAAGCAGTAATCTGCTTAAAATATTGACCTTGTGTCACATCCTAACTTGTGGGGGAGGGGATAAACACACATTTATACAGCTTCCAATTGAGGAAATTTGGAACAAAGGTGTAACATATTGTAAATAACAGGTGCATCCGGTTGAAGACATCAGGGTATCACCTTGACCTGTAGACGGGTTGAATTCGGTGGAATTGCGACGCCCACATGAAGCAGGTGGATGTCAAACAATTATATAACCCGGTGCCACAGACGGCTTGAGTTAGTTGGAGTCAGTTGCAGTTGGAGTTCGAGTTGCAGTTCGAGGCAGTGAGAACCAGCTCCAGACAGAGGGCTTGCGGCCCTCAGTGACCCCCGGTTGATCAGCCCAGCAGAATGCGAAAGAAGTGCCGCTATAGTCAGAGGAACTGGAGGTCAATATGTTGCAGTCTGTTCAGTCTCCAACTCACCTCTCACACACAACCCTTTCGCATCCTTTTTGCAACCCTTTCGAGAATAAAGTGTGAGAGGTATATTTTTCTATAGAAGTGTGTTCGTTCGTCATTATTGTTGATTATGTTTCCGCATGTATATGTATACGTATAGTTGTATCACGGCTATACAACAAAGGTTCATAATAAAACAAATACATCCCCCACAAAAATTAACGAAATACGATGGCGAGTAAAAAAGTAAGCTTTTTTTTTCTTTAGTACAGGAATAATTACAGACACAGAAATGTCTCTTCAAGCCCATGAAAGAGGGTCTAAGAGGCAAACATTATGCTAGCAACGAGGAAGTGAAAATTGCAGTTATAAAGTGGCTCAAAGAACAGTCAACAGAATTTTACGAGGCAAGGATACATGCACTCATTCAAAAATGGAACATTGTTATTGAAAGAAACGGTGACTATGTTAAGAAACAGAGATGTGATCCACGGAGGACCAGCTTCATTTTGATGTATGATACATGTCCCTGAGTCGGTAATTATTCCTGTACTAAAGAAAAAGACATTACTTTTTCACTCAGTCTTATAAGATCTCTCTCTCTCTCTCTCTCTCTCTCTCTCTCTCTCTCTCTCTCTCTCTCTCTCTCTCTCTCTCGCATTTGTTGTATAAATATTAATCTGGTGTAAACTGAGTCAAATTTGAAACTGTCTAAGAAAATTCCGCTGTACATTAATAGCCTGGTCTCATTACGGAAGAAAGAGAAATTCCGCTGTTATGGTAACACGAGTGATGTTCTCTTCGAACGGAATTTCGTGTTACCATAATAACAAAATTTCTCATTATTCAGAAGCGACGCACACACACACACACACACACACACACACACACACACGCACATATATATATATATATATATATATATATATATATATGGAATAGAATAACAATTAAAACAGGATAAAAACTGAGCTTCACGTTGTCGACTCTGGTAGGTTTTCTAGACTGCATCTGGCTTCCGCACAGAGTTGATGTATAAGTCTTTGCTGGTCACCAAAACTGGTGTGTCCATGTGTAAGAGTCCATAAGAAAACGTTGCTTATGAGTTTATCCTTACTTCTCCACCAGTTCCCTTCATGTCTTGTTCGCTTTATTTGGACGCTTTGTGAGATAGGAGGTAAATGGCCGTACAACTGCTGTTTGCAAGGTTTACTTTTACGATTTGTTCTAAACAGCACGTAGCATTCTTATATAGTTTCCATCAAGCTTTTGCTTTATCTATTTAGTTTGCGTCCACGTGGTGTTGTTATACAGTAGTATTAACACAGTCACACCCTTAGAGAAATTCCGTTTTTTTTTTTTTTTTCATCGTAGAGATCAGATTCAAATATGATCAATTGCCGTCCACGCTTTTGCAAGGTGTAGGCCGACATCCCTTTTAGTAAATGTGATATTGCTGTCGATATATATATATATATATACACACGCATATAACCAACGTTTCTGTCGATTTGGACTCATGAGGGTCAAAAAGTTCAGTTAAAGACGTGAACCGTTTGATTACAGTGGGGGGCGGGTTAATGGCATGTCAACCCTCGAGGTTTATTTAATGCCAAAGCCTTCCATGTAGAAAAACGGCAGTGATACAATTCAACCCATTGCTAGAGGGATAAGAATGTTCATGCCTTTCCCAAGAGTTAATACTCGAAAGGGAACGTAATAGAGCGACTGGAGTTTGACCTCGATTACTTCGATGTTACTGTCCGGCATGTTAACCATTACGCCACGGGTACTCCCTCTTAAGTACAAGTGATTTGCTTATAGTGGTGAAGGTCTGTGTAGAACCAGCCACTCTTTTTGGATAAGCTGATAACAAGAATGGTGTACCGGTGTGCAACAGATTCTAACAAATATCACTGCTTGGGCATCTCTTGGACCAGTTGTCCAACCACGACTAGAGACCCTGGTCTGCCCTTTTATTTTACCCATAGTTTTCAGTAAAAAAGATGGATTCAGACGAAGGGAAACACAAGCAATTTTGTAGAGGATTTGAACTCTGTTCGTCGTGTCCATTTCCTTATGACGATAACCGTTACGCAGAGGAGAAGGGCCGGATAGACCATTATTTCTTTATTCTTTTCTTTCCCCGCCTCTTTCCTTTCTTTCCCATCTACTCCGTGTTCAAAATTACTATAAAAACAAACAGCACCACACAATGCTGTTATTTATCTGATGATCCTATAAATCTGACACTAACCTTTTTATGCTATATATATATGTATATATATAATGGATTTTTACATTGATCTCGACTTACGAGGAACCGACATTTATAGCTTCTTGTATTCCTGTCAATAGAGTAATGTCCACGTGGCATTGTGCCGAATGTGCTGAACTGCGAAATCGTACTGTGCGATTTCGAAATTGAGTCACGCTATTACGTTCGTATTTATTTTGGTTGGTTGTTTTTTTTTTTTTTCTTAGGTGTGGGTGTTGAGTTATTTATGAACGTATTTTATTCATCTGTACGTGAGCTTCTCAAAGTGGTCCATATACAGGGTGTCTCAAAATAGATGCAACCCATTAATATGATAATGATTTATTACTGAGACAAGTGCAATGGCGGTCATTTGGAACACAATTTTTTTTTACATCAGCTCCCGGGACATGCAATCTTTTTTTGAGTTTCTTGTCTCAGCCATAAATCATTAACATACTAATGGGTTGCATCTATTTTGAGACAGTTTTGAATGATTTTGTATCCAAATAAGTAGTGATGCAAAATATTTTTTCCTCTCTTGTTCAAGGCATCGAGGATTTATACTTGTTATAGCATACAATTTTCATATCTGAAATGAAAAAAACATAGCATTATTATCAGTAGAATTATTAGCAGTCATATGGGTTGCATGTATATTCAGACAACCTGAAGAACCCTGAGGGGAGAATAATATTTTGTCCGAATAAATAAAAGTATAGAGGGTTAACAAGGGGTGAATTTTCTTGTTTGCATTTATAAATCCCTTTATAGCAGAAGATCAAAAATCGCTGGATCGTGAAGACTAGTTGTCCAATATCGTACACCTGATTGGGTGTGATGGTCACTAGTGAAGTATCGTTCACATCCGACCCGTTTAAAGCGTACGGGTCATTTTCATGGAATATAAATAATCGAATATATATAATTTTTAAAGAGATCTATTCGACCCAAAGATGGGATACTCCGAGTCAGAGAGGACCTGGAAGTGATGACAACGAAGGTGGACTCCACATTCTCCAAAACACGTGACACACCATCGGATAAAGTTTAGTGTCATACTAAGAATACCATTTTTTTAAGGCGCTTACCCCTCTCTGCAAGGAATGCAGTCTACGTATTCTGAGCCTCGGTGGAAATAGATAATAAACAGAATGAGATAGATGTAAACATATATATATATATATATATATACTGAGCGCTTGCGAAATAAACATGAAATCAATGCTGATATAAGTTACCGGGCGTTCAGCCTTAACTGTCTTCGTCAAGTCGACAGTATGTCTTCACAAACGTTGGAAGTCGGTCAGACAAAAAATATCGCGAAAAAAACGGAAATAAAATAAAACAAAGAAAGTGAGAAATTGTTCAATGATGAAGGAACTGCGGGAGAAGTCAAGAGGAAGGGAAAAATAAAAAAGCCTGGAGATGTCTTTGACTTTAGATGATAGGGATCGTGGTGCAATGGGAACGAAGCTGAAGCAATTGCAGTAAAGCAGACGACAACAATGGTCCTCAGCGCAACACGACACGAGACGAAATGACTAAAAAGCGCGCCATTGCAACGTGCTACGCCACATTATAGCATTCTCAAATGTATTTGACGGTGGAAACAAATGCTACTTGAGCCCAAGTGGTAAAACAAAGGACTGGAGGTCTAATCTCTCATCAAAGCTTCGATCTGTGTCCCTAGCAAGGAAAAGAAAAACAATTAGATTGATTGATTGATTGATTAAATTTTACAGCATGTCACCTTGTCATTTTATTCCTTGAGGTTAAAAAATGGCGTTCATTGTGCATAAAATCATCTGTATCGATAGATTGATTTGATTTTAACGGCATGTCAACTTTTCTGGGATTATTTAATGCTTACAAGTTACAGAATAGTGTACATTACATGTTTACATTTTTTGTCTAGTTTCTTAAAAGTTTTGCCTTCAGTAATATTGTTGGGTATCACCCACCTTTCTCCACACAATGAACTAGTCCATCTGCCATATATAGCAGGGCAGACTAGAAGGTGAAAAGCCGCTTCTTATATAATTAGGGGCCCCTTATAAGGGGAATGCCGAAAGGCCTTTTGCCACACTTGCTCGTTGGGTGGGCCGAGCAACAAATACCGCCTCTTTTCATAACGAAGCAGCATTCAGTTGCCGCGTCGCATTTCGGTCGGCCATGCTAGCGGCAGCATGGATCTGGCCGAGTGTGTCTCGGTGACTGAATAATTTCCTTCGGCCTCAGGGGGCCTTACCCCCCAGACTTTTACTCCCTTCGGGGGAGTTGGGTTCATTGCCCGGCGCCTGAGGCGCCCCTAATAAGGAGAATGCCGACGGGGCCGTAGGCATTTTTGGGAAATACTGGGCGCGTGTGGGCTACGGCCCTGCGCCCGGGCCCACCTAAAAAAAGGCCTTGTGCCACTCTTTCTCGCTAGGTGGGGCGTGCAACAAATACCGCCGCTTCTTATAACGGAAGCTAATACTATCGTTGGACTATATCCTTATTCTGTATTCACTAATCCTATGTTCTTGTCTACTAATAGTCTCTCTATTGTATATACTTTTTCCTAAGAATATATCTCTATTTCCTCTCATATCGTGGTTTGTCCTTTATTTAATATTACAAGCGTTCACAATCCAGAACGCAACAAATATAATATCAAGTATTCTTATCAAATACAAATAATTTGAAAACAGATATATTTGACTCATAGATTGGATTCTAACAGGTACTGCTACTCAGGGTTAGACTAGACCTGCGAGTAATGGCAATAAACAAGTACTCCTCACTCTCCAGATCTCCAGATCTCGAGCCTTATCTTCAGATGTAGTTTAGTGTCATTACTCAGGATACCTTTTTGAATGGATCTTACCCTTTTGTAGGGGAATACGGTTAGTGTATTCTAAGCCCCATCGACAGGACGATATTTGTGGAGAGCTTGTCTATCTTCCATTGACCATATTTACCAACCCCTCCGCTCGGGCAGGATATGACACAAGGTCAATTTTTAAGCGGAGTTTAACAGGTTTGAATTCAGAGTTTTCCTTCTCCTAGACTAGTTGCCTAACCAAGGCTGAAGAACCTAGTCTGCCCTACTATTTACCCATAGCTGGAGGGAGAATAATTGGATTCATACCTTTCCCAAGGGTATTAGTGCTATGTGAAATGCAATCAGTCCAGGACATGAACTCGTGTCGCCGTGTCCAATTCCTGCGACGATAACCATTACACCACTATCTTCCATTGACGGCCAAATCGTTTTACATAAAGATATCAAATATATATCAATAATTATAAAATGTTTATTAGTCTATCCTCCGTAAACAGCCAAACACTATGATGTAGACCTTCCAAATTTGGTATGCATACTTTTTGAACACATAAGGCGCTCCTAGCGTAATTGTTAGTGTCGTTTGATCAGTACTCGGTGACTCGAGCTCGAATCCTCGACGAGACTGTTTGTATTTCACATAGCACTAATACCTTTTGGGAAAGGCATGAATCCAACAATTCTCCCATCAGCTATGAGTAAAATAGTGAAGCAGACTCAAATCTTAAACTTTAATAAGGCAACCAGTCTAGGTGAAGGAAAACTTTGAATGCAAACGAATTGTGTTCTTAAAAATTGACCTTGTGTCACATTCTGCTCATAGAGGAGGATTTGAGTAAAACATATTTATTGAGCATAGGGAAATGTTCTAAAGTGATATTGAAATATATAAAAATTACATATCATAATTGCTTTATTATTTCTAAAAATCTTGACAAAATGTTTAAGTTGGTAAATCTCCAACTTGAAGAACTGTCGATAAGCTTTATTAGGAATGTTTAAATGCGAATAATTATTCTTGTAAGACAAATAGTTACTTAAGTTTTTGCGTTTTCAACAATTCAAATTCTGTACGTCCGAATGTGTTCCGGTTCAATCAAAGTCAGTAAATATTTTTTTTTTTTTTTTACTGTACTGTATTTTAGTCACATTTTGTGTTGTCGTTGAATAAATTGCAGAATCGATGCCAATGTAGCTTAGTGTGTAAAGCAGCTGGCATGGACGATAAGACTTCACCGATGTAGAAGAGGACGTCAGTTCGAATCACGTCGGGTGCTTATTCTTTATTCGGATTTCCTATGCATCCTGTTCTTGACGGTTCTTCGTCATAGAAGTGACAATTCCCGTCAGGTTCAATTTAAAAAAATCAACTAGAATTAAAAGCCGAATGATAAAACAAGTGGGAATTTTCAATAACAAGGTAAAAATATCAAAGTATATATATATATATATATAGTCAAATTCACTATGTGCGCTTGTGTTTTGAAATAATAATAATGACAAAAATGATAACCATAGAATACCAAATAACAACGAAGAAAGGTGCTCAATATTTTTTAAGTAGAGCAATATACAATAAATATTAAATCACACAAAGCTTTCCTACATCGCAAGTTTCATGAATGTCAATCCTTAAGTACTTAATTTTGCCACAAACTTGATTTCTTATATTTATATATGTATCAAAGTCACAGAACATATATAAATGTACATTAAATTCAATATGTATATATATATATATATATATGTGTGTGTGTGTGTGTGTGTGTGTGTGTGTGTGTGTGTGTGTGTGTGTGTTTAATGTCATATCAGGACATTCGTAGGGGCGTGGGTCTTCACCTTCTGCAGAGGTGCAGTCGGTGTATTCTACAGCCCCAAACAACTGGGCTATGTTCCCAGTGAATAAAACCTTAAAAACATAAAATTAATTCGGAAGTTTTAAATTATAGACAATGCACAGTGGTTAAAGGCTATAAAAGGAAACCATGTATTCCAATTGACACGGCAGTGCCAACAAATAATAGCATATCACTCAAATATAATAAGTAAATACAAATACCAAGAAAGAGAAACTGAGAAAATGTGGCACTTTGGAACTTCCACCGAGCCAATAATAATGAGAGCTCCCAGTGTGATCAAGAAAGGGATAAATACATTAAGAAGATACCTGGCAACCCCAGCTTATATCAAATGCAAAAAATTGGACTTTGCGGAACTGCTCATCTCCTTAGGAGAGTACTATCTATGTGACTGAAAAATATCACCAAAAGGAGGCAGCAAAAACCATGAATACATAGAATATATATAATCAATACCTTCTTTCATCCAAGGTCTTGGGTAAAGACCGGGTGATGGCCTAAAAGAAACTGAGAATAAAACTGAATAATAATAATAATAATAATAATAATAATAATAATAATAATAATAATAAAGGAGTAAGTAATAATAATAAAGAGAATTTACAAAATTGTCGACTTTGCTGTCCTAGCTGACCACAGAATAAAACTGAAAGAATGTGAAAAGAAGGATAAGTACCTCGACCTTGATAGAGAATTGAAAAAGCTGTGGAACATAAAAGTGACGATTGTACCAATAGCTATTGATGCTTTTGGTACTATAACTACGGATGTGAAAAACTCCCCATGATAATAATAATCCTGGAGACCTGAGGAGACTTGCTGCAACTCAGGCCCCAGTGAAAGACAACCAGATAAAACTGGTGAAAAATCTAGCAAGGAATAAAATAATACCTGAACCTAAGTAGAGAGCTAAAAAAAGTAGTGGAATACGAAGGTGACAGTGATACCAATAGTAGTTGGATCCCTTGGATCAGTCTCCAAGAACATAGTAAAAAGATTGGGTGAACTGGAGATCAGAGGAAGAATTGTAATCATCAAGACGGCTAAAATCTACTAAAACTGAAAATTAGATAATAATAATAATAATAATAATAATAACAACAAATTTGACCATACAAACAAATGTTATATGCACAACCCAGCACCTGTCCAAGAAAATGACACGCATAAACTCCAATGGGATTTTAAGACCAGACCTTATAATAATCAACAACAAGAAAAAAAGAGAATTTACAAAATTGTCGACTTGGCTGTCCCGGCGGATCACAGAATAAATCTAAAGGAATGTGAAAAGAAGGATAAGTACCTCGACCTTGCTTGAGATTTGAAAAAGCTGTGAAACATGAAAGTAACGATTATGCCAATTGTGATTGGTGCTTTAGGCACAATAACTAAAGGATTATTAAAAGGTCTGGAGGACTTGGAAGTTGGAGGACGGGTAGAGACTATCTAAATGGCAGCATTGCTGAGAACAGCCAGAATCCTGAGACGAGTCCTGGGGACCTGAGGAGACTTGCTATCACTCAGACTCCAGTGAAAAACCATCAGCTAACACTGATGTGAAAAATCTAAAGGGGTTAATAATAATAACAACACTGGCCTGCGATGTTTTCCAGGTCGAATATACAATAGCTGATTTTAAGGCAAATTTTTACGCTAAATCCAAAAATTTTACTCATTTTTTTTTTCTGATCAGATAATTTTTTTAAAATACAAACTCTTACTTGAACTGTATAGAACAGTATTATAACTCTGTTCATTTTCTTGTTGAATTAAACAAATAATGCAAAATTTAGGACTGATATATTCGCAGAAAGCTCATATTGTGCCATAATAAACTGAAAATATACAAAAGAAGCTATACATGTATGAAAGGTCTCCTCCTGTGCTTGGAAGCTACTGTATCCCGTTTCAAGCACCACCAGTAGTCAGCCAGAAAGTTTACATCCCACCGGTCTTAAATCTCCACAGTTCTCTGGAAAATAGTCCAAGTTTGACCACAGAAACTGCAGTTTGACAGACATTCGTGTCCTGAGTTAACGGAAATCCTTCATTATCTCTACCATTTCCTTCTTGTATTCCACGCTCCAGTGGTTTCTAAGGAAATTTGTAACTCCTGACTTCCAGATGAACAGTTCAACTTTGCTCAGTATTTCGTCAAACATTAGATTCTTCATGAGTTTTCTTATTTGAGGGCCGTCAAATATACAAGCCTTGAGTGTATCCATGCTTATCCGTGGGAACTTCTCCCACATGAAAGCAAACCTGCTGCCTTCCCAGTCCATTGCCGTCACAAAGTTCTTCATTACTCCTAACAAAATACTGCTTCCACCCTTACATATCAAGATATGTAAGGGTAGAAGCAGTATTTTGTTCGGTTCAATGAGAGGGTGTGACTGAACGCTATTCGAGCTCGGTTTTAACCCTTGTCTTAATGGCCACTCCTGTCTGACATAATATTGGTCGTCAGCCCGGCTATCTCAGAGACACAGAAAACAAGGATGTCTTATGTACCCACCTTGGAGTCCTAGGACCAGTCCAACCACCTTAAGATCTCCTCAGATCAACCATTTGTGCTCCGAGAAGTTAGCAACAGACAGCAAATGATCCATGCAGGTGTGAGTTTCTTTCATTTGTACTGAATGCTCAGTAGGGATAGATGAAAAACTATACTCATTATATAGAACTGCTTTGAGACTTCTGCTGGATAAGTCAATAAAAATATCCATTCCATAGCATCATACTCAACGCCCATTCATTTGATCAATCCACTATATTGTTTCACAAAACCAATGATGACTTATCCTGGAAGGTGAAAAAAATTCTCTCACGGTCTCTATACCAGAAGAACGTAGTTCCTGTTGCCAACAGATATTTCTCTTGGACACGTGAACCCAACAGCTGTGCAGACTCTTTTGAAAGGTTCAGGCCTTGTGTCAGGTCGTTGTGTTTTGCTTGTGTCAAGGGTACTGGTCGGTCGTCCTCTTCTGACTTGTATACGTCATCCCCACGTCATCAACTACAACAGTCATATCTATGTTACCATCTGGCTCAGGAACAAGAAGGTTTGGGCCATGAGGCATTGGTCTCATGGCAGAAAAAACATCGGTCTATTGGATATGGAGCTTGTTCTTGCGATTTATTCCTTTCAGATTTATAGTGCAGAAATAGCTGTCCGTAATGTGATCTTTTCCTTTCCTCCAGACCATTGAAATGGCAAATCGCATACTTTTCCTTTTACCGGTCCTCCAATCCCTCAAGTTCTCCATACGTGTTTTATTGCAAATGTGGGGAGCGAATAACTTATTCTGGTACCCAAGTAATCGTGATATACTTTCTTCACAAAGTCAGTGGTTTTTGCTTGACGGTTAGGAAGAACCACATTACCGCAGATACAACCACAGACCTGCTAGGATTATTCTTATACTTGCAATCCATTCTTACAGAAATACAAAGGTCAAGCCGAAAAGAGAAAAAAAATCAGCATTCAGCTCGTCGTTGACACTAGACACGACACATTAAAATCATTTTAAGCTGTGGGATAAGCCTCGCCCCCTCTAAATAATGGATGTTAACAATAATTGTAATAATAATTATTATGATCATTATTATCGAGTGACAGTGAGTTTCCTTAGAACTCTTAAGAGTCTTCTTCGTATTCTGGCCGATTGTTTCGACTAATCCTCCAATTTACGATTCTTCCAGGTTGAAATCATTCTTAACTACAGCATTTTTAAGAACGGCCAGGATAATAAGAAAAGTATTGGAGACCCGTGAACACTTGCCGTCTCTCTAAATCCAATGAACGCTGATATGAAAAATTTCGCGAGAAATAATAATATCACCATCATTATTTCGAGATAAAAAAAAAATCGAAAGAAAGTTGAAAATGAGAAAACATGGGCTGGATTGCACAGAGGGTATTTGAAGAGAAAACTCAAATACCAATTAATTTTCAATGAAAGCCATTAGTCACTTTAGGCGGGAAATCTCAAATAATAAACCATGACGAAAAAACTCGGAGTAAAGTTAAGCGAATTGAAGTTGCGATGAAAGACCAAAACGGTTTAGACCACGGCAGTGCCTGGGTTAGAATACAGAGATATTTTGAGGATATATTTCATAATCTCCATTGATAATTATATGACAGTTGGTGGAAACACACAGATGCATAAGATGATGAATTGGTTAAAATGTTTTCAGTTGAAAACTACATTAGCTTTTATAAGTGATATAATCTTTCACTGTCTCAGCAAAGAGTGTTTAAAGAAAAGAATAAAGATTTTAGAGAATTTCTGTGGGATTTACTGATTTTAGGCTTATTTTACAAGTTTACAAAAATAAAAGAATAAACATGATATTTATAAGTGAAATTTGTAGTGTTAAAAAAACAGGGTATACATATACATGGGGAGAGAGAAAGTCATTACACACACAGACACATTATATATATATATATATAAAAAAGTATTATATATATAAGTTTAGTGTTGTAGAAAAGGAACACAGTGACACGAGTTACAATCATCGACGAAACTGTTTGCATCTTATATAGCGATAATACCCTTGGTATGAATCTAGTTATTCTCTCTTCAGTTTCTTTAGTCTTGGTTGAGCAACCAGCCGAGGAGAAGGAAAACTAGGAATCTAAACCAGTCGGCTGGTGCTGTAGAATACACGACTGCATCTTCCCCAGCGAGTGTCCTGGGAGGCTCCAGTAATATGGGGACTTTGTGGTATGTGGAGTACCTCTTCATTGACATCACTCCCAGATTCACTCTGACCCAGAGTGGTAGTACCTAATAGGGTCCTACGTATGGATCAAATAACACTGTTTGAGATTTAAACTGGGCGCAAACCATTGATTTATGCTAAATTGAATTGTTTGAAAGAGAACTGGGTTGATATGCTGTAAAATCTGACCAACTAACCACCTTTCACTTAGGGATATTTTAAATTGGTTTCAGATTTAACTATTTAGATTAATTGATGTATTCTAAAAATATGAATAGTGCTAAGTTGTACTCTTCTCTCAATACTGGTCTGTGAAATTTCACATGGCATTTCTGACAAGGATCTTTTTATGATCACTACCTTACATACTACCGGTGATATATTGTTATATTTCAAATTGACCGTGTAGAGGCACTCGTGGTTTAATGGTTACTGTCGTAGGAAATGAACACGGGGACCCAGGATCATATCATAGACAGGGCTGCTTACATTTTGCTTACCATTAATGCCCTTTGAAAAAGTATGTATTCAGTTATTCTTCATCTAGCTATGGGTAAGTAGTAGAATGGATTGGGCTCTTTAACCTTGGTATGACAACCGGTTAAATTAAAGGAAAACTCTGATTTAAAGCCTGTTAAACTCAGGTTAAAAAATGATCTTGCTTCACATCCTACTCGTGTGTATGGGGTTGGTAAATACGTATGTCAAACTGACTGTTATTTATTACCGGCTATGTATTGTCATATTTCAAATTGACCATTGTGTACAACCATTGGTACATGGTCCAGTTTTAAATTAACCTTTGTGTATTACCAGTGACATATTGTCCTTTTTTCAAATTGACCATTTCAGTGGCTACAAATAAATATAGTGTAAATTGAAATGTAAATTTATAATAATGATAATAAATAATAACTAAATAATTGGACCTATAAGCCTAAAAGGAAAGAGCGTAAAAATCGTCTCCGTCGCGAAAGCGTTGATACTAAGGACACCTGCAACTCTGGGATGACGATAGCTTTCATATTCCATATGCGTTGTATTTCAATTATTATACTCCTTTAACAGTTTTTCACACCAGCGTTAGTCGATGGTCTTCCAGTGGAGTTTGAGTGACAGCAAGTTTCTTTATGTCTCCAGGACTTTTCTTAGTATTTTGACCGATCTTGATAATGCTGCAGTTTGAATGGTCTCTACTTGTTCACTTATTTCCAAGTCCCCCAGTCCCAGTACCAATCTTTTAATGACTATACCGAGCACTCCAATAACAACCTGTATCACCGTCACTTTTATGTTTCATAGTTTTTAGTTCTCAACAAAGGTCTAGGTACTTATACAATTTTCATTTTCTTTCCGTTTTACGCTATGGTATGCTGGGAGGTCAAAGTCCACTATTCTGCAGGCTCTCTTTTTGTTGTTATTGTTGTTGACCACCCAATGAACTTTGTGTGTCTCATTCTCCAGGACGGATTCTAGTTTGTGCATATACCATTTGTTCCTTTGGTTAAATTTAAACTTCTTGTAGAATTCCCAGTGGATCACCTTCCCCATCCAGTCATGTCTAGTCTTATTCTCTCTTTGCACTAATTTGATGCATTCGCTTATAGTGATCGTTTTATCTTTATCACCACAGAAACAAAATTTGCTATTTTGTTGCGTCTTATCAATTATTGCTTTGACACAGTTGCTCCTTATCCCATTGTTTCCGGTTGGTTGTTGTTATTATTATTATTATTATTATTATTATTATTATTATTATTATACCGGCTCATTGGCCTAATGGGTAGAGTGTTCGCCAATGATCCGGGAGACCTGGGTTCAATCCCAAGTCGTGTCATACCAAAGACTCGAAAAATGGTACTTGATACCGCCTTGCTTAGCACTCAGCAATATAAGGTACGTATCAAGGGTAACGTGGAGCAATCCAGGGAAAGGAGTAGCGCCCTCCCCTGCATCTCGGTGTAGTAGCTATTGAAAAGGGAGCCTTCTGGTCGCCTTCGACTATGGTCGCCAACTTTACTTGATTATTATTATTTGAATCTTTGCGAGCTTTTCGCAGCAGTTTTAACTGGTTGTTTTTCACTAAAGTTTGAGTAACAGCAAGTCTTCTCAGGTTTCCAAAACTCGTATGAGTGTCTTCGCCGATTTCAACAGTGCTGTGGTCTGGATGGTATCGATTTTTCCTCTGATTCTTCTTCAGTTCCTTCAATCTCTTTTCCAGACTATTAAGGACCGTTCACAGGGCACCAAACTCTTTGTGAATTTTTCATATCAGTAATAAGAGGTTGTTTTCACGGCATGTCTCCTCTGCTCTTTTGGACAATTCTAAGTATTCGACCCCAATTTCAACAGTATTGTAGTCCTTATGGCCTTCATTGCCAATTGCCCTCGTCTCTTTCTTGTTAACAATGATGAGTGCCATTATTATTATTATTGTTTTTTCACACCGGTACCAATTGGTGGTCCTCACTGAAGTCAGATTTCACAGCTCTCTTGGACTCTTTTAAGTATTCGAACCGATTTCAACATTGCAAAGGACAATTCTTCCTCATATCTCCAGTGTCTCCGGAATTATTCCAAGATATCCAAGTATAATTGATATGTCAACTTTATGTTCCATAACTTTGTATGCTCTCTGACAAGGTCCAGATTTTAGTTGTATTATTATTACAATAATTATTATTTGAATCCCGACGAGTTTTTCACGCCAGCGTTAGTTTATAAGGTTTTACTGGAGGTTGAGTAACAGCAGATTTATAAGGTTTTACTGGAGGTTGAGTAACAGCAGATTTTCTCTGATCTCTTGGAATCTTCTCAGCATTCTACCCGATCTCAACAATGCTATTGTTGCTCAGTTTCGATTCGTCCTCCAATTTCCAATTGCCCAGTCAGCTGGGGCTGTAGAATACACCGACTGCTTCTCTGCAGAGGGGTAAGACCCCCCCCCAACGAGTGTCCTGTATATGACACTGAACAATCTGATGGTGAGGTTCCAGCAATGCTGGAGCTTTGGGGACTGCGGAGTACCCCTTCATTGCCATCGCTCCCAGGTCCACTCTGGCCCGGAGTGGTAGCACCTGATAGGGTCCTATCTATGGGTTAAATAGAACTAACAGCATACTTATGCAAAACTGAATTGAGTAAACTAAATAGCTTGAAATAGAAACGTTTTTGACAATTAAACCGTACTTACACTTTAACTGCGTGCTTATGCTTAACTGAATTATTTCAAATAGAACTGTTTTTCGACATTAAAACTGTATTTACACTTAACTGAATTATTACATATAACTGCTTAAATAGTTTGAAATGGAAATGTTTTTGACAATTAAACTGTGTACTTATGCTAAACTGAACTGTTTTCAATAGAACAGATTATTTACATAAAAATGTATTTGGCGTTAAATAACCTACAAAGGTTGATATGCCATAAAACCACCAAACCAACCAACCAACCAACCAATTTCCAAGTCTTCCTAGCTTTTAGGTACTGTTCCAAGTCCGCAAATTACAACTGGTGTCACTGACACCCTCATGTTTCACAACTTTCTTAGTCCTCTAGCAAGGTTCAAGTACTTAATTCCCTTTTTGATTTCCTTGTTGTAGTTATTATTATTATTATTATTATTATTCTACTCCTATGAGAGTTTTACACCACAGCGTTTCCTGATGGTCTTCCACTGGAGTTTGAGTGACAGCAAGTCTCATCACGTCTCCAGGACTCTTCTCAGTATTCTGGCTGATCTTAATGATGGTATAGTTTGGATGGTCTCCACTCGAGTTCTATTTCCAATTTTTCCAATCCCTTTACCAATTCTTTAGTGACTTACCGAGTACACCGATTACAATTGGTATCACCGTCACTTTCATTGTCCATAGTTTTTTCATTTCCCTAGCAAGGTCTAGGTACTTATCTCTCTTTTCGCTTTCTTTCAATTTTACTCTGTGGTCTGAAGGGACGAAAAAGTACACAACTCGGTAAGTTCTCTTTTTTTTTTTTTTTTGTTGACTATTACTGTCTGGTCGTCTGGCTGAGATTAGGTAATCTGTTTGTACCTCAAAATCCCAGAGAACTTGGTGAGTCTCATTCTTCAGGACGGATTCTCAGCTGTGCATACCATTTAAACTTCTTGTATAATTCCCAGCGGTTGCCCAATCGGATAGGGTTGTAGAATACACCGACTGCTTCTCTCCAGAGGGGTAAGACCTCCTCCCCAACGAGTGCCCGGGATAGGACACTAAACAATCTAATGGTGAGGTTCCAGTGATGCTGTAACTTTAGGGAATGCAGAGTACCTCTTCATTGCCATTACTTCCAGGTCCACTCTAACCCGGAGTGATAGCACCTGATAAGGGTCCTATCTATGGGTTAAATCGAGCTAAATCGTGGTATCTTGAGTTTACTTTTTTTGCATTTAAACTCCATATTTATGCTAAACTGAATTGTTTAAAATAGAACTGTTTTGACATTTAAACTGTATATTTATGCTAAACGGAACTGCTCGAAATAGAACTGTTCCGACGTCTAAACTGTGTACTTATGCTAAACTGAATTATCTGAAATAAAACTGCTTTGACATTTAACTCAGTGTATTGCCCAGTCGGCTTGGGTTGTAAAATACACCGACTGTACCTCTGCAGAGGGGTAAAACCTCCCCAACGTGTGTCCTGGAAATGACACTAAATAATCAGATGGTGATGTTTAAGTGATGCTGGAGCTTTGGGGAATGCGGAGCACTCCTTCATTGCCGTTGCTCCCAGGTCCACTCTGGCACGGAGTGGTAGTACCTGATAGGGCCCTATCTATGGGTTAAATAGAACTAACCGCATATTTATGTTAAACTGAATTGTTTGAAATAGAACTGTTTGACTAAACTGAATAATTTAAAATAGAAATGTTTTTGCCATTTAAACTGTGTGCTTATGCTAAACTGAATTGCTTGAAATGGAACTATTTTTGGCATTGAAATTGTACTTACACTAAACTGAATTGTTATGTATAGAACTGTTTTGACATTTAACTGTGTGTAAACAAAATGTGTACTTATACTAAACAGAAATAGCTGAATTAGAACTGTTTGAATAAACTGAATAGTTTGAAACAGAAATGTTTTTGACAATTAAACAAACTAAATTGTTTGAAATAGAACTGATTATTTACAGAAAAATGGATTTGGTGATAAATAACCTACAAAGGTTGATATGCCATAAAATCCAACCAACCAATTCCCAGTGGATCACCTTCCCTATCCAGTCGTATCTAGTCTTATACTCTGTTGGTGCTAGTTTGCAGCATGGGCTTATTATGTGATTGATCGTTACATTTCTATTACTTCATAACCCAGATTTGCTATTTTGTTACGTCCTATCTTTTATATTATTATTATTTACTCCATGATAGTTCATCTGTTCATTTCGAGTGCTAGTCTGTCTTGAATGGTGATGAATTTCCTGAACCAGAATCCATGTATTCCATCATGGCCTGGCGCTTTCCAATTTGATATTTTTTTAGTGTTGTTCTGAGTAAGTCTATGTGTATTTCCGCTTTCAGTCCTTCTTCGAGTCCTACTTCTTTTGCCATGTTGCTTATCCATTCGGATTTTTATGTTCACTTGGTTTCCATATTTTACTCTAAAAATGTTCAGCTTCTCTTTTATCCGGTCGTTGGTATGTTTTCGTGTAATCTCCCCCAATTTGAAGGAAGAATTTCCTTTCGTCATTCTGGAATGTTCTATTTTGTCCGTATTGTTCTAACCTTTGTCGATATCTTTTTGTTCTTCCTTCTTTCGCCAGTATTTTTTGGTTTATTTCCTCAAGTTGTATTATTATTATTATTATTTACTCCTCTAGAGTTTTTCACATCAGTATTAGCTGATGGTTTTTCACTGGAGTTTGAATGACAGCAAGTCTCCTCAGGTCTCCAGGACTCGTCTCAGTATTCTGGCCGTCCTCAGCAATGCTGTCGTTTGGATGGTCTCTACCCGTCCGCTAACTTCCAAGTCCTCCAGGCCCTTTAATAATCCTATAGTTACTGTGCCTAAAGCACCAATCACAATTGGTACAATCGTTACTTTCATGTTCCACAGTTTTTTTTAATTCTCTGGCAAGGTCGAGGTACTTATCCTTCTTTTCACTTTCCTTCAGATTTATTCTGTGGTCCGCCAGGTCAGCAAAATCAACAATTTTGCAGATTCTCTTTCTTTTGTCGATTTTTATGAGATCTGGTCTTCTGGCCGGGATTAGGTGATCCGTTTGTATGTTAAAGTCTCATAGAAGTTTATGCGAGTCATTTTCTAGGACAGGTGCCGGGTTGTGCATATACCATTTGTTTGAATGGTCGAATTGAAATTTCCTGCACATTTCCCAGTGGATTACCTTACCGACCCAGTCGTGTCTCGCCTTGTACTCCTTCTGTGCTAATTTGCTGCATTCGCTTATTATGTGATTGATCGTTTCGTCTCTGTCCCCACATAGCCGACATTTACTGTTTTGTTGCGTCTTATCTATTCTCGCTTTGATATGATTCGTTCTTATGGCATTGTCCTGTGGACTCTTCTCAGTATTCTGGCCGATCTCAATAATGTAGTAGTTTTGATGGTCTCCACTCAACCTCTTATTTCCAAGTCCTCCAGTCTCTTTAATAATCTTTTGGTGACTGTACCAAGAGCACCAATTACAATTGGTATAAATGTCACTTTCATGTTCCACATTTTTTTCAATTCCCTGGCAAGGTCGAGGTACTTTATTACTATTATTATTATGATGATGATAATTTTACTCCAGGCGAGTTTTTTACACCAGCGTCAGCTTGTGGTCTTTCACTGGAGTCTGAGTGACTGCAAGTCTCCTCAAATCCCCAGGACTCTACTCAGTATTTTAACCGATCTCGACAATGCTGTTGTCTGAATGGTCTCGTTTTTCCTCCGATTTCCAATTGTTCCAATTCCCTTTGAAATCGTTTGAGGGCCGTTTTAAGCACACCCATTTCAAATGGTATCTCCATCACCCGCATGTTCTATAGTTTTTTAGTTATCTGACAATTAAGTTTTACCTCCAAGGGATAACTTTCAGAGATCAAGTGACAGCAAGACCATTCACTACCATAGAACTCTTCTCAGTATTCTAGTTGTCATTTACTAAAGTTATTTTAGTTTTGCAAAAGGTAGAACTATGAAACACTAAGTGGAAATCGAACCCATTCACCATAGTCCGCTAACCTAACTTGTTAACCACTACACTACGCTAATATTCTAGTTGTCATCATGATGGGCCCAATTCTTCCTCGAATTTTCAGTTCAGAGAGTTCTCATGGCGTAGTAGCTAATGTACTCGACTGTGACATCGTAGTAAGCGAGTTCAAACTCCAGTCGCGCTTCTACGTTCACTTTTGGACTAATACCATTAGGAAAGGCATGAACTCCCTTATTCCCCCACGCGATGGGGAATGGTTACTGTCGTAGGAAATGAACACGGAGACCCAGGTTCATATCATAGACAGGGCTGCTTACATTTTGCTTACCATTAATGCCCTTTGAAAAAGTATGTATTCAGTTATTCTTCATCTAGCTATGGGTAAGTAGTAGAATGGATTGGGCTCTTTAACTTTCTACCGTTTTTTCTACAAAGATAGTTCTGGCATTAAATAACACACTGAAGTTGCTTGCCATTGAACAACCCAAATTGAATTTCCAGTCCTTCTAAACATTTTACTCCGATATTTGGTAGCGTTCCAAGTACTCCAGCAAGTATGGGTTCTACTTAATGTTCCTCATTTGAAAAAAAACAAACATTTTAGTTCTTTTGTGAAATTGTCAAGTTTTCCGGGCTTTTTTTTTAAATTTTTACTGTGGTCTACTGGAACAAATTTTTATCAAGTTTCTTCAAATCACTGTCACCCTCATCAGTATTATTGCTAACTTCGGCAGAGTCATTGTATTAATATTATTTGCGTCTCCTCACACCAGGGGGCTTTTGTCGCTGTAATGAGAGATCGAGTAACTTGTGGTCTCCTCAAATTTCCAGCATTCCATTTTCTACTCTCAGTAACATGAATTTTTGTAAATTTTCCTTGAATCTCTAATTTCTTTAGTTTTCCTGTTTTAATTTTTTTTTAAACGTTCCCAGTATGCCATCAATTGCGAAAACAATCCTTATGTTTCATGCTTCTGAATTCTTGAGCAAGGTCTTGGTGTTCTCATTTTTCGTCAGACTCGTTCAGCTTTGCCTTTTTTTTTTTTTTTTTTTTCACTTTTGTAGTTCGTCGAGCTTTCACTTCAGTCATCTGGTGGCCATCACTGCCAGACATAAAGAGATCATGTGACTTCAAGTCTTCTCAATATCTTGCCGCTTTCACCGTTATTCTTGTAAGATTTTCGTGGTTAAGATTCGGATAATTGATGCACCGTAATTTCATTAGAATTTTTTATTTTATTCATTTATTTATTTATTTATTTATTTTATTTTTTTATTTTTTTTTTTTTTTTTGAGATTCCGCTAAGTTTTAAAGTGGCTCTCATTTCTGTCGGAAATTCTTCCTTTTTGAAAAAAAATTAACTTTAAAAGTGGACCCGAGTTGGGTGGTCATAATGTTGGAGCTCACTTTACTTCGTCGAGGGTGACTCCATTCCCTAGGTTGCAACCGGGTCATTGGCCTAATGAGTAGAGTGTTCGCCAATGATCCAGGAGACCGGGGTTCAATCCCAGGTCGAGTCATATCAAAGACTCAAAAAATGGTACTTGATGCCGCCTTGCTTAGCACTCAGCACTATAAGATAAGAATCAAGGATAAAGTGGAGCATTCCTGGGAATGGAGTAGCACCCTCCCCTATACCTCGGTGTAGTAGCTATCGTAAAGGGAGCCTTCGGGTCACCCTCGACTAAGGTCACAAACTTTACTTGGCTCACTTTATAATAGTCATATAATAATTGGATGTTTATTCCTTGTCAGCTTTAACGATACTTGACGTTCAATTTACAGTGTAAATTTTATACGGGGAACACAGTTGTTAATTGACTTTATGTTCATTTACAATTTCATCGGAATATTGTTTCCTTTTTTATTTCTAATGTGTTTTAAGACCGCTATGTTTCAAAATGGCTTTCATTTCTGTTCTTCATTTCTAAGAAAAATTAATATTAAACCAAGTTGATGACCACAAAATGGGGGTTCATTTTACAATAGCTGTACAATAAGTAACTAACTTTGTGTCTGCTTTTATGATTGATCTTGTTCAACATACAATGTGAACTTTATATAAATAGGTCCCTGACTTTATGTCGATTTGCAATTTCGTCAGAACATAGTTTGTTTTTGTTATCTAATTTCTTCAAAATTCGCAAAGTTTCAAAATGGTTTCCATTTTTTTTTTTTTGTTTTGTTTTTTTTTTGTTTTGTTTTGTTTTTTTTACAATTGTTTATTTAGAGAAAAATTAACTTAAAACGTAGAACCAATTTATATATATATATATATATATGACCATAATATAAGTACTTGTTTTACAATAAACGAATATTTCATGATTCAACACTGACTTTGTATCCAAATTTATATTACCAGATGTTTGATTTACAATCCGATTTTAATGTACACCAAACCCTAACTTTATGCCTAGTATACGTATATTGTAAACTGAACCCTCATTTTATGGCCATCTTACAGAGGGGTTTTTTTTGCGGAGGGTGATCTCAACAATGAAAAATTCCAGAAAGAGGTGAATCCTTTTTTTAAACATCATCATCATCATGTCGTGCCGCCAGCACGAATATCCCTGACCCTCTCTCGCCACTTCTCCCTATTGTTCATCGCCTCTGGCAGGTCTTCAGGGCTACATCCCATATCCTCAAAGAGCTGCTATATGTATATTCAAGCTAGCCGTCCTGCTTTTGTTCGGCCATATGAGGGGTCCATTGGAGTACATCACTTATGAGCTCGTCCCTGTTTCTCCAGCAGTGTCCTGCATGTCTGGTCCGTCTAACTTTGATAGTTTTCGTGATGGGAGGTAATTTGCCGTATAGTTGGTACTTTGTGGGGTGTTGCCTCTATGACTTGTTCAATATTGCTCCCAGCATTCTTGTGTAATTGCTGTCAAGCTTTTTCTGCAGCCGTTTAATAAGCGTCCAAGTAGTGCATTCATATAGCAGTAACGATACGACCGCTGCTTGGAAGAAACTGCGTTTCAGCAGAACTAAAAAAAAAAAAGAAGAATTGATGAAATCGTTTATGAACATAAAGTAAGGGTATAGTTTATTTTCAATTTATATCACTTATTGAGATTGAAACTTAATATAAAATATTCTTAGTTTCATAAGCACGAAAAGCCGCTGTTGAATTTTCTTTACTTTTTTTTCTTTTTATAATTATATAGGATAATTTTGTTATCGTTAGTCTAGCGTCTAAATCAGTCAAAGGCAAACTGTAACCCGCAATACTTTCTGAATGACCCACTTAAGACTTCATTTTTTTTAATAAAAAATCTTTTTACTTTACAGAAAAAAAATCAACTTTTCCCTATGTCTGAGGCAGATATTTATGTCGGTGGTCTTCTATTGTAAAAATGGTTAAGATACCTTCAACGTAAAAACTACATTGAACTATTTTTAGTAGTGCTGCCCGATGATGAACTATGTTTTATGCTGCACACTTGATGACGAGCCATGTTTCATGCGGCGCACCTGATAATGAACCATGTTTCATGCTGCCCACCTCACGATGAGCCATATTTCATGCGGCGCCCTGATGATGAGCCATGTTTCATGCTGCCCATCTGATGATGAGCCATGTTTCATGCGGCGCACCTGAAGATGAGCCATGTTTCATGCGGCCTGCCTGATCATCAGCCACGTCATATGTGGCCTGCCTGACGATGAGTAATGCCTCATGCATTCTGAAAAAAAGTTTGTGCAAGTGTAAACCCCATTTATATAGCTAAAAAAAACAACGGTATTATTCATCATTTTTCGCTAATGCCTCTCAGCAGGACACTGGATAAGATGCTGATGACTTTCAAATTGTTTGTGGGTGGTTTATTGGAGTTCGAAATACCACGAGTAAAATTGTAATCTATCTTGATAGCTGTGACATTTGAGACGTTTTATGCCCAACATGATTCCTGGCGGTTTATTCAGTCTAGACAGCCCAAACTTTACGCCGATGAGACAAATCTGAATCCAGGAACACTCAGCTGAATTCCAACAATCCCTTGATCCTCGCTCCTAACTTTAAAAGTGGGACAGTGTTGGGTGGCCATAAAATAGATGTTCCCCTTACAATAGCCATATAATTGCATGATTTTGTGCCTGCTCTTAAGATACCTGATGTTCAATTTACAACATAAATTTCATGTAAACTTGTCCCTAACTTTTTGTCCTTTTGCAATTTCGGAAAATAGTTTTTAAAATATATAATCAAGTTTGCAATGTTTTAAAATGTCTTTCTTTTCTTTCGGGAATTTTTCATTTATGAGGAATGATAATTTTAACGGTGGGACCGAATTGATTAGCCATAAAGTGGGTGTTTATTTTACTGTGGCTTTATAAAACAGACCTTACTTCGTGTCTGCGTCATGTTCATTCTCCTGTATTCACCAGGTGTAAACCCCAATGGGCATGTACATGATATATTGCAAGCCCAAAGAAATCTTTTGCAGTTACACTTAACAAACACAACTCAATAACAGACTACTTGTAAACATGTCTGGATAGATATGCTCTGTCAATGATCGCATAACCGCCGTTATTTAAGTGTAGGAAAGAGCTGTACTCCATTAGGTAACTGTCTCTAATTCTTTGGCACTTTACTTTACAACTGTTTGTTTAAGCGTGACAAGATTTACGGAGAGAGGAACAAAAAAGTTATTATCATTTTGTTAATTCACACCAGCACTAAATAGAGGACTTCATTGAAGTCCGAACGACTACAAATTTTCTCAGTTATCCAGGACTTTTCCCAGTATTCTAATTAATCTCAGCAATGCTGTGGACTACATGACCTTAATTCTTCCTTAGATATCAGTACCCTTCGTCACTTTACCAGGTTTATTATTCCCATAACCGGAATTATTGCCACCTTGTTCCAAAATTGTTTCAGTTCTTAGGCAAGGTGCAAGTATTTATCTCTTTTTTTTATTTGTTTTTTGTTTTTTGTTTTTTGTTTTTTTTACACAGTGATTCGCTGGAATGGTGAAGTCTAATAGTTGATAAGGTATTTTCTTCTAGAAGTCCGGATTTTTTTACCTGGATCGAGTGAACCGTTTTTATCCTCGATTATTTTGTGTGTCTCAAATTCCAGGATATATTCAGGAATGTTTATATATAATTTGTCTGTTTAGTTAACTTCATTCGTTTGCACAATTCCCACAAGATCCCCACACAAATATACCAGTTATTGTACTTCTGGATCAGTTTGCATCATTAGTGGATGACTAGAGACAAGTCACATAGTTATATATATATATATATATATATATATATATATATATATATATATATATATATATATCATTAGGATACTCCCAACTCCAGTTTAATGTTACATTGAGCTCTTTACCGGGAAAATTTAAATGTTCAATTTTGAATAGTTTTCTTATCCTGGTTGAATTACTCCAAACTCCAGTTTAACTGGACCAAATAATACTTATATATATATATATATATATATATATATATATATATATATATATATATATATATATATATATATATATATATATATATATATATATATATATATATATATATTTCAGCCCATTGCAATAGTAGGTAGAGTGTTCGCCAATGGTCCGGGAGACCAGGTTTCAATCCTAAGTCGAGTCATAAAAAAATTTTTAAAGTGGTACTGGTTGCCTCCCTCCACACTGACGATCACTTCCCAACGAAAGCTAGTGACCTTTACACACAAACGATCACTCCCCAACAGAAACAAGTCACCCTTTCGCACAGATTATCACTCCCCAACGAAAGCAAATGAACCTTTCACTGGGTCTCACTCCCCAGCGGAAGCAAGTGACCCTTTCACACATGATCACCAACAGAAGCAAGTGGCCCTTTCATACAGACGATCACTCCCCAACAGAAGCAAGTGACCTTTTCACACAGTTATATCCAAACAGAAGAAGCAAGCTTCCTTTTTCTAAGTCAGGCGACAAATTATTTTGCTAAGTTTCAAAGCTGAAGTCTACAACTGGTTAACGTTTTGTTATTTGTTGTTTTTTGTTTTTAATTCATTTATTTGTCCATTTTTTTTTCTCTCAAAAAGGCCACCGTAACCTTACGACGTTTTTTTCTGTTACATATTATTGGTAAATATTGTTTCTTTTATGCGATTTTATGCCTTTATGGTAAGAGTTGTATTTAGGAATCATTTTACTGTCATTATAACCAGCTGCATGCATGTCTTGACCTTTTACCCGACGTAAACCGTAACTTCAAAAGAGAGAAACTGAATCTTTCTCTTAATAGCATCCAGGAACAACGTCATCAGAGACAACTATGTGAAAATAAGAACGAACTATGTAAAATAGATAAGACCCAGGAGAATATTAAGTGTGAGCTATGGGAAGAGAGAGGGAAAACAAGGAGTTATTTTCTAAGTTTCGCTTAGTTGTGGCACAAGGTCAGAAATGTGGTATACACAAATAAGAACATTGATACCCCAGAAAATCGAACTCACTGAAGATGGTCTGCAAATCTACTTTGCTGACCATTACACTACGTGAGATTCACAGATGAAATAAGTAACTGCAGTAAATGAATCGAGAAGTACAAGAGCAAGCAAGAGTTTATAGAAAAGGTGATCCACTGAGAACTGTGCAAGCAAGTGAATTTTGGCTCCACATACAAATTGTATTTGCAAATACCAGAATCTGTCCTAGAAAATGAAACACAAAATTCTTTGTAATTTTAAGATAAAAGCGGATCCGCAATCCAGCTCAGAAGACGAGAAATAGCTATAGTTGTCAAGAAGGAAATAACTTTTCAACAATGATATGACCAAAAATGGGATGAATACAATCTTAGTTTTATGTTGTTGTTTTTTGGGTGGGGGTGTTTTTTTTTTTTTGTTTTTGTTTTTTTGCTATCACAAGGTTTGGTCTTTTTTTCGGGAGTAGGTGATCTGTTTGTAACCCAAAGAATTTGTGTGTCTCATTCTCCATGACGGGTTTTGGTTTGTGCATATACCATCAGGCAGTATGGTTGAATTTAAATTTCTTGCACAATTTTCAGTGGTTCCCCTTTCCCACCCAATCATGTTTAGTCTTGTACTCTTTTTGTGGAAGTTTGCTACATTCGATTATTATGTTATTAATCATTTCGGCTCTATCATCATATAACCTACACTTGCTATTCTTTTGCGTCTTATCGATTTTCGTTTTATTTACTTTGTCCGTATGATGTTGTTTTGTGTTGCTAATAAAATAAATTTTGTTTTTCTCTTAAAGTTTCCTTATTATTATCATTATTTATCAAATAATAGGTGAATTCACCAAACAGGTACAAAAGGAATACTATGGTATACTTGGGTGAGTAGGAAAGGTGATTTACTGGGAATTGTGTAAGAGACTAATGCTTGGCCATGTTAACAAATGGTATATGCACAAACAAGAATCTACCATAAAAAATGAGAAGCATAAGATTCTCTGAAACTCGGAGATACAAAAGGATCGCCAAATCTCGGCCAGAAGACCAGACCAATTATTAGTTAAATGGAAGAAATTACTTTAAATCTTGTTAATTTTGCCGTTAGAGTGTACCATACTGTAAAAATAATAGAAAGCGAAAAGCTGAACAAATAACTGGACATTTCCAAAGAGGTAAAAAAAATTGTGGATCATAAAGTTGACAGTAATTATTGCTGGAGTCTTTGAAACAATACCCAAAAGATATGTTGCCCAGTCGGGTGGGGCTGTAGAATACACCGACTGCACCTCTGCAGAGGGGTAAGACGCCCCCCCCAACAAGGATGAGTGCATTTAAACATAGTAGAAACTTATTGAATGCACAATGTGTGTAAATATATATACACACATACACACACGTGCGCATATATATATATAAAAACACAGACACACACACACACACACACACATACATACATATATATATACATACATACATATATATATATATATATATACACACACACATATACACACACACATTTATATATATACACAAACACACAGATATATATACATATATATACACACACACACAAATATATACTGAATCAATTGAATATTTAGCGTCCGATTGCCCAGTCCAAACACCGATAGACCGATAAAATATAAAGAAAGGCGTGATCAAATAGAACATTACATTCCTTAGAAAGTATATAAATTCAAAGGAATATTGAATTGTAAAAAATACTATACTACATCAAACAGAACTAATAACAGAAGCTAAAGAAGCTAAATTCTCTGGGACTTTGCAATCTAAAATGATAGAAAAATAAAGAGTTAGAGACTAAATATAGTGGCTAAGGACTATTAAAGAAAAACGTGCTTTTAAATTGATATGTAAGTGCCAACAGATAATATCATATCAGTAAAAGAATAAGTACAATAATGCAAAGACCTGGACATAGAAATTGAGAAAATGTTGCACCTTAAAACAATCGCCGTGCCCATAATAATGGAAGCCCAGGGTATGATCAAGAAAAGGACCGATTAATGGTAGACCTAGCCAATATGAACGACAAATAATTTTAGTTTGTGGAACTGTCCATCTCCTTAGGAGAGTACCATCAATATGATTGAAAAACATCAAACAAAAGAGACTGCAAAATATATAAATACATAGAATCCATATAATAACTATCTTCCTTCTAAAAAAAGGTCGGGAGTAAAAATCAGGTGACTGCTTGACTAAACTGAATAGCTAGAAATAGAATTGTTTTTCACCATCAAGTTGTACTTACATTTACACTGCGTGTTTGTACTAAACTGAATTGTTTGAATTTGAACTATTTTTGACATTGAAACTGTACTTACACTAAACTGAATTGCCCAGTCCAAACTGTTTGAATAAACTGAGTAGTTTGAAATAGAAATGTTTTGACAATTAAACTGTGTACTCGTGCTAAACTGAATTGTTTTAAATAGAACTGATTATTTACATAAAGATGGATTTGGCGTTAAGTAACCTACAAAGGTTGACATGCCATAAAACCCAACCAACCAAATCATTCATGAAAAAAAGCTTTCTCAGTATTGCATCGTTCCTTCAACGGTCGATCTCATACATTATTGACTGGTTTCGTAATCTGATTTGGATATAAGGGTGCGACACGTGCAGCGTGTCTTGGGCGCAAATATCCTGGCAGAGCCCATCCCTCTCAAGGTCTAAAATTATTTACTCCTAGCTAGATGAGGAAAATTTTCTCCCCTTGTTTGCGCAATGTGAAATTACAAGCTGCTTCGTTCGGCATTTGAACACTGGTAGCCGAGTCCATTTCCTACGACGATGACCGTTACATCACGAGTACCTACTTATATATATAGACTCACATA
This sequence comes from Sepioteuthis lessoniana, assembly GCA_963585895.1. Taxonomy (NCBI): domain Eukaryota; kingdom Metazoa; phylum Mollusca; class Cephalopoda; order Myopsida; family Loliginidae; genus Sepioteuthis; species Sepioteuthis lessoniana. The sequence continues at coordinate 60,135,865 of OY757939.1, forward strand.
CATATATTCATGTATATATATATATATGTTTGTATATATATATATATATATATATATATGTTTGTATATATATATATATATGTTTGTATATATATATATATATATGTTTGTATATATATGTATATGTATGTGTTTGTGTATATATATATATAGAGAGAGAGAGTTGTATATATATATATATATATATATATATATATATATGTTTGTATATATATATATATATATATATATATATGAGTGTATGCGTATATATGCCTATGTGAATCTATAAGTTAGTTATTTTCTTGGGTTTTATGGCATTTCAACCTTTGTGTGTAATTAAAACCAAATCCATTTTTATTCAGATAAGCAGTTCTATTTCAAACAATTCAGTTTAGCTTGAGTACACAGTTTAATTGTCAAAAACATTTCTATTTCAAGCTATTCAGTTTAGTCAAACAGTTCTAATTCAAACAATTCAATTTAGTATAATAGTAGTTTTGTCCACTCACAGTTAAATTTCAAAACAGTTCAATTTCCAACAATTCAGTTTAGCATAAGTACGCTGTTTAGTTCTATCTGACCCATAGATAGGGCCCTATCAGGTGCTACCACTCCGTACCAGAGTGGACCTGGGATCGATGGCAATGCAGGGGAGCTCAACATTCCCCAAAGCTCCAGCATTGTGACACCATATGTGGTTAAATACCTAATATGTAAAAATTAAAATTTATGAAATCTATGAAAATTAACATATAACTCTCAAAAAGGCTAAAATTTACCTAAAAAGCTGGTTGATTGTTCCTAAAGGCCATTTAAATGCGAGACAACTGTTTTTAATTTTAAAGGTCAGCAAATTTATATAATTTTTGGTTGTCATCTAACTCCATTGATCATAATGATGAAACGGGTCATTTCGTAAAACATATTTTTTAAATCCTTATCTTAAAGGTCAATGTCAAAAGGGAGATTTAATTTTGCTCTACCTTAAATAAAGGTGACCTGGAGATGCCTCATCCAGTCAGGTGAGGCTGAGAATTTTTAGTTCAACCCCACTGCTCTAAACCTGTAAACCTCAAAGTATCTAAAAAGGGTTTTCTCTATACCTTTAAGATATAATCCTGAACTAGGATTGGCTAACCAATGGGAATATGACTACTAATTGTCTATTATTGGACAACCAATCAGAAACTATTTTAGTCCAGATTTTGATCTATAATAAAACGAATCATAAAAGAGGATGAGGAAAGAGACCACGAAGAAACTCAAGACTGCCAAAGGAGCATCCCTTCCATTCTAGAACTAAGCCACTCCGAACAACCTGCAGACTTTATAAAAATTCCAAGTCCCAGACATCAGAGACATTTATGTCATACTAACCTCATCGTCACTCTTCCTCTCACGATATTCTTTCTTCTTTTTGTCAGGAAAGCTACCATTGTTTGTTTATTATTAATTGTCTCACAAACGTGTTTCCATGAAAACCATCTTTGTTATTTGTTAGCAACGGGTTTTCTCTATTCTTTGAGTTGCCAGACAGTCTAGTCACTCATATTACCTGACCATCAGAAGATCCGGCTGAATTGTGTCAACCCCGCCACCCTTCGTAGATCTTTCAAACACTGCGTGAGAACAGAAAAACTTGTCAAAGCAAACAGTCGGAAGCAAATGTGGTAGTCACCAACACAACAGCCACAACAAGTACTCCGACTAGTAGTCACTCCACATTGGGCACTGTGAATAGCATAGGACCACAGCATCACTGGAACCTCACCATTAGTTTGTTTAGTGTCATGTTCCGGACACTCGTTGGTGGGGTTTTACCACTCAGCAGAAGTACAGACGGTGTATTCAACAACCCTAGCCGACTGGGCAAGAGAATCTATAAGTCTATATACGTATGTGTATATAGATATGTAGATATATACATGCACACATATTATACATGAATATATATATATATATATATATATATATATATATATATATATATATATATGTGTGTGTGTGTGTGTGTGTGTGTGTGTGTTTGTGTATGTATGCGCATGGAAATATATATATATATATATATATGTCTGTGGCGAACTAAGTGTGTCTTTGTGGCGAACCAAGTGAAATATATATATATCTGTCTCTACGTATGTGTGTATATATATATATATATATATATATATATATATATATATATATATATATATATATATAATTTGTATATATGAAACTTCATCCTGTAGTGTGTCGGAACAACCACGCCTAAACTGTTATACATAGATGTATTTAAGCAAGTGTCATACTCAGTACTCTCCTCAATATATTTCGATATTTGTGCCAGTTTTTTTTGGGGGGGGAGAAGGGTTCCTATGTGACTTTTTTAATTCCCTTGATTTACGTCGGGTCTGTACAGATCTGATAATAATAGTCTCAATTTCTGAAGTTTGATTGATTGATTGATTGATTTTCATGTCAACCGTCTCTTGCCTTTGTTTAGAGTATCGTATTCATCGTACATTCATATATATATATATAATTTTGTACAGTTATTTCTTCAGGGTTTTTTGTGTGCACACGGTCCCATCGAATAAGAATATCTTTATATGTATTTGACCCACTGATCCGACGCGAACAGGTACTGCCACTCTTGGTCAGTACGGATTTGGGAGTTATAGCAATGAAGGAGTACTCCACAATCCCCAGAAGTGGAGCCTCGCAATCAGACGTAGTTTAGTTTCATGCTCAGAACACTCCCTTCTTTTGAAGAGTGCTTTCCCCTCTGCAAGAGATATAGTCAGTGTATTCTTATTTCTCCCAACTGGACATTGAATGCCAGAGATAGACACGAAGATGAATACATCAATGATGATAAAAATAATAATAAAGTACCTAGACCTTGCTGGAAAATTGAAAAAACAGTGGAATATGAAAGTGATGGTGATACCAATTGTAATCGGTGCTCTTAGTACAGTCACCAAAAGATGGGTACAGAGACTGGAGGACTTGGAAATAAGAGGACGAGTGGAGACCATCCAAACTACTGTATTATTAAGATCAGGCAGAATACTGAGAAGAGTCCTGGAGGTTTGGAGAGACTCGCTGTCATTAACACTCCAGTGAGAAACCATCAGCTTACGTGTATGTGTAAAACTTGAAAAGGAGTAACAACAACAACAACAACAATAATAATAATAATAATAAAAATAATAATAATCCCTCAGAAGACCAGACCTAATAATAATCAACAAAAAAAAGAGAACTTGCAAAATAGTCGACTTTGCTCTCCCGGCTGGCTACAGAATAAAACTTAAAGAATGGGAAAAGAAGGATAAGTACCTCGACCTTGCTAGGGAATTGAAAAAACTGTGGAACATGCAGCTGACAATTATACCAATTGTAATTGGTGCGTTTGGAACAGTAACTAAAGGATTGCTAAAGGGACTAGAGGACTTGGAAGTTGGCGGACGAGTGGAGACCATCCAAACGACAGCATTGTTAAGAACGGCCAGAATACTGAGAAGAGTCCAGGAGACTTGAGGAGACTTGCTGTCACTCAGACTCCAGTGAAAAACCATCGGCTAACACTGATGTGAAATGCTCTAATGAGGGAATAATAATCCCTCATATAAGAAATTTAAACAAAACATCTTGTGTCTTGTGTATGACAATAAACTGCATCTAATAATCAGGCTCCAATCCTGAAGTTCGGTGAATATGGAGAGACCCTTCATTGCTATTACTGTCAAGTCCACTCTGACCTGGAGTGGTAGTAACTGTTAGGGTCCTATTAATGACTCAAAGAGAATTATTCAATCATCTACTAAGAATTATTATTATTATTATTATTACTTCAAGCAGGTTTTTCACACCAGCTTTAGTTGATGGTCTTTCACTGGAGTGCCAGTGAGTCTCCTCGAGTATCCAGGACTCTTTTCAGTATTCTGGCCGACCTCAACAATGTAGTTTGGATGGTCTCGGCTAATCTTCCGATTTCTAACTCCTCCAGCCTCCTTTCTTAGCCTTTGGAGATCATTCCTAGTGCACCACTTACAATCGGTATCACAGTCACCTTCATCTTCTATAGCTTTTTTAGTTCTCTGCAAAGGTCCAAGTATTAGTCTCTCTTTACGTTTTCTCTGATCTTCATGTGGTCCACTGGGACGGCAAAGTCCATTGGGTGCCCCTTTCACATGGCCTTGGGCCACATCTAAGCAAAAAGCTTAGTAAATTTCCACTGGGACGGCAAAGTTCACTATTCGACAGGTTTTTGCTTTTTGTTTTTTTTTTTTGGCTATCACTACGTCTGGTCTTCTGGCCGGGATTAGGTGATCGGGTTTTTTCTTTTATTATTATTATGATAATAATCATTATTATTTAAAACTCTACTAGTGTATGCAAATTCTTTGTATTAGATAGGAGTACTAGATATTTGAAAACAATTAAACAGTGTATAAACAAGTGATTGATATCAAATAGAATTATTATTTGATAACAATACTTGAAACCATTTAACTGTATGCAAACAAATGATTAATATTGAATAGAACTATCAGTATTAAAACTTGAAACCGTTTAACGTTTTTAAAAATAAAATTACAGCAATTATACAAGAATGTTGCGAGCAATATTGAACAAGTCCTGGCGGCAACACCCCACAAAGCACCAACTATACGGCCACCTGCCTCCTATCACGAAAACTATCAAAGTTAGACGAACCAGACACGCAGGACACTGCTGGAGAAGCAGGGACGAGCTCATAAGTGATGTACTCCTATGGACCCCCACATATGGCCGAGCAAAAGCAGGATGACCAGCTAGAACATACATACAGCAGCTATGAGAGGATACGAGATGTAGCCCTGAAGACCTGCCAGAGGCGATGAACGATCGGGAGAAGTGGTGAGAGAGGGTCAGGGATATCCGTGCTAGCGGCACGACATGATGATGATGATGATGATGATTCAGCTTATAAATCATATATATACATATATGTAAAAAGGATTTGGAATTAGATAACCCGTAAGGATTGATATGTCATAAAATACTAAGTAACCCTTAACCCAAAATATCCACTCAGCCAACTCTGCAGTTTTCCCACCGTTTTTTTTTTTTTTTTTCGACAGTTAAATCTAATCTCTTGCTTTGGTTAAGATGGTCTATTTAAATATCAAAATTTCAAAATGTTTCCATATTTCCTTCTTGTCAACAACTACATCCGGTTTTCTAATGTTTCATCCAAATCCCCCCCCCCCACAACGGGATATTTTGTTTTATTTTTCAAACAAGTTTTGCTTTTGTGCTGATGTTATTTATTTACATGGCTAAATCTAAATTAGTTTTTTTGTTTTTCTTTTCGTTTTTTTTTTTATTTTTTTATTTGTTTCGTTTTTTCTTTTTTTGCAATATTCCTAGTCTCTAACTGCCACTGCCCTGTCATGCTTGCTTTTATGTTCCCTTTGGGTAAGCCTCTTACGTTTTTATGCTATGGTTTACTTGGTATGACTTGTTACACTCAAGCAGCTGTTTGGCTTGTTTTTTCTTCTTACTGAACATATTTTCGTAAAAGGTTACTTCGTACGTGATATGTAAAATCTCTTAAATATTTCCTGTTTCAGTAAATAAAAATTTCTAATTTCTAATTCGTAATATTATATCAGGATATGATTGCATTTAAGAAATAAACAGAAAATGTTATGCATTTTTTTAAAATATTTTTCTTAAATGCGCCATACAGTATCAATCAAAAGAAAATCGTCGTCTAACTAAAAAAAAAAAAAATCAGTGTTTTTTTTTAATTTTCAAATGAGTTCAGTGTATTTACCCAACCCTTCCGCTGAGGGCAATATGTAACCTAAGGTGATTTTTTAAGAAGACAACAGCTTCTTCGAATCCAGAATTTTCTTTCCTCAAGACTGCTTGTCAAACTGTTGAAAGATGTGACATATAAAACGTCAATATAGAGAATAAACTAGTGAAAAATGTTTAGTTCCAGTTAACTCACAAACTATTGGTATTAAGTCCCGAGATAAAAAAAAAAAAAAAAAGATTATGCAATCAAGTTCAGCATTAAATCCAGAAAGAGCAAAATTCCAAATAATCAAATCCAATATCGGCAAGATTTCCTTTTCTTTACAAGAGATGTCTCATTAAATGACCCACATGAACCAGGCTTTTTTATAGTAATTAGAAGATTCATTTTTCCCAAAATGCGACGTGGATAGTTATTTATTTTAGGCGGGAAATTAGGGTTAGTTTCTTTCTCTCTCTCTCTCTCTCTCTCTCTCTATATATATATATATATATATATATATCTTACACTCTAATTTTCTACTATTTTACTTTCTTTCTTTCTCTATAGTGATTTCTTTTTTTCTTTCTCTTTAGTTTCTTCTCTTTTTTCCTGTTTCTTTTTATCTTTCTCTTTCGTCACTTCTTTTCGGGTTTTTTTCTTTCTTTCTTTCTTTCTTTCTTTCTTTCTTTCAAGTGACTTCTTTTTCCGTTTTTTCTTTCTTTCTTTTTTCTTTTGTCTCTTCATGGCTTATACCAAAGATAGTCCAACAAAAACCAAGACTAAAGAACCCAGTCTGTTCTACTATATTCATAGCTGGAAAGAGAAGAAATGGATTCAAACCTTTCCCAAGGGCATTAGCGTGACTTGAAATGCAAACAGCCTTGTCCAGAATTTAAACTGGAGTCGCCGATTCCATTTTTGTAACGATAACCGTGACTTATCACGGAGTTGTAGATGCCCGTGGTGTAATGGTTATCAACGAAGAAAATGGACACGGCAACACGAGTTCAAATCCTGGACGAGACTGATTGCATTTCACGTAGCACTAATACCCTTGGGAAAGGTATGAATCCAATTATTCTCACTCCAGCTATGGGTAAATAGTGGGACAGACTAGGTTCTTCAGCCTTAGTGAGGCAACTAGTCTAGGAGAAGGAATAATCTGAATTCAAACCTGTTAAACTCCGCTTAAAAATTGACCTTGTGTCATATCCTGCCCAAGTGAAGGGGTTGGTATGTATCATGGATATTAGTTGTCTAAATTTCTGAAACGAAGCTTGTTGATTTTTATCATTAAGGATTTTCAGACTATTGTCTTCATCTTTATTGTTATTTCCACAACGTTTCGGCCAATATATCCTCCGGCCTTCAGGTGTTTGTCGAACTTCGTCCTTTATTGAAACCACGGGGGAGAATCATCTGCCCTTATGGGATAAAGTTGAAATAATTGATAGGGCTGAAGGATTTGACGCCTTAAGGAATACATATATTGGGCTACAATGACTTGCTGAGTAGACCTAGTACAGAGTTGAATACAATATGGGAACCGATAATTAAGAAGGCTAGATGAGAGAAGAAAAAATCTGAATATGAGCACAGGTAAAAAATCATACATAATAGTAGTAATTCTAGTCAAGTAAAAACATTAAGTTTATAAGTTCCAAAAAATTCACTCTGATTTGTCCAGCAGGACACATGGCGTAACGGTTATAGGCGTTGGTTCCCTAAGCTTCTAAGAAGAAAATCATCTGCAGGTTCAATCCTCACTACAGGCGAGTAACAATACAGGAATACTTAACACTTGTACCCAGTTATAGCTAATGGAATCCGAACAGGCGACCCCCGTGGTTTCAATAAAGGTCGGAGTTTCGTGAAGGTTCCCGAGTTCGACAAACACCGGTCGAAACGTTGTGGAAATAACGATGAAGACAATAGTCAGAAAATCCTTAAGGAAAGAAATGTATTATGGAGTTGTAGATGCTTATGTTCGACAACGAATAGTCACAGCGAAAATACGGTTAAGCCTACGAAAAAACGACAAACGAACAGCGACCACCAAACACTATGACTGGGCCCTATTAAACAACAAAGATGTCAGAGATAAATACGTATTAGAATTGAGAAACAGATTCGAAACACTACAAGAAAAGACGGAAAAAAGTACACCAAACGACGAATACGAAAATTTTGTCAATGCACACCTTGAGGCAGCAGCAAAATACATTCCAACAAAAATTAAAACTAAATATAGAGTCCCATGGGAAACCTTAGCGGTGAGAGAAAAACGTGCACTAGTGAAAACAGCCTCCAAAAACTATCGAAAAAACCCAACAAACACAAATGCCTTAAAACTAAAAACGGCACAATATCAATTAGCAGGCATATATATAAAGGAACAGACAGAATACATTCAAAATCAGATAGATAAGATCAGAGACTCGGTAGAAGATAGACAATCTAGAATTGCCTGGCAAACAATAAACGAAGTGAGCAGAAGAAAGAACACAACCAAAGCAAAACTTAAAGCAGCAAACCAACAAGAAAGAATAAAACTGTGGAAACAGCACTTCGAAAACTTACTTGGAAACCCACCAAAAATAACGCATGAACCAATCACCAGAATAATTAGCAAACAATTAGACATTAAACTTGGACCGTTCACACAAGGAGAACTCGACTCGGTTCTCAGAAAAATTAAAAATAGGAAAGCTGCAGGACTGGACGAAATTCCCCCGGAAGTATGGAAGACCAGACAATTCGACGACATACTGCTCCGACACTGCAACGCAGTATACAATCAAAATCCGATAGATAGATGGACGAAGGGATGCATACTCCCCTTCCCTAAAAAGGGAGACCTCGGATTAGCCAAAAACTACCGAGGCATAACACTTACATCCATAGCTGCCAAAATCTACAATGCCCTACTACGAAACCGCATAGAACCCAAAATCGACAACATACTTAGAAAAAACCAAAATGGCTTCCGAAGAAATAGATCTACGACCTCACAAATACTAACCATCCGCAGAATCCTTGAGGGTGTACGGGCAAAGAACCTACAAGCGACATTAATATTTGTCGACTTTACCAAGGCTTTCGACTCCATTCACAGAGGAAAGATGGAACAAATCCTACTAGCGTACGGCATACCTAAAGAAACCGTAGCGGCAATAACGATTCTCTATAGAAACACTAAAGTAAAAGTACGATCACCAGATGGAGACACAGAATACTTCGACATTGTAGCAGGAGTACTACAAGGGGACACGCTGGCTCCGTATCTCTTTATCATTTGTCTAGACTACGTACTTAGAACATCGATTGACAAAATCAAAGAGAATGGCTTCGAACTGACGAAGAAAAGAAGCAGAAGATATCCCGCAACAACAATTACCGACGCCGACTACGCCGATGACATAGCGATACTGGCAAATACACCTGACCAAGCCGAAACACTTCTGCATAGCCTGGAACGAGCAGCAGCAAGCATAGGCCTCCATGTTAATGCACACAAAACGGAATATATGTGCTATAACCAAACAGGGGACATCTCCACTCTAGAAGGAACCCCTCTTAAACTAGTAGACAAATTCACGTACCTAGGAAGCAGCGTCGAATCAACCGAAAAGGACATCGAAACGAGGTTAACGAAAGCATGGACAGCTATCAATAGGCTATCGACTATATGGAAATCAGACCTAACCGATAAAATGAAACGCAGTTTCTTCCAGGCAGCGGTCACATCGATACTGCTATATGGATGCACTACATGGACGCTAACAAAACGGCTGGAGAAGAAACTAGATGGCAATTACACAAGAATGCTGCGTGCAATCCTCAACAAGTCCTGGCAGCAACACCCCACAAGACACCAACTGTACGGCCACCTGCCCCCTATCACGAAATCTATTCAAGTTAGGCGAACCAGGCATGCAGGACATTGCTGGAGAAGCAGAGATGAACTCATAAGAGATGTACTCTTATGGATCCCCACACACGGCCGCGCAAAAGCAGGACGACCAGCACGAACGTACATTCAGCAGCTATGTGAGGATACAGGTTGTTGTCCTGAAGACCTACCTAGGGCGATGAACGATAGGGAGGAGTGGCGAGAGAGGGTCAGGGATATCCGTGCTGCCAGCACGATATGATGATGATGATGATGATGTTCGACAATGCACTCTCAGGATTTGTATCTGTGGTTATTTAGAACTGTAGTGCAAGTTGTTAAGTTCAGTGTAAGGGAAGAAACAGATCTTAGTTTTTAAAAAAATGTTTGATAAATTCATTTTTTTTTTTTTTTTTTTTTTGCTTCTGTAAATTGAAATCAATCAACTTTTGGAAGTAACTTAGTTTTTTTTTATTCTTCTCCACAGGTCATGGCTTGCTGTTCCTGGGCGGACAATCATCTAAGGATTGAGTTAGATGAACATTTTTAACTTCGGTGATTTAGCGGGAACCGGTGTTTTAAACGTGAGTTAACCATAAGTCCAATTAACCAATTCCTAATGCTATCAAAGTGTCTGGTGAAATGTAATGGTTAACGAACTAGTCTTGCAGACCATTGATAGTAAGTTCAATTCTCCCTAGGTGATCCTGGCTTAGTAAATGACAACTTCTAATGCTATTTTTTTAAACTTTATCTTTTTTCTTTTGTATATTCTTTTTTATCCCCTTTATTGTTTTCTTTTTTCTTCTTTTTAATTTTTTTCTCCTTTTCGATATTTTCTTCTCTTTTGTTATTTTCACTTCCTCACTGCTTTTTTCTGGCGATTAATTTGTTGGCTTTTTTCTCTTTTTTTTTTTTCTCTTTTTGTTTGCTTTTTCCTTTTCGTCTTTACTCTCACTTTTATTTTCTTTCTTTTACCTTTTTTTATATTTCTTTTTTGTTGATTTTTTTCCTTTTGTCTTGTTTTCAATCTCTTTTTTCCTTCTCTGTCTCTGTCTATCTGTCTGTCTGTCTGTCCTCTCTCTCTTTCTCTTACTCGCTTTCACTCTCTATTTGACTTTCACACTGTTTCTTCTTTTTATGCATCTATCTATCTATCTATCTATCTATCTATTTTTAACAATTTTACTCTCTCTTTTTCTATTTTACTTTCTTTCTCTCTTTCTTTCTCGTCACTTCTTTTTCTTTTTTTTTTATCTTTCTCTTTAGTCACTTCTGTTTGTTTTTTTCTTTCTCTTAAGTGACTTCATTTTTCTAATCTCTTCATTTTTATTTTTTCTTTAGTCCTTTTTTTCTTTCTCTTTATTTTTTTTAAAGTCACTTCCTCATCTTTTTTTTTTTTTGTTTTCATATTTCTATTTTAGGTTTGGTTTGGTTTCTTTGTTTAATGGCATATCAACCTTTTTATGTTATTTAATACCAAAGCCATTCTCCTAGAAGAACAATAGTGGTACTATTTAACCCATAGCGGGGAGAATAAGGGGTTTCATACCTTTCCCATGAGTATTTGCCCGAAAGTGAACGTAATAGCGCGACTGGAGTACGAACTCGCGTACTACGATTCCGCAGTCCATCGCTTTAACCACGAGGACACACCCAAGAAGAACAGTAGTGATGCTATTTAACCCATAGCTGGGAGGATAAGGGGGTTCATACCTTTCCCAAGTGTATTTGCCCGAAAGTGAACGTAATATCAACCTTTGTAGGTCATTTAATGCCAAAGCCATTCTCCAAGAACAGTAGTGGTACTATTTAACCCATAGCTGGGAGAATAAGGGGGTTCATACGTGACTGGAGTACGAACTCGCTTACTACGATTCTGCAATCCAGCAATTTAACCATTACACCACGAGGACACCCCTCTATTTTAGTTTCCTTAATTTCTTCTCCATATTTCTCTTTTTAGAAAAAAAACCTCTGCAAAACTTCTTTTATCAGTGCAGTAAGAAAAGTGATGTGAACCTTAACACTGACATTTGATTCACATAAAACAACTTAGATGAATTTACATCAGAATTCTTATCACCGTTATTCTATTAAGTATTGTTATTGTTAGATAATGACTGCGCCACTATATTTAAGGATAAACGGAGAAGGTGAAAAAGTTCATTGTAAATTAAAAATAAATAAACAAACGTCAGGGTGGGAAAATCATTTGGGCGTGGCAGAGAATTGTTTGAAAAGATTGGGGGGGGAGGCTCACCCAAAAATGGCATCACTGATAGCAATTGGTAAACATGAAAACTAATTCGACAACATGTGCACTTCGATGAGAAGAAAATATTTGTTTGGTTTTGGTTGTTGAAAGATTAGCAACACACACATACACATCTATCTATCTATATATATATATATATATATATATATATATATATATATATATATATATCCTCATTATTAAGTAGTGATGATAGTATGGATTCTCTCGATCCTATCTGCCTTTGCTCTTGGAAGGTCCTCTAGACAGCGTCGAGTGTCTACACTGTGCCAATGAATGTAAGTTTTTACTGGTCAGCTAACACTGGAGTGCCCATGGGTAGGAGTCCAAAGGAGAACGTCACTTATGAGTTCGTCCCTCCCTGCTTTTCTAGCAATGCCCAGTATTTCTTGTTCGTCTTATTTGAATGGTTTGCGAAATGGGGGGTAAGTGGTCGTATTGTTTGTGGATTTTGGTTTCAGGGTTTGCTCGAAATAACACGCCACAGCCTTGTTTAGTTCCAATCTACAAGCATTTCGTCCAGGTGGTGCAACCATGCAATAGTACTAACAAGTCTATAGCTTGGAAAGATTCTCATCTTACTTTATCTGAGAGATCGGATTTCAATCGGTCGTTAAGCTGTTAATAGCTATATATATATATATATATATATATATATATATATATATATATATATATATATATATATATATATATATATATATATATATATATATATATATATATATATATATATATATATATATATATATATATATATATATATATATATATATATATATATATATACACCGGCCCATTGGCACAGTGGTATAGTGTTCGTTGATGGTCCAGGAGACCTGGATTCAATCCCTGGTTGAGTCATACCAAAGATTTTTAAAATGGCACTTGATGCTTCCTTGCTTAATATAGCATTATAAGGTACGGATCAAGGGTAAGTGGATCGCCCTCCTCTCCTCCTCAGTGTAGTAGCTATTGAAAAGGAAGCCTCCGGGTTGTTCTTGACTTACTTATTAGTTATATATATATATATCTATAGTCATCCACAGACAGATCTGTTTCGTTCTATCAGAACTCATCAGTGTGGCTAGACAGTATCTTCCCGTAGCTGGGATCGAAACCCGGTTGACTCAAACGCCAAGCCAAAGCTTCTAGCCATTCAGCCACAAGGAGATATTAGCTGCGAAGTAAATTTTAAACGGTTATGAATCACAATTACTATTGTTTACATACATCCGTTCAACGGTTGCCGAGACCTCAATTCATCTACGAAGAGGCTTGCAATAGACGCTAATGGCAACACGATTACTTCATCGCCAGAGAACTCAACCCTACGGGGGTAGGGGAGTATATATCTATATATCTATATCTATATATAGTGAATAAATCGTTATAAAAATGTTTTTCTAGAATCAAAAAAGTAGGCTCCCTTTTCTATAGCTACAACACCAAGGTATAGGGGAGGGTGCTACTCCTTACCCTGGATTGCTCTTCTTACCAAAAGTAGTTTGCTAGTTTCTTTGTGTCAGGCTTCAGAGTGATAGAAGAGTTGCCCCAAGGTTCTACTCCCAAGCGCTTTCGATTATATCCATTGATCGTCTTCCGGAGTTTATTTCTTTTTGTCGGTATTGTAAACGTCATCAGTATCAAATCTAAACAACCAGACAGCATTCAAAATCAGCGCTAACATATTAAACGTCTGACATATTAACAAAAGCAACCCATCAATAATAAACCCTTTCAACAAAATAAATTTTGCTTTAGTATCGTTGAACCAAGTGTGTTCATGTCAAGGGGGACTATGTTGAAAAATAGTGAAAAACTGTCTTCTTTCACTGACTCTTTCTGGGTGAGACTGCACTGTTTATTGACGCACCTTTTTCAAATGAAATAATTGTGATGGGTCATTACATGTTCCAGAGGACTGTCAGAATCAACTTCTTTTCTGACCGCTGCGTTCGGAAGTTTTTTTATTTACCGGAGAGACAGGTTCGCAGCAACAAACCGATGTTTAACCCATTTGTAAACATTTTTTTAATTAAAAAATGTTTCTACGTATGCATCAAACATTTTTCTCTTAATTTCACATCGTTTGCACTTTTCAGCCCGAAAAAAATCTGATGACAGATCTCTGTTCAAGCCTGGAGCACTCTTTTAAATTCGTCGCTATTTTGAATTGCCTCATAAATATTTTTGATTAAAACATCTTTCTACGTAAACATCAACATTATATAAATTTTACTTTTGAACTATTTAGCCACCAGATTTTTTTTATGACAGATTTCTATTTAAGCCACGAGTACGCTGTTTGATTTACCGTCATTTTGAATTGCCTCAAAACAAATAATTAGTGAGATTAAGATATATGTGATGCATACGTAGCGGCAAATTTAACAGAGTGCTCCAGGCTTGAACAGAGGTCTGTCATCAGATTTTTTCGGGCTGAGAAGTGGAAATCATGTGAAATTTAGAGAAGAATGTTTGATGTTTACGGAGAAACCAATTCATATAAACCAGAGATTACATTTATAGAAAAGATTCTGGAAAAAAAAGGATTTTCTTGTCTTTATCAAAAAAATCTCATTTATTTAGGGAATGATCCTCGTGTGTATATTTATATTGTTAGTTAGCCGACCTTAGTCGAGAGTGACCCGAAGGCTCCCTTTTCAATAGCTACAACACCAAGGTATAGGGGAGGGCGCTACTCCTTACCCTGGATTGCTCCACTTACCATTGATCCGTACCTCATTTGAGAGTTTTTCACACCAGCGTTAGCAGATGGTTTCTCACTGGAATTTGAGTGACAACAAGCCTCCTCAAGTCTCCAGGACTTTTCTCAGTATTCTGACAGATCTCAGTAATGCAGTAGTTTGAATGGTCTCCACTCGTCCTGTTATTTCCAAGTCCTCCACTCCCTTTAATAATCCTTTGGTGACTGTACCAAGAGCACCAATTACAGTTGGGAAAATTGAAAAAGAACTGGAAACCCTAATACACACAATTAGAATATACAGTCAAGATATAGGGATGGAATTTGGCATTGAAAAATGCGCTCTGCTCGTCATGAAAAGTGGCAAACGACATCTAACTGACGGAATAGAACTACCAAGATCAGAACACTCGTAGAAAACGAGACCTACAAATATTTAAGAATCTTGGAGGCTGACACCATCAAACAAGTCGAAATGAAAAACAAAATTCAAAAAGAATATCTTAGGAGAACTATAAACTACTCGAGACAAAACTCAATAGCAGAAACCTTATCAAAGGAATAAATAGTTGCACTGTACCCCTCGTTAGATACTCGGGACCCCTTCTCAAGTAGACCAGAGATGAACATAGACAAATGGACCAAAGAACTAGAAAACTAATGACCATGCATAAGGTATTACATCCCAGAGACGACATGGACAGACTATATGTACCGAGAAAAGAGGGAGGAAGAGGACTTGCCAGCATCGAAGACAGCGGTGACACATCCATACAACGACTCGAAGACTACATAGAAAAATACGAAGGAGGACTGATTACGACCATCAGAAACAATACTGACAACACGATAGATAACAGAATGACAAAAACTACGAAACAAAAATGGGAAGAAAAACAACTCCTTGGGCGTTTTAAACGACTAATAAACAACATCTCACACGACAAAACTGGACATGACCAAGAAAAGGAAACTTTAAGAGAGAAACAGAATCTCTCCTAATGGCAGCACTAAAAAGCGCCATAAGAACCAATCATATCAAAGCGAGGAAAGATAAGACGCAACAAAATAGCAAGTGCAGACTATGCGGTGACAGAGATGAAACCATCAATCACATAATAAGCGAATGCTGCAAATTGGCACAGAAGGAGTACAAGGCTAGACACGACTAGGTGGGCAAGGTGATCCACTTGGAAATGTGCAAGAAATTTAAATTTGACCATGCCAACAAATGGTATATGCACAACCCAGCACCTGTCCTAGAAAATAACACTCAAAAACTCCTGTAGAACTTTGATATACAAACGGATCACCAAATCTCGGCCCGAAGACCAGACCTTATAATAATCAACAAAAAAAAAGAAAATCTGCAAAATTGTCGACTTTGCTGTCCCGGCTGACCACAGAATAAAACTGAAAGAATGTGAAAAGAGAGATAAGTACCTTGACCTTGCTAGAGAATTGAAAAAACTATGGAACATAAAGGTGACAATTATACCAATTGTGATTGGTGCTTTTGGCACGGTAACTAAAGGATTATTAAAGGGCCTGGAATATTTACAGGTTGGCGACCGAGTGGAGACCATCCAAACAACAGCATTATTGAAAACTGCCAGAATACTGAGAAGAGTCATGGAGACTTGAGGAGACTTGCTGTCACTCAATCTCCAGTGAAAGACTATCAGATGTCGCTGATGTGAAAAATTCTAATGAGTAATAAATAATAATTGAATCAATTGACAACTTAGTTTATGGTTTTCCGATTCTAATACTAATAAAATATAAAGAAAAGCATGATAAAATGGGAAATTACATTCATTGGAAAAGTATGTAAATACTATAGAATATTTGATTGTAAAATATGATATTTACCCAACCCCTCCGCTCGGGCAGGATATGACATAAGGTCAATTTTTAAGCGGAGTTTAACAGGTTTTAATTCAGAGTTTTCCTTCTCCTAGACTAGTTGCCTAACCAAGGCTGAAGAACCTAATCTGTCCTACTATTTACCCATAGCTGGAGGGAAAATGATTGGATTCATACCTTTACCAAGGGTATTAATGCTATGCGAAATGCAATCAGTCTCGTCCTGGATTTGAACTCGTGTCGCCGTGTCCATTTCCTGCGACGATAACCATTACACCACGGGCACCTCCAATTTGATTGTAAAATATACTATAAACACCAACCAGAACCAATAACAGGAGAAAAGATTTGGTTTGGTTTGGTTTCTTTGTTTCATGGCATATCAACCTTTGTATGTTATTTAATGCCAAAGCCATTCTCCTAGAAGAACAGTAGTGGTACTATTTAACCCATAGCTGGGAGGATAAGGGGGTTCATACCTTTCCCAAGGGTAATTGCCCGAAAGTGTAAGTAATAGCGCGACTGGAGTACGAACTCGCGTACTACGATTCCGCAGTCCATCGCTTTAACCATTACACCACCTGCAGAAGAAAAAGGAGTAATTATTCTCTGGGGCTTTGCTATCTAAACTGATAGAAAATTAAAGAGTGTTAGACTATATATAGTAGTTAAGGGTTATAAAAGAAAAATTTGCCTTCTAATTGATATGGCAGCGCCAACAGATAATAACTTATCAGTCAAAGAATATTATAAACTAAATTGAAACAAAGACCTAGAAATAGAAACTCAAAAGATGTGGTACTTTAAAACTACCATCGTGCCAGCAATAATAGGAGCTCTTTGTATGATCAAGAAAGAGGCAGATAAACACATTGACAAAGTACCTGGCAGTCCCAGCCAATATAAACTACAAAAAATTGCTTTTTTGCGGAACTGCTAATCTCTTTAGTAGAGTACAACCAATGTGATGAAAAATATTACTGAAAAGAAGCAGTAAAAAAATATAAATACATAGATTACATATCATCGCTATTTGTGAAGGATTATATCACCTAATCCCGGCCAGAAGACTACACCTCATAATAATCAACAAAAAAAAGAGAATTTGTAAAATTGTCGACTTTGCTGTCCCGGCGGACCACAGAATAAATCTGAAGGAAAGTGAAAAGAAAGATAAGTACCTCGACCTTGCTAGAGAATTGAAAAAGCTGTGGAACATAAAAGTAACGATTGTGCCAATTGTGATTGGTGCTTTAGGTACAATAACTAAAGGATTATTAAAAGGCCTGGAAGACTTTGAAGTTGGCGGACGGGTAGAGACTATCCAAACGACAGAATTGCTAAGAACGGTCAGAATCCTGAGACGAGTCCTGGAGACTTGAAGAGACTTGCTGTCACTCAAACTTCAGTGAAAAACCATCAGCTAACACCGATGTGAAAAACTCTAAAGGATTAAATAATAATGATATTCGAAAGCCGCTCAAAAAGTTCCCCAGCCTCACCCAGAAAAAAAGAGCATAGCTGAACATTTTCGTACCCCCCCAGATATATATATATATATATATATATATATATATATATATATATATATATATATATATATTGAGAAATACCATATATATATTCAACGCAGCAGTATTTCAACTAAACCGTCTTGGCTTCAGTTATGGAATATCCCACGCATGTAAATCTGTTTTTGTTGTATAAACAATTACTTGGAGTATTTTGATGTGAGTGAGATATTTTTAGTGGAAACGAACATATGGTTTAAAGAATCTAAAGGGTGGATTAGGGCATTGGTTTTATGGCTTATCAACCCTTGTAGCCTATTTAATGCCAAATCCTCTTTTACCACTCACTCACTCACACACACACACACACACACACACACACACATATATATATATATATTATTTTTAAACGAATAGTTTGCATGTGACATTTTTAAACCGACCAGAGCTTATTTGTTTGCACACAGTTAAATGGTTTCTAGTATTACTTTTTAACACTAATAATCCAATTTCATATTAATTATTGTTCGCACATAATCAAATGATTTCAAGTATTGTGAATTATTAAATAGTTCTATATAACCCATAGATGCGATCCTAACAAATACTACCATTCCAAGTACAAGTGGACCTGGGAGTAATGGCAAGGAAGGGGTACTCCATATTAACAAAAGCTCCATGACTAGAGCTTCACAATCAGTGACATATCCAGGAAACTCGTTGGAGGGTTCTTACTCCTCTGCAGAGATGCAGTCAGGGTATATTCAACAGCCCCAGCCTACTAAGCTTGTCTGTCTGTCTGTCTGTGTGTACTACACCTATAATTTATAATTCCTCATAACCTTTACACGTGAGATTCTATAGCTCTAGAAATATTCAAGTACTTGAACGGAGAATTTTTTTTAGTAGACACTCCTCCTTACTTTTAAAATACAATCTCGAATTGTTTATTCTTAATACATTAAGTATTGTCAGCTATTATTGGTAATAATATTAACTTGAATGTTTTTTCTGCTTTCTCAGTAGGGTTTGGTATACACTGACTTTATCCCGAGTAGAGAGGTAAGACTCCCCTAAAAAGGGGAGTCCTGAATATGACCCTAAAGTGCATCTGATTGTGAGGCTCCAGTTCTAGGGAGTACGGATTACCTCTTCATTGCCATTACTCTCGGTTCCACTCTGACTCAGAATGGTCGTTCCCATCTGTGGGTCAAATAGATCTGTTTTGATAGTAATTCTTAATACCATTTAACTGTAGTATTTGTCGCTGCCTCCCACCAGACACGACTTGACACAAGGTCAAAAGCCCGAAGGCCAATTAAAGTGGGGATAAAGGGGAGGGGAAGGTCGGGAAGGAGCCGAGACTCGAACCCTGCTTGTCAGTGCTGCTCATCGGCTCACTTAGTGCAATGTGAGCCTGATGAGGCAAGCGGTTTCACGAACCCAAATGTGGGTCCGGGCACGTATGCCTGTTTACGGCTTAAACTAGACGCTTGGTCTAGTGCCGTACAAAGGGGACAAAAGTGCAGCTCGCCCACCCGAAGGTTGCCCAGCCGAAGCTGGGGGCCTATTCGGCCCCGAGTCTGCTCTTGGTTTCGAGCGCCCATCCGGCACGAATGCCAGACGGCCCAGCTTAAAAGCCGGGGAGCATAATACCATTTAACTGTAAATTCTTTGTATTAAAAATAGTTACTTGAAGCTATAGTTGTTTACTCAGGATTATTATCAGTTACTTGAAACCATCTGTGTTTAAACAAATCACTATTATTAGATAGAAATAATTAGTTGAAACCATATAATTATTTATATTAGATAAGAATACTTTAAACAATACAACTGTGTGCGAATAACTTGTATGAGATAGGAATACTTGATATCATACAACTGCTTGCAAAAAACTATAAGGAAACAACTAGATGAAATATGTCAATAAGAACGTAAACTGAACGCGATTTTCTAACCTTTAGGCATAAAATAACCCTAGACACGTTGACGTGCAGTTGAAATCAATCAATCATTTAAAGATTTCTGTTAAGCATATTCAATATTCTCTCTATCTGTAGGTTTTGCCCCGTGGATGAAGAGCTTTGAATGCCCAACAGTTTAGTAAAAATTAAGAACCACTTGACTTGCTACACAGGTTGTTTGTTCATGGAGATGAAGGCTTTTTGCATATTCTATTTATTGTTTTTTAATGACATGAAGCATTATCAGTTATTGTACGTAATGATGTTAACTTGAAATTTTTTTGAGTACCTCTTTCATTGTCATTACTCCCAAGTCCACTCTGTTCAATGTAAGAGCCAAATAGTTCTGTTTAAAAGTTAATAGCGTTAGATAGGAATATGTGATCACCAGTAAGTGTCATTTATTTGTATTAAGAATAGTTAATTGAAGTTAATTGTTAATAGTTAATTGTTTACTTAGGATTATTATCATTATCATTAGTTTCTTGAAACCATATAACTGTGTGCAAACAAACGTCTATTATTAAATAGAAGGGATGTCCTCATGGTGTAATGAACCCCCTTATCCTCCCAGCTATGGGTTAAATAGCGTCACTACTGTTCTTCTTGGGCGTGTCCTCGTGGTGTAATGGTTAAAGCACTGGACTGCAGAATCGTAGTATGCGAGTTCGTACTCCAGTCGCGCTATTACGTTCACTTTCGGGCAAATACCCTTGAACCCCCTTATCCTCCGAGCTATGGGTTAAATAGTACCACTACTGTTCTTCTAGGAGAATGGCTTTGGCATTAAATAACCTAAAAAGAGTTGATATGCCATTAAACATAGAAACCAAACCTAAATAGAAGTAATTACTTGAAACCATATAATCGTGTATAAATAATTAATATTAGATAGGAATACTTGAAATCAGGCAACTTATTTGTGTTAGATAAAAATACTTTAAACTATACAACTATATGGAGGTGGCCGTCGTATAATGGTTATCGTCGTTGGAAATGGACACGATACCCGTGTTCAAATCCTGAACGAAGCTGTTTACAGATGGGTTGGTTGATTGGTCGGTTGGTTAGTTAGTTGTTTGAGTTTTATGACATATCAACCTTCGTAGGCTATCTAATGCAAAATCCATTTTTATACAAAAAATCAGTTCTATTTAAAACAATTCAGTTTAGCATGACTGCATTGTTTAATTGTCAAAAACATTTCTATTTCAAGCTATTCAGTTTAGTCAGACAGTTCTAATTCAAACAATTCAGTTTAGTATAAGTAAAGTTTTTGTTTACCCAGTCAAATGTCAAAATATCCAGGACACCCGTTGTGATGAGGGGTCCTTACCACTCTGCAGAAATGCAATCGGTGTATTCTACAACCCCAGCCGACTAGGGAGGTTTACACCTGGGGTCTTGAACCTTGGTATAGCAACCGGTCTAAGAGAAGAAAAACTCTGAATTCAAACCTGTTACACTTTATTCAAAAACTGACTTGTTGTTACATCCTGCTTGTGCGGAGGGGTTGGGTAGATACATAAAACGATGAACCAAAAAAAAAAAACCTTCTTAAGAAACAACTGCATAAAATGTAAGTATAAATGTACAATTAACAGGGTGGAGTCACCTTGGCGTAGTTACGAAAGTGCTGGACTGAGTTATCGTAGTAAGCGAGGTCACACTTGCGTTTTTTTACGTTTCCGTTTAGACTAAGACCCTTGTGGCCCAGTCGGTTTAGGCAGTATAATACACCGACTGCGTTTCAGCAGAGGGGTAATACTTCCCCAACGAGTGTCCTGGATATGACACTAAACAATCTTGTTGTATATTGACCTTCGACTCGGCCGGGAAGTCAAAATAGGAAATGCACCTGTGTAAATAACAGGTGCATCCGGTCGAGGAATATCAGAATATAACCTTGACCGTGGATGGGTTGAATGAGTGCGATTTGTGACGCCCACAAGAAGAAGGTGGACGTTGAACAATTATATAACTTGGTGCACAAGAAGTTCAATGAGTTGGAGAGAAGATGCTGGAATGAGAACATGTCCCAGAGAGGCTGGGCCCCCAGGCCCCCGGTTGAGCAGCCCAGGAGAACGGGAAAGAAACGCGGTTATGGCCAGTAGAGTGGGAGTCAATATGTTTCAGTTCTGTTCGGTCCCCAACTCCCTCTCACACACAACCCTTTCAATAAAGTGAGAGGTATATTTTTCTAAAGAACTGTGTTCGCTCGTCTTTATTATGTTGTCGTTTGTTTGGCCAGAGCTAAACGTAACAATCTGATGGTGAGGCTCCAGTAATGCTGGAGCTTTTGGGGAATGCTCTTTTCAGGTCCGCTCTTGCCCAGAGTGGTAGCACCTGATAGGGTCCTATCAACGGGTCAAACAGAACTATTTAACGTTAAATTGTGTACTTCGACATTTAGACTGAGTGCAAACAAATGACTTATACTAAACTGAATTGCTCGAAATAGAACTGTTTCTCATTTAATTGTGTATAAACAAATGACAGATACTTAACTGAATTGTTAGTGATACATAGCAATATTTAGAACCATTTAATTTTGTTAACTTATTCTAAACTGAATTGTTTAAAATAACCATTTGATCATTTAACTGCGTATAAACAAAAAACTGTTGTTTAATTGAATTGTTCGTGTTAAATTGCAATACTTGAAAACATTTAACTAAAGTCAAACAAATGATTCAGACCTAACCGATAAAATGAAACGCAGTTTCTTCCAGGCAGCTGTCGTATCGATACGGCTGTATGGATGCACTACATGGACGCTAACAAAACGGCTTGAGAAGAAGCTAGACGGCAATTAGACAAGAATGCTGCGAGCAATATTGAACAAGTCCTGGCGGCAACACCCCACAAGATACCAACTATACGACCACCTGCCTCCCATCACGAAAACTATCAAAGTTAGACGAACCAGACATGAAGGACACTGCTGGAGAAGCAGGGACGAGCTCATAAGTGATGTACTCCTGTGGACCCCCACATATGGCCGAGCAAAAGCAGGACGACCAGCTCGAACATACATACAACAGCTATGTGATGATAGGGGATGTAGCCCTGAAGACCTGCCAGAGGCGATGAACGATAGGGAAAAGTGGCGAGAGAGGGTCAGGGATATCCGTGCTAGCGGCATGACAAGATGATGATGAGGAAATAGAATTATTCGTATAAGATAGTCAAATGCTTTCACTTATTTCTATGTGCAAAAAAATGAGCTAAGACGCGTTTAAAGATATTATCAACAAAATGTGTTTAGAAATCAAATATTTAATATATATGTATAAAAAAGGGCTTGGCATTAAATAACATACAATGGTTGATATGCCATAAAACCCAACCAAACCAAATCATATATATTTAATATATATATATATATATATATAGAAAGGACTTGGCATTAAATAACATACAATGGTTGATATGCCATAAAACCCAACCAAACCAAATCATATATATTTAATATATATGTATAAAAAGGGTTTGGTATTAAATAACATACAATGGTTGATATGCCATAAAACCCAACCAAACCAAATCATTATATATTTAATATATATGTATAAAAAATGCTTGGTATTAAATAACATACAATGGTTGATATGCCGTAAAACCCAACCAAATTTTAAGACCCTTAAGAAAGATGTGGATCTGGGAGTAATGGCAATGAAGAGGTACTTCATCTTCCTCGGAGCTCTTGGACTGGAGTTCCACTATAGATAGTTTAGAGTCATATCCAGAACTCTCATTAGGGGATGATTTACCCATCTGCAGAGATGCAATCGTTGTCTTCTACAGCCTCAGCCAACTGGGCTGGTGTATAAATTATTTGTATTAGATAGGAATACTTGAAATCATATAACTGTGAGGAAACAGCTCTTAAGAAACAACTACACAAAATGTAAATATAAATTTCTGTTTCTTTGTTTAATGGCATATCCTATTTACCCAACCCCTCCGCTCGGGCAGGATATGACACAAGGTCAATTTTTAAGCGGAGTTTAACAGGTTTGAATTCAGAGTTTTCCTTCTCCTAGACTAGTTGCCTCACCAAGGCTGAAGAACCCAGTCTGTCCTACTATTTACCCATAGCTGGAGGGAGAATAATTGGATTCATACCTTTCCCAAGGGTATTAGTGCTATGTGAAATGCAATCAGTCAGGTCCAGGATTTGAACTCGTGTCGCCGTGTCCATATCCAGTGACGATAACCATTACACCACTGGCACCTCCATAATGTTTAATGGCATATCAACCTTTGTTGCGTATTTAATGCCAAAGCCATCCTTCTAGAAGAACAGCAGTGATGCTATTTAACCCATAGCTGGAAGGATAAGGGGGTTCATACCTTTCCCAAGGGTATTTGTCCGAAAGTGAAATATGAATTTTCAATGAATGCTGTTCCCTAATCTCCCGACATAAAATAACTCAGGATGGGTTTACATGCCGTTAAAATCAATCAATTTGTCAAAATCTTCTAGGTTCAATTATTTCCGCATTTAATCTCATATGTAATGCATATTTTTGCAATCATACAACCAAATATTAACTGGATTGTGTACTGAAGGGTGTCCTCGTGGTGTAATGGTTAAAGCGATGGACTACGGAACCGGAGTAAGCGAGTTCAAGCTCCAGTCGTGTTATTACGTTCCCTTTCGGACAATACCCCTTATCCTCCCAGCTATGGGTTAAATAGTACCACTACTGTTCTTCTAGAAGGATGGTTTAGGCATTAAATAACGTACAAAGGTTGATATGTCATTAAACCAAGAAACCAAACTGTGAATTATGTATTGAGGATCGACGATTTACGAACAGCATGAACTTCATTCAACCTAAGGCAGATGTTCCAGATTTAGCAAAGCTAAATAAATAACAATATGAAAGACAGAAGCTAATCAACGAGTCGGTTCAGTTCTGAGATGGGTGACCATTTAGGAGCAGCAGGAACAGTAAGAGAGCAGCAGCAGCAGCTGTAGTAAGGCAGACTAAAAGTTTTGATTTTTTGTCTGAGTTTTTTGCTACTTCTGAAAAGTGAGTTATTATTTTATTGTTACATTTGTTAAAATTATTGTTATTACATATTGTTATTGTTGTTAAAGCTTTGTGACCCCCCTCAAACTATTGTTGTTTGTTTGTGAGGAGGGTCAAACCGCGACTCGATTTATTGTTTTATTTTAAAAAGAAAAACGACCGCCATTTTTTATCAAATCATTCATCGGTCTCTGTTTTAATTGACTTTTTATATATCATTCGCGTTCATCTCCCCCTAGCTGTGTTTCACAACTATGGGGGGGCCAAACAATATCAATTCTCCGCTGGACAATATTAATTCACAACTGGACATATTCGAAACACGACCCTCCCCAATGCCGGAAGAAGCTTTTGATTTGTCTACTTCTGCAAGCACGATACCACCGGCCCAAAAACCAAAGGAAACAGCAGTCTCTTGGTCTTCACATTGTGGGAATAAAAAATCCCCTTGTGACTACGCAAGAGACAGGGTCGAAAAGTACGAACAATATTTCAAAGATGGAGAAATTCTCCCAATACCAGAACTCGTGGAGGCGGTCGAGCCAAAGACCCTGTCCTTCGTAGTTACGGACATAAAGACCAAGAGACTAGCAGGAATAAAAAAGGAGACCTTTGAGGACCTGCTAAAAACGGCAAACATCCCAGGGAAGTACTTTTACCGCAGAAGCTTCGCAACCTGGGATGTTTTGCTTCCCTCAGAGGAAGCAGCGAAAAAACTAGCCGGTGGTAATATTACAACGCGCTTCTTCCGGCTACAACCGGAATATCGAGGCAAGAGACGAATACGGGTCACCGTATGCAATGTATCAATGCAACTAAGTGGTGACGTCCTCGCCGCCTATCTAAGTATATATGGCGGCGTGGAACAAGTCACACAGGTGACATCAACCCGAGGAACCGCCTACGGTGACTACGTCTTCGTCATGTGCCTCGATAGGGGAGGGTTCAATAACATCCCGCACAAAATTAAATATAGAGACACAACGATGACTGTGATAGTCGAGGGCAGAAAACCACTATGCTGGTCATGTAATAAGATCGGCCACTTCTCCAAAAACTGCCCTCAGAAAATGACCACCACAACAACAACAACAACGACTACTACCACTAATGTTACTACTCCTTCACCTGTCATCACAATAACAGCACCAATTGAAACAAGTGAAAACAACAAAGACAACCTCAATAAAAAAGACGACGAAGGATGGACCCAGGTAACCAAAAAAAAAGGAAAAAAAACTCCCATGAAAAAGCCATCAACAACGGAAAACAAAGTAAATTCATCAACTGATCCAACAACCGTTACTAATATCTCTACTGCTACTACTTCTACATCGACCATTAGTACGAAACAATCATCATCAGCATCAACAACTGCAACAGAACAATCATTGACAACAATAGAACCAATGGGTATGTCAATAAATCTCAAAAAAAGAAGGGATAGTGGAGATTCCCCAACTAAAGAGGGGGAGAAAAAACACCCAAAAAAAACAGCACAAAAAACACCCCCCATACCTCAACCTAAGGGGGACAAAACAACAGCAGTCCAAAATCAACGACCAGCACAATTGATCCCACCCCCACAAAAACCAAAAACTACACCAGTCACTCCAATTGAAATACCACTACCCCCCTCCCTTTCACCAATTACAACCCCCAAAATACTTACAAGGTCACGTTCGGCGACCAGACTTTCACCCTCTCCACAAACACCGTCAACATCAACAGCATCAACATCATCAACAATACATAAAGCAAGAGCACGCTCGGCTTCTACGGAAGCCTGGCGTGCTATAAATGCATTTTACTTTTGTGAAGACACATTCGAAAATCCACACCTAGATCGCCTATTAAAACAAACATTGAAACCATTACGTTCACTTAAAAAGATTGACGAAAAGGACATAACTAACCCGTATCTGTTCAAGGACGCACCTATGTTGACCACATTCGTCCGTTCGGCTGGCAACCGGACTAAAGAACTGTGGCACTTCATTGACGAGGCCAGCCGGACGGACGTAATGCTTGCCGATGTAAAAAATACCATGCTCAAAAAAATGCTTCCCTTTTGTTCGGGCAGGGTCCCGATTTTAGTTCACCCGTCATTTTATAGGTCCCTAAAACTGAGGTACCCCATGGATGTCGGAGGAATTAGCAGGGACGACCGAGTGAGTACTGAGCTCGGCACCGGTTCCCTGCGTCAGGCCGTCGGCATCCTCACCCCGAAGGATTTCCGGCCCATAGTCGCCAGTGAGTAAGGTAAGTGGGATTGATGGCTCTAAACCTTGCTACTTTGAATGTGAGGGGATTGAGGGATCCGGGCAAGTGTACGCGCTTGCTTGGTGAACTCAAAACTCTCGGCGTAGATGTTGCTGCAGTGCAGGAAACCCACTTCACTTGCGGTGCCGACTGTCGTGTGCTGGAAAGCGATTTTAACGTTTTCTCAGCATACGGCAGCCGTACCAGCGTTGGGGTTTCTTTGCTAGTTGGACGCAGCCTTGATGCTGATGTTGACGTTGTTTTTGCAGGTGACGGGGGCCGACTGGTTGTGGCCGATGTTGCCGTGAAAAGTTTCAAGTTTCGTCTGGTTGCGGTTTATGCGCCCAATATCGTTGTGGAGAGGGTTTCCTTTTTTCGTCAGTTGGCGCCGTTCCTGGACGATACGAAGCGGCTAGTTTTAATGGGTGATTGGAATGCGATCCTTGATCCCAAGATAGATAAGGTCGGTCGGAGAGCTAGTCGTGCGGGAAGGTGTGAGAGCAGCCTTGTCGGCTTTGTGACTCGTCACGGTCTCGTCGACAGGTTTCGTCTTGATCACCCAGGGCGGGAGATGTGGACGTGGCTAGATAGCTCGCCCTCTGCCAAAGTAGGTTCCTACTTTGACAGAGTGTTAGTGAGACGAGCTGACATTGACTTTGTTAGTTGTCCCACGTTCCACCTGATAGCGTGGACTGACCATAAACTTGTTAGAGTCAGTCTACGGTTAGCAAATAGGCCTAGTCTAGCCGGCTACTGGAAGTTCAATACCTCCTTACTGGAGATACGGGACTTCCGGGATCGGCTGGAATCCCTAATTCAGCGGGCGTTAGTGGGGGCGGTTACCGGGAATAGGTGGTGGGGATCTCTTAAACATAGGATTAGAGATTTCGCTACCAAGTACGGTCGCCAGCTCAACTTAGATAGGACCAAGGAAGCGAAATCTATAGACGATAGAATTTCCCGGGCGGTGGCTGGGGGGGACTCCCTAAACGTAGAGCTAGCTAAGGGGGACCTTGAGCGCGAGAGTAGCAAGCGCTACAAGGGATACGTAGTTAGATCTAGGTTAAAGAGAGTTCTCAACGAAGCTGTGAAAACGAACGCGACTGCGCGTGAAGAAGAAGTGCGAAGGTTCCCGATCGGTATATCGTTTCTGTCAAGGCCCCGGATGGGCGACTGCTGCGATCGGCTCGTGAGATTCGTGACGCCTTTCGGGCGCACTTTCGGGATCGCTTTGCCCGCTGTACTGATCTCCCACTCCGGGAGTTTCGTAACTATCTTGCCGACTTCCCCCGCCTTGGGGTGGCTGAAGCGGCTAGCTGCGAGGGTGTGGTTACTGAATGCGAAGTCCGTGACGCGTTGAAGCAGGTTGGTCTCAACAAGTCGCCGGGACTTGATGGTTTGCCCTACGAAGTGTACTTGAGGATGTCGCACATGTTTGTGCCTATTCTGACGGATATGTTCAACCATTGGTTCGCCCAGGGAGCCATCCCTGGCAGCGTTACCAAGGGCGTGATCACATTGCTGAAGAAAGGTGGCAGGCATGTTTGGGAGGGTTTAGATGACTACAGGCCCATAACTCTGCTTAACACAGAGTTAAAGATTTTGGCCCGGGTCTTAGCGAATCGTTTACAGCTTGTCATTAGCGATCTGATCGGCTCTGAGCAGACCTTTGCTGTGAAGGGAAGATCAATCCAGGACAACCTGCACTTGATTCGCGAGGTCCTAGAGGGGATAGAAGATGGCACCAAGGCCGCGCTGATCAGTTTAGATCAGTCCAAGGCCTTCGATAGGGTTGACCATCAGTTTTTGGCGACTGTTTTGGAGACTGCCGGATTCAAACCGGAGTTCCGCAGATGGATTAGCATGATGTACCACAACCCTCAGGCAGTGGTGCAGGTGAACGGAAGGCGTTTGAGGGTGTTCGCGGTCGAGCGTTCGGTCCGGCAGGGCTGCCCGTTGTCTCCTCTTCTCTATGTCCTAGCTTTGGAGCCCCTGCTCCGTAGGCTTAGGGATAGGACGACAAATCCGGCCCTGCGCGGTGTCCCTTTTGCTGGTCCTCTTACGGCAAGGGTCTCCGCGTTCGCCGATGATATCACAGTTTTTGTATCCCGCCGCCTGGATATAAAGGCTGTGAAGAAGGCGGTTAGCGAGTACGAGCGGATTGCAGGAGCCAAGGTCAATTTTAACAAAAGCGAAGATTTGCGGCTCGGTGCTTAGAGGGGTAGCAATACTCTTCCAGGGCCCTTCCGCTGGAGTGACGGACCCGTCCGCATCCCCGGGGTGTGGTTCGGGCCCGACCTCCAACTGGAGCGAAATTGGTTGGAAATACAAGCCAAGGTGAATGCTCAGGTGGGAATCTGGCTTTCAAGGAGGTTGTCCTTAAAGGGCCGGGCGGAGGCGTGCGCCGTGTACGTCTTCCCCTTGATCCTTTACCGATTGGCTGTAATTCCTCTGCCTAAGGTACATCGGTTGGCGCTGCAACGATCCCTTTCCAGATTGCTCTGGGGAGGTGCAAGGCCGATGGTCCGTAGACAGGTCTGTATCCAACGTCCACGCAACGGGGGTCTAGGTATGCCTGATCTGGAGAGCCACTGGCTTGCTGAAAGACTTGCATACTTGGGCAGAGCCTTGACGGGGGACGCAGTGTGGAGACTGAAGGCGAGTCGGACTTTTCCTCGCCTAAAGTCAGACCCAAAGGCTGAAGGTCGACGTAGGCCTTTGGGCGAAACACTGTTTGTCCGCGAGTGCCGAACGGCCCTTCGTAACCTTCTTGGGTCCAGTGACCTTTCATGGCCTCGAAAAGAACTATATCGGGAGCTAGTGGTGGGTTCCGCTTCTGATCCTCGCAGCGAGCGGCGTGGCTGGACGACGGAGGAGATTCGCTCTCATTGGAATTGGGCGCCAGGATCGAGCTTCTTGAACAACTCCGAGTTCTCGCTCACCTGGCGACTTGTTCGAAATGCGTTACCCCTTGTCGGCTTGAACTACAAGGCGGGCCTGGCAGACATGCCCGATTGCGCTCGCTGCGCCAGTGGTTTGGAAGAAACGGCTGAGCACGCCTTCTACTACTGCGAGCGAGTTCGCCCGTTTTGGGATCACGTCGGCGAGTGGACGGCTCGCATCGAACCCAAACAGCTCGTGCTGCTCGACGTTGGTTACGTCGTGGACAACGTTCTTCCTCCGTATCAGGGTGAGAAGCGTGTGGTGTTTCTCGCGATCCTAGCTGTAGCTAGAATGGTGATTTGGACGACGCGAAACAAGGGATTGTATGACGATGCAAACTTTTCTCATCGTGATCTGGTTTTGTATTTTCGGCATCAGCTGAGGGTCAAAATCAGATGCGATAGAAAACGCTTGGATTGCATAATATTCAGCAAAAGGTGGGTGCATGCAGCGAGCCTGGTCGTGCGAAAGGGGGCAACGTTGGAGTCATCCTTCCCTCCTCTGCCGGCTCATGGCGTCTACGGTACGGGTCCTTAGGGACCCCACCCCTGGTAAGTAAGATTGTTTTTTCCCCTTGAAACCTAGTTAGCAGTATGTTTGTGAGTCATTGTCCCCGTCATCTTGCCGTTAGTTCTCAAGATCTTCCCCATCCCCATTATTTTTTTACCTCAACCCGTATCCTAGTCCGCTTTTTATTGAAGATCTTGAACATTCATACGTATAAAAATCATACTATCTGGTCGTATCCACCCATACCACGCCCAAGCCCTTATTTCTTTGACCCCTGTAGATTAGGATTCCTGCCCCACCTAGGGTAGGTCCGGCTTGTTTCCGGTTTTTTCGCGCCGGAAAACAGTCGGCCTCCAATTTTTATAGACGGGGGGATGGGAGGGCAACCAAACGGGGGATTTTTCCTTTGTTTTTGTATATATTTCGGGTTTTTTTCTCCCATTCCCATCACATTCATTGTAAATAATCATACTTGTAAATAAAAATCATTCATCAATCTCGGGATTTTAAGTATGACTTCTTCATAGAGCAAATGTGGTATTTTGGTGATTGCTGCGCATATGGCGATGGATGAATGGTTATATATTGTACTGCTGAATGGGTCGGCAAATGTGGCTAGCTAGGTGTCCTTAGAATATATAGAAAAGAATGACCGCTCCCTTCCCCTCCCCCAAAACCTCAAGGCCTTGTGCCTTCTGTGTAATATACACAGAAATAAAAGCAGCAGGAACAGTAAACAGACCTGCGTGCCAGACCAAACAAAGCTTATTATTTACTAAGTTTTACTTAGTTAAGGGCTAAAGCTGAAAGTATAGGGCACCCAGTGAGATTCGAACTTTTTACCAATGGTATCTAATCTAGCTTATAAACAATTACACCGTGCTGGTCGGTCGAGACAAAACAAAAGTTTAGTAAAGAGAAAAAAATTTGCTATTCAGCTGGGTTTTTTTTAATTGGTTATAGGAATAGTGGTGAGTGGTGACCCATAATGGACTTTTCGAAATTGGCAACACAGAAATTAACATACGCGCAATGTTAGTATTTATTTATATAGGTCACCGCTTAGACATTGGTCTTGGGTCGCGGCCTGCTCCCTCTGAGAGATTAATCGGCCTTTTGACCGTGTGTCAAGTCGTGTCTGGAGGGAGGCAGCGACAAATAAACTGCTCCCGCTGAGAGAGTTGGTAAATACATCGCCCCCCTCTGTTTTATCTTACCAAACCAATAACTGTGAGTACCGTTTCTTTAAGTTTGTTTTCCTATTAATGTTTGCAGAGCCTCTTCTTAATCATATTGCTGTCCAATACTCTCCAACCGCAAAATTAAGCAACGTTAGATAGGTATAAAACAATAGTCTGAGATTAATCCTCTTCTTCTAGAAGTCTGGAACTTTATGGTGTGGCCGTACCCACATCTACGACAACAAAGGTCGAAAGGTGATGTTCTTTTGGTTACATCAGATTCTGAACAATTATCGCAACTGTGTGGTTAAAGCTTATTGTGAACATGAAACTGCAAAAAAGAATCTCGACTCTTAAGTCCTTGTCATCTTTTAATAAAATATGCATAAAAAAAATCTGCAGTCTAAATACACAAACTTAAATATATAATTACTAAGATTTTATTTGTACAAACATTGCATACCACTCCGCTTTGTAAATGATTCCTTTTAAAAAAATATTTGTTCATTTACATGTGTTGAATTTACATATACAACACCCCTTTTTTTTTTTTTTTTTTTTTTTTTTTTTTAGAGACAAACAGAAGGTTGTCGCTTTTTAAAGTCTCAAATCATACTGATATGAAAAATCTGTTATATAAAAAAAAAAAAAAAAAAAAAAAGCAATTCAAACTGTATAAATATTTGCCCACACAACTTTTGTTTGAATTCTTTGTTTCCAGTGGAGTGAATGGAAATCACTTTGGATCTGGAACATTTTAAATGTAGGTTTTTTTTGTTTGTTTGTTTCAAATATTGTAGACACTTCTGAACCTTAGCAAAGCTAGGTACAGGTCCGGAAAATGGCCAAAAAGGACGTCGTTAACAATGGTGTGCTCATCATAGATCCCCCGAGTGAGTTGAATATCAGTTTAAGTTATTTGTCTGGTATGACCGTGGACAAAATAAAACCTTAGAAATCTACACAAATCAAAACCCGAATGTACAAGGAGCGTGATTCCCTAACCTCGAGACTCAAAATAACCACAGGTTGTCGTACAACTAAAAGTAATTTCTTGTACGGTAGGCTTTAAATAAAGTCTTAGTGTCGGCCCAGAATACTGCCACTGAACATTACCCCTTACTTCTGCGGTTATATAATCAGAAATAATTGCGAAAATTTTAAGAGGACAGTTTCGGTAGGTTTCATGATTAATGGCATATCAACCTTTGTGAGTAATCTAATGCCAAAGCCATCCTTATAAAAAAAAAACACAACAAATGTGGTACTATTCAAGCGGAAGCTGGGGGTCCATACCTCTTTGTAAAGGTATTAACCCCACGAAAGTAAACGTGACAACGCTACTGGAATTCGAACTCGCTTCCTACGATGTTCCAGTCCAAGCACGTTAGCCATTATGTCACGGAATCTTCTGGAATGTTTGAGAACTCTGAATTACTTGACGGAATTTAATCTGTATACTAATAGAATGAATTTTTGTGTAGACATTTTCTCGATTGGCAGGGGAAGTTAGTAAAAATAGGATCTACTTCAGGAGGCATAATATACGAAACAATTACATAGGAAAGGAATAGTTACATATATGCACACTGAAGGATTAGATTAAAAATCTACGCCGTCCACCGGCTTTATCTAGTCTTTCACTGCTAATCCATAACGGCATCGATTCATACCAGGAAGCCAATTTGATATCGACATTAAATGCTCTTAGCACCCCGTCAAAATCTTATACCCCAATTTCCAGACTTCAATGTGATAAACCTGAATCTTAAATACTATTCCTGGAGCTTCTTGCGTCAATAATTCCTAAATCATTTTAGCCTAATCCTACCTCCCAAATATACCCACTTTAGTTAATTTCGTCACTTAATCCGGTCCTTTTAACAAAAATGGCTTTGGCATTAAGTTATCAACGAAGTTTGATGTGCTATTAAACAAGAAAGCAAACCATCCTTAGTTAACTATCAAATGACTTCAGCTTCATTTGGGGAAATTTTTTCATTTCTAAGATAACTTTCAGTGGCCATAAAATGGCGGTCTAGTCCCCCACACACACACACACACTAATTATATATTAGTTAGCTGTATTTATAAAGTTGGCCGTCCTTAGTCGAGGGTGGCCCGAAGGCTCCCTTTTCAAGATCTAGTGCACCGAGGTGTTGCGAGGGCGCTACTCTATTCCCTGGATTACTCCACTTCACCCTTGATCCTTTGCCTTATGAGTGTTAAGCAAGAAGGCATAAAGTACTACTTTCTTTGGTATGACTCTACCTAAGACTGAACCCCGGTCTCCCCCGACCATTGACGAACACTACTCATTAGGCCAATATTTATATAGTATATTAAAGTGTGCTTAATGTCTGAGAGCATATGTAGTAATTTACTAAGATTTTGCTTAGATGTTGCACAAGGCCCATATGAATGGGGCACCCAATGAGACTAACTCTCAAGTGAAGGTTTGCTGGTCTTGCGTATTAACCATTACACCACTAGGGACACCGGATGAGAGAGCCTATGTAGAGCTAAGAATAGTTTAGGCCCAGATTCAACCGCATTTGTTGTCAGTTTCCTACCGATGCCATCACCAGACTAATTGCTGAAATCTACACTATCCTACCTTGTATCGCACCATACACACACACACCATACATACACATACATCCATACATACACGCACACATACATCCATACGCACACACATACATCCACACACATCCACACACAATATCCTGCATAATTGTACGCTAAATTTAATGAGCTGGGTACACTGTCGTTTATGCGTATAATATAAACTGAACCCTTCCTCCATAACTTCCCCCCACACACACACACACACTCACACGATCCACTCGAAGTTAATTTTTCTCAAAATGCTAGCTTTCAAACATGGCTGACCTAAATACATAAAGCATTTTCGACGATATGTTAATTATGCGAGTTTTAACCCGTCTTAAATAATAAATATACTTAATCTAGCCTTTAATGTTCAATTTTTCTGGTTTTATAATTTTGATACTTGTCGGCCTCTGTAGAGCGTAACTGTTAACAATCGCCTGGGTAATATATCTGGTGAGTCAAGCTTGATTTTCTTCTATTAAATAGCACGATACATTAAGTAATCAATATGCGGAGTGTATGTATGTAATATTTCTTTAAGCCGAGGCATATATTGTTTGTTTTTTTTTTGTTTTTTTTGTTTTTTTTTTCCTATGGAAAAGTGAATGATTGCTGCCATAGAAAAAATGCCAACGCCGCTGAACCATTACAGCACTTATATGTTCATGTCTAGCTGCGTTTTACCTGGGAGGCGCGCTTAGTCGTAAATAGAATCGGCGATACTGGTTCAAATCCTGGGCAGGGGAGGATGAATCATTTTTTTCCAACTATGGGTAAATTTGTAGGCAATACTGGGTTCTTTAGGTTAGGCAACCAGTCTAGAGATAAAACTTAATTCAAACCATTTTTACTGAGCTTAAAAACTGACCTTGTGTTATCTTGCTTGTAGCGCTGGGGTTGGGTTTATATCTACTTAAGACTTTGTCTCAAAACTGAAATCTCAAAGACTAAAGTACCTTCTCCGGGCACACGGGCTTTGGGTTGCTTCCAAGTGGTCGCCCGTCGAAGAACTATCGTTGCTTAACTTCGGTGATCTATCAAGATCATGTGCTTTTAGTGCAACTTATTCACTAAGCTTTGCTTAGATATGGCACACGGGTTTCTAATCGCCTACAGCACCAGCGGTTGCTAAAGTGGTCACCTAATTTAAGCGGTGAACTGGTTCATCGCTGCTTCACTTCGGTGATTCATCGAGAAAATCGCTCCTTTCGGTGTAACTTTACTAAATTCTGAAGACTGGTTTTTAAGAATTGTCTGTTCAGGAATTCGAAGAAATCTTCATAAGAATATGACGTCATGCAGCGTTGTGCAGAATATGAAACGTTTTAGAGTTGGTCTGATAACTTAAAATCAGGGCAGTATTTTGTAATCTGATTTTTTTTTTTTCTTCACAATTTAAATATTGTAAGCAACGCTGTGTAGTGTTAGACTTTGATACATTCTTTGAATTTATGAACACTTACTAATTTTTGGTAAGTTCTTCCCTGTCGGCTGAGGCTGTAGAGTACACCGACTGTGCCTGTAAGACCCCGCCCCCTCTCTTAAGAAAGGGGTGTTATATACTTTACCTAGGGATGAAATTTCAGTTCTGGAGCTCTAGGGAATAAGAATACGTCTTCAAGATTCACCCTGACCAAGAATGGTGGTACTTGTTAGTCCCATCTTCGAATCAAATATGTTTAAAAGGTTCTTAGTATTGGATGAGAATGCTTGAAACCAGGAACTTATTGAGATATCAATGATGTTGGTTGGGTATGATGCTAAACTGCATCTGATGTTGAGGCCCCAGTTCTGAAATTTAAGGGAATAAGAATTACCTCTTCATTATCATTACTCTCAGGTCCACTCTGAGCTTGGGTAGTAGTACCTGTTTGGGTTTCATTTCAGGGCCAAATAGAACTGTTCGACCCTTTACTAAGGATTTTTAGTTATCTGAAATGTTCAACTCTGCAAATTAGTATTACATAGAAATAATTAATGTTAAATAGGAATACTTGAAACAAAACAAATTCTAACAAAGTTACCTACAAACTACTCGCTTACAAATCATAAACAGGATTTAGCATTACATAACCCATGTGTTTGATACGCCATAAGACACCCAATCATCTAACCAAAAATTAGGTGCTTAAAATAAAACTAAAATACGAACAAAATTTAAATGGTCATGAACTCAGTCCTTTTAAGCATCAGTTGGACACAATCTAATTACGCATTCATAGTGTAAATTAAGCCCCCACTTCATGACCACCACCACCCCTTTTTGAATAAAAGGAAATGTAAAAACTTAACCGTATATTGTTTCTAAGTCTTATTTATGGCTTTAAGAGATTGAAAACAACCTTCACTTTCAGGGCTAATTTTTAAGAAAAATTAACTTTAAAAAAAGTTGGACCGAATAAAGGGGGGGCGAATTTACAGTATACGTAGAATATGAATTTAAAATTCGGTGAAGAA
This sequence comes from Sepioteuthis lessoniana, assembly GCA_963585895.1. Classification (NCBI taxonomy): domain Eukaryota; kingdom Metazoa; phylum Mollusca; class Cephalopoda; order Myopsida; family Loliginidae; genus Sepioteuthis; species Sepioteuthis lessoniana. The sequence goes on from OY757939.1 coordinate 60,172,861, forward strand.
AAATCTGATACGGGAAGTGTCCAATTATCCATCATTCGTTTATTGTAAACTGATCTCTCACTTTATGGCCTCCTTAATTTGCCCCGCGTTTTATTTTTCTCAAATGAAAGGAAACTAAAGAAATGATTCCGTTTCAAACAGAATTAAAAACATAAGGTGGGGGGAACAATTTTCGAACAAAATTACAGGGTTTCAATAATCCGAATTTTAACTTGACTAGCGAGCTAATTTAGATATGAAAAGTTTAACCTTCAGTGGCCGCCCAAATTTTATGGCTGTGTACCAGCCAAAAGACAAATTGGGTATTCGCCATGTGTAGCGTTGCAGCTTAGACTAGCACTTGGTTGGCTTACAGATGCATTTTTTATGATCGCTTGTCGACCAGATAAAATGGAATGGCCGAAATCTTGAAAAGAGCCGTTATAAGAAAGATCCTGGAAGAAATAACTCGCAGGATTATTTGCAAAAGGCAACGCTCTTGTTGAAAAACTTAGATGTAAGAGATGGCAAATACGTCTGATGCAGGAACCCTGAGATTTTCTGAATAGTGAAACCAAGGCGAAACGGGGTGGCTTTTAATAGGACGTAACGGCGTTCTTGTTAGAATCTCCCAAGACTCATCCGCCAAGTTTATTCCTCTTAAGCCCTAGAAATGAACTAGGTTACCCCCCACTCAGATGCCCTCTTACTAAGAGGGCACCAGCTTATATCGTTATACATGGTGTAATGATTCGTTCATAAATTTGTCATAATTATAACCTGCTGTAGCAATGATAACTTAATCGCTGAGGAGTGTCGAACTCTTTTGAAAAAGGATACTACCGTGTGGACCATTTACACCACGACGAAGGCGCCTCTGGTGGTGTAATGGTTAGCAAGCTCGACTAGCAAACCTACACGAGTGAGTTCGAGTCTCATTGGGTGCCCCTTTCATATGGCCTTGTGCCACATCTAAGCAAAAAGCTTAGTAAATTTCCATTTACACCACGACGAGACATAATTTATATCAAACATTACTTTTGGCATTGAAATTCCCCACCACCACCACCAATGAAGATTGGGCACACAGCTCAAGAGGAATAATCATTGAAATTAACTTGCTACGATGAGACGCTCTTTAGCATGAGGCTACCCGTTGGGATCGAACTTGCAACTCTGTAATTATGACAGCTAAACTTGACTAATCACTTCACCAGAAAAATATCACGTGAGTGTTGCTATGTTAATTTTACTTTCACCCTACTTAAATGGGGAGAGTACCCGTGGGGTAGCGGTTGACGTGCTGGACTGCAATATCACAGAGGGCGAGTTCGAACTTCAGTCCTATAGTTACGTTCACTTTAGGATTGATACCCTTAAGAAAAGTATGAACTCTTATCCACCCCAGGTATGGGTTAAATGATACCATGACTGTTCTCTTACAAGTAGGGTCATTGGCATCACATAATTCAAAAAGACTGATATGCCATTAAACAAAAAAACCAAACCTTACTAGGTTTGTTTCGTCTTCGACCATTCTTTAGTTTACATTCTTGGAGGCATGCTTAATGTCACGGTTATTGCCTTAAATGGAATCGGTGACACTAGTCAAAATCCTGAACGAGGTTTTGTTTTACTTCACGTTAATACCAAGGCAACGGCATGAATCTGTTCTCTGCCAGCTATGGGGGTGGGGAATAGAACAGACTGGGCTCTGTAGCCTTTAATAGGCAACTGTTCTAGAAGGAAAGTCCTGTATCCAAACCATTCGCACTCTGCTTAATAATTGATCTTGGTACATATCCCGACTGTCCTGGAGAGGTTGGGTAGAGCTATACATTCCTGAATAAGCAAAGTGTGATGTTGTATATTGCAATAAATAACAAAGCTTTTGAATTCAACCTCATCTTTTTGAACTGTTTAATACTAAGTGAACGAAGCATAGGCACAGAAAGGCTCACTTGGTCACGAGTCACTGGATTGTTTAATAAAATTACTTTGTGATATGAGCCAGGAAGTATGGCAATATGAACCGTGGAGGTCAAATACGACACGGCTCACATTCTACGAATTTCTGCGTTCACACGCACACACAAATTTGACGCACTCATCCATGTGGTATCCAGTCGTACATTGTTTCAAAAACGATCCAACCATCGTTTTGACACCTTTTTGTTGGTACTTGTTTAGAGTTGATGGATGTTTTGGAATGCGAACAAATGTACACAAAGTATATCGTACAGCGTTATGAACAATATGGTAATCATCTTTTTGCTCTTTTAAGCGAGATCAAAAAGAATATAAAAAGAATAAAACTTGCTTGGATAGAAAACATTTTCAGGGTTTGTTTTTTGCTTTCGGTTTAACATTTTTTTTGTTTCGTAAACTGAACACTGCTAAAAAAAATGAAAATCTTGATTTATTTTAACGGCGCGTGAACTTTGTCCGTTTTTCATGCCTACAAATTAGGAACTTTTGTAAGTTCTATTTACATTTTTGTAAAGTTATTTCTGAAGTTTTTACGCAGTTATATCATCATTTCAAATACTAATAAATCCCACACAGTTGTACGGTCTCGAGTATTCCTATCTAATACTTATAATTTATACACAGTTGTATGGTTTCAAGTTGGTATTTCTATTGAATGTCCTGAACTACATTTGATGGTGAGGCTGTTGTCAAGGAGTTCGAGGAATATGGATTATCTCTTCATTACCATTATTCTCAGGTATACTTTGACCCGTAGTGTTACCATTTGTTCAGTTTTGTTTTTAACTTGTAATTTGTTTGAAACTATACAGGTGTATGATAAAAACTGGATAGAATTACTCGTGTTGAATTGCAATACGATTCAACTGTGCAAACAACTGATCTTTTTAAAATTAGTTACCTACAAACTATTCGCTTACAAATCCTGTGTTAACAGGATTTAATATCAAATAACCTAAACTAAAGCTCCTTTATTTGCACAGTTATATGGATTCAAGTGACCAATAATTTATTGCTTGAAGTAATATCATATACAATTAACTTAGAAACTAACCTGCTTCACCCTAACAGGTCCAACAATTCAGACGTAGAGAAGAGCGTGGAATAATGGAAATGAAGGGGATAAACCAAAAAATCCTCGGACCTCCCCTTACTGGAGCATCACCACCAGGTGCTATTTAGTGTCATGCTCAGAACACCCTCCTCCGGACATGAAATCTGTATATACGAGATAACATTGGGGATACAACAATTGAAATGCTTGGTGGCGAGTGAAGATATTTACTAGTTACCACTGTAAAAGGATCAATATTAGTACTAACCGAAAGACTACACAAACGCGTTCCATGGTAGAACTATAGATTGTTTCCTGAACAAGCAGTATGTAGAAGGGGTACAAAATGGATAACTGCTTACTGGTGATGATTACCTATTGTATCACTTGAGCGCGTATAGAGGAATCATTGTAAATGCTGCTACATTGTGAACCTGAAGTGTTTAGTGATCATTTTGGTAGCGGTAAAACAATTTGCAGAATTCGAGGCTTATTGGCTGTATGTCGTGTTCAATGTGCTACTTCGTGTGGTGCTCGCGACGAACGTCCCAGAGGGACAGAAAACTAAGTTTAGCGACTAGGTCATGCTGTGAGGAAAAAGTATTGGCGCTTTTCTATCCATGGGTTACAAGAAAGGGTATTGACAAGTACCAATTATAGATACGTTTATATCTTGTGACGGTCTGTAACGAAAACTACTTCACTACCGACGGCACAATTCCCGTAGTTATTTACGTTATATTCTCTAAGCGTTATATTCTCTTAAGTCGAGCGAATAAGATTCGCCTCAAAATAGCCTGATATAATTCACTTAAAAACTGGTAACGTTATATCACAAAAATAAAAGTTTATATCAGTGTGGATAATTCGCAAACTGGTTTTAACAATTACTTTTTTCTTTCAATGCTATTTTATTCTCAACATATTAAAAGCAGTTTTCTGTATAACAAAATGGAAATGAATCGACAAATATGAAGAAAATAGAAAAACTTTATATAGAAATCGGTTAAATCTTGTATTTATTGAGGTTTTTGTCTCTTTATAATTAAATATTTTATTGAATTAAACTCTAATATTTTCACCGAGCGGAGGGTGCATATTTTTGCTAGTTTTACATATTTTAAGCAACAAATCTGAAATGATATTTGTATAGGTTTGCAAAAGATATCTTGCACACACTGTATGATATAACTTAATGTTGTGTACAATATGGAATTCTGCTAGTTTAATTAACAAACCAAAATGCTATTTCTAAATATAAAGAATTGGGCAACACTTTAAGCAACAAACAAAACGGGTTAATTTTTTTCTTCGAAATTAAAACCTCTCCCCTACTTAGAGGGAGTGCCCGTGGCATAAATACCTCGTAGTCAATTCATGTCACGCTGCCAGCACAGATCTCCTTGACACTCTCTTGTCCATCGCTCCCGGTAGGTCTTCAAGACTATATCCTGTATCGGCACAGTTGCTGTATATAGGTTCTAGCTGGTCGTCCTGCCTTTTCTCGTCCATGTGAAGGGTCCACAGGAGTATATTGCTTTTTGAGTTCGTCCTTTCTTCTCCAGTCTCCCGCATGTCTAAGACGTAGTGAGCTAGTTCGGACTTACACCATTGGGGGAAGGTATAAACCCTCAAATCTTCACAGCTTACGATTAAATAGTACCACTCCTGTTCTACAAGGAAGACTTTGGCATTAAATAACTAACGAAGTTTGACATGCTACTGAACAAACTGAAATCATTTGGAAAAGCATCGGATTGTTTTTGAATTTGTCTGGCAAACAGGCAGCGATCTTTAATGGAGATAGTTAGGAGGGCCCTACAAAAATGTTCTAATTTATATTGCGTGTTCTTTCTCCCCCGTACGAAGAACATCAAAATTTTACATGGTTGTAATCTTTGTTTATGCACATCATAGGGAATTTTAAGTCCAATAACCAATAGTTGTGGCTTTTTTTATTATTATGCTATCTATAATTATGAGAACGAAAGATTTCCTAAATCCCTAATTTGTCACGAGTGAATCAAGTAAGTAAACATTGCTCCAGCACTTGCAGAGCAAACTACTAAATTAAGCGTGACATAAACAATCCAACTTCAAAAAATCTGAATATTGCATATCATGTCCGAGTGTGTAAATTCCATGTCCTCATCCAAACTTGTTCTGTTATTATACGGCCTATATAAGCAAGATTTTACAGAAATAACGCAGTTGAGTTGTTTATATTAGTAAAATTATATGCATTTTGATGTCCACACCAATTACCAGTTGGAAATCGACTGCAATTCTCTTCAGACCCCCCCCCAACAACTTTTCATGATTCTTTGACTAATTTTAATAATGGTTAACACATGTGATCAAGTGACAGCAAGTCTCATCATTACTCCATATATACCCTTGGGAAAGGTATGAATCCAATTATTCTCCCTCCAGCTATGGGTAAATAGTAGGGCAGACTAGGTTCTTCAGCCTTGGTGAGGCAACTAGTCTAGGAGTTGGAAAACTCTGAATTCACACCTGCTAAACTCCGCTTAAAAATTGACCTTGTGTCATATCCTGCCCGAGCGGAGAGGTTGGTAAATGATATACTCAGTAATGCTGCCTTATGGATTTTTAAAGTATTTCTCAAATTTACAATTCTTTAAGACTGTTCGAAGGGCACAGCAGTCATGTTCTGCGTTTGAATAGTGTTTTTTTTTTCCTGTACTGTTTTAGTATCAGGATTACAAATAAAAACTAGATTTCCTTATTTCCGATTTCATTCACTGACATTCTCGTTTAACAAATTCAAATGCCATAAAATAATTTCATACGAGAATGAATAGAATAATACCAATGCTTGACCCACAGTGGAATGCAAAAGTAAAGCAAATGTTACTTGTTTACGATTGGTGTTCGTTCAAGAATGGAAAGGATTTGAACCCAGCCGACTGCATCTCTGCATAGAGGTACGACTTCTCCCAACGAGTGTTGGGGATATGACACTAAACAATCTGGTAGTCAGGCTTCAGTCCTGGAGCTCTGGGAATAGTTCCACTTCACTGCCATAACTCCTAGGTCTTCTATAACCTGGAGTGGTAGTACCTGTTAAGATCCCATCTATGGGTCAAATAGAACTTTGACCATTTACCTGTGTGCAAACAAATGACTAATGCTAAAATAAATTGTTACCTAACAATACTTGAAACCATTTCACTGTTCAAACAAATGAGGTCTGGCTTGTTTAAAATGTTACCTATGAACTATTCGTTTACGAATCCACGTCTCGAATGATAAACAGGATTTGGCACTAAATAACCGACAAGGGTTGATTGTGCCATAAAATCCAACCAACGAAAGAATTTGCCTTCCAGTCTCCCAAGTGCGTGAATTATCATGGGTTCAATTCTAATTCTGACATGTAAGCATCCGGGCAAGGTTTTCCTTTTTTCTCTTTCCTGGTTCACATCAACCACCTGATAAGATCACATTCTTTTAAAACTATGCTTGCTCCTCAACTGACATGCCATTAGGTTCACTCTGACCCGGAGTGGCAGTACCTGTCAGGGGTCCATCTATTGGTCAAATAGATACGCTTGAGTATTTGTATACTTGATGGTATGCAACTCTAAATTATTTGAATAAATAGTTACTTTTAAGCTATAGTTCTTTACTAAAGATTATTAGTTAGATGAAACCATATAATTATGTGCAAACAAATGACTATGAAATCAAGTTAATTTGTATTCATTTGGAATGCTTGAAACCAGAAAATTGTGCAAATTATTTGTATTAGATTGGCAAACCTGATATTAAGAGTAAAGTTGGTGACCCGAAGGCTCCATTTTTACCCTTAATCCGTACCTTTTTTTTTTTTTTTTTTTTTTTTTTTTTTTTTTTTTTTTTTTTTTTATAATGCTAAGCAGCATCAAGTACTTTTCTATTAGTTTTTGGTATGACTCTATCTGGGATTGAACCCAAGTCTCTCTGCCCATTGGCGAACACTGTACCCACGAGGCCCATGGGCTGGTTACAGTGTGCAAAAACTCTTAAACTATACAATGTAAATATGTACAATGACACAGTTCTCACCTCTTAGCATGAAATAACCCTGTGCATGTCAACGTGCCATTAAAATCAATCATTACACGACATTAAGAGGTGAATGAGAAAAGGGAATTTTTCCATTTGGGGGTGGGGGAGTATATAGCAATCTTTACACTTATAATTTAAGTCGGTACAGTTAAACAATCCACACAGTGAAAACGGAGGTTTTGAAAGAATAGTGTAGTCTATGTACAATGGGCACCTTTCATAAAGATAAAAAATGAGAACACTTCAGAGAAAGGAAAATCGGTCGAAGACAAAAGTTATACCGACTTTTCTAGTACCAAGTTAACTGTTTAGTTTTAAAATCAACAACTCCTTATCTTAAGTTGTCTAGCTTTTTAAAAAGCTCCAACCAGCCAATCACCTTTTCTCAACTTTCTGGATATACAACAGTAATGAAATTGTTATAAACAATTGAATCCCATTAAATTTAGCTATACTTAAAAAAAAAAAATAAAATAAAATTTAAATTTTTTTCAATACGTATTTCAAAATTATGAAAACCACTGTTAAACTCTAGCACACAATATTAAAGTCTGAGCACACACATCTCTCTCTCTCTCTCTCTCTATATATATATATATATATATATATATATATATATATATATATATATATATATATATATATATATATTTTAAATTAGTAAAATGATATTTTCAGTGATTGTTCAATGTAATTTGTTATATTATTACATCCCCCCCTACACACACACCTCTGCCGATTTCCTCTTTCCTCAAATGAAAAGATACCAGAATTTTTATTTCTAGCAGAACATTACATAATGAAATTGAACATTATTTGTTATCATACTCGGTATAGAAATTCTGTAGCCAAAAATTGCAACCTCTGAAACTGCATGTATTTCATTTTAGGTTAGTTGGGATGGTGAAGATTTTGATGATAGATAAATTTTGGTTGGGTAATGTTCCACTAAAATCCTTTTGATTTCTTTGGGTTTTGAAGAAAAACTGACATTTCATTTCAACCGGCTCATTGGCCGAGTGGGTAGAATGTTCGCCAATGGTCCGGGAGACCTGAATTCAATCCCAGATCGAATCGTACCAAAGACTTTAAAAATGGTACTTGATACCTTATATCACCGAGTGTTAAGAGGTATGTATCAAGGGTAAAGTGGAACAATCCATGGAAAGGAGTAGCGCCCTCCCCTACAACTTGGTGTAGTAGCTATTGAAAAGGGAACCTTCTGGTCGCCCTCGACTAAAGGGAGACAACTTTACTACTGATACCAGCTGCGGAAGAAATACCTCGCACATTTTTAAGCTATCAACTATGTGGTACAAATAAGTTAGGCAAGTGACAATAGTAGCTCCATCTAACTAATCTCTTGCCTTTTTTTTTTTTTTTTTTTTTTTTTCAGTTATGATCCTGGTTAGAATGAGATTTCAAAAGGTTGACAAAAAGTATGAAGGAATTTACACAACTCTCGCAGTCGGGACATTAAGGTTCGAGCGGTTTGAAATCTACCAAATGGCTTCCTTTTTTAATCGATGAACCTGAGATTCTCATGTTTTCAATTCATAACAGTAAAGTTTATGGTTTGAAAATTCTATCGGAAACGGCATCAAAGTTCTCTCGGTAGAATTTAGATTCTCCAGTTTTTTTTTTTTTTTTTTTTTTTTTTTTTACTTTCAACTATAAATGCATCGGTTCAAGTCATTACCTTAATGATTGCATTTGAAAAAAAAATGGAGTTGGTGTGCTAGAGAAAACAACCAACGTCTGTTAGGGTCCTATTTATGGGTCAAATAGAACTGTTTAATAGTTTATTATACTTGAAACCCTTTAACTGTGTGCAAACAAATAGGGTCTGGCTCGTTTACAAAAATTACCAACAAATTACTCGCTTAGAAATCGCGTGTAAACATGATTTTAGCATTAAATAACAAAGTGTTGATATAACATTAAATTAAATCACCTAAATTAAACTTTTATGAGAACTTCTATATCGGTATTATCGTTTGTAACTGTTAGTATAAAAAAAACTCTAAAATAACTGAGAACCAAGACTTAAACTTGGTGAACTACCTGGTTAAGAGGTTGTGTTGGTGTGCATATATCATATACACGAATACAAACGTGTAACACGTTAGCAAATTCATTCTTTTTCTCCATTGGTCTAAGGTAAAATAATGTCTCTTAACAAAACTGTATCCTTTGCGTGTCCAACAAAACGAAGCCATCACGAATATACTCTTTATTTGCAAGTGAAAAAAAAAAAATTACCCCCAAAAAACCATTGTTTGCCCATTATCAAGTATAGTGGAGTGACTATAGCGATTTTTCTAATACTGACACCTTAATCCCACACCGCCACACTTTGTATCATGCATGGTTAACTACAGGTCCCTCGGCGTTCCTGAAATTCCATCTCTCTTATCTCTCTCTAGATAGATAGATAGATAGATCTCAAAGAAATAAGTGTTAATAAAACGCTGATTCTTTCGGAGAGGGAGCAATGTCCAAGTGTGGCACAAGCCCAAACATACTCGCGTTAAATCTAGATTTTTTTTCATACTCTTGGGAAAGGTATGAACCCCCTTATCCTCCCAGCTATGGGTTAAATAGTACCACTACTGTTCTTCTAGGAGAATGGCTTTAGCATTAAATAACCTACAAGGATTGATATGCCATTAAAAAAAGAAACTAAACTAGATTTTTTTTTCACTGAGCACGTGTATTTGCCCTACTACACCGCAATGAGTTGGATGTGACACAAGATGATAATTTTTAAAACGGTTAAGCTGGGTTCAATTTAGTCTTCCATCTCTTTGACTGGTTACCTTTATGAAAGCTAAATAACCTAGTTCCCCACCCCAATTTGTGTGCATGTCTTGCATAACATTCGAGAAATGTTTTAAATTTTCCATTGTATGTTCGCACGACGCTGCCAATTATGTGCTAACTTCATGTTCATTACATATTGCTGCTTGAATTTTTCATTGTTTTTAACATCAGAATTAGTTGAACGGGCGTTCGATGACTCACGATTTATACAATATAAATTAGCCATGGCATTAAGCATTTTTGGTTTTTCTTTGTTTAATGGCATATCAGCCTTCATGGGTTATTTAATACCAAAGCCATCCTTGTAGAACATGAGTGGTAATATTTAACGCATAGCTAGGGGTAAGAGATAAATAGGCTTATAAAAAGTGATCATGATAGCGCTACTGGGGTTTGAACTTTCTTACTGGGATGTCTCCGTCTTGTACATTAGCCACTACGCCACGATAACTTCTCTTGTCACTTCCTGCGTTCAGTGTTTGTGGGTTTTTTTGGGGTTTTCAATAAAATCTTATAAGTAAAGTTGGCGACCTTAGACAAGGGTGACCAAGGACTCCCTTTTCAATAGCTACTACACCGAGGTGTAGGGGGGAGGGTGCTACTCCATTCCTGGATTTCTCCACTTTATCCTTACGTTTATAATGCTGAGTGTTAAGCAAGACATCATGTACCATTTGAGTCTTTGGTATGACTCTGAGATTGAACCCCTGTCTCCCGGACCATCGACGAACATTCCCCATATGCCATTAAATGGGAGGTGCCCGTGGTGTAATGGTTATCGTCACAGGATATGGACACGGCGATACGAGTTCAATTCCTGGACAAGACTGATTGCATTTCACATAGCACTAATACCTTTTGAGAAAGGTATGAATCCAATTATTCTCCCTCCAGCTATGGATAAATAGTAGGGCAGACTAGGTTCTTCAGCCTTGGTGAGGCAACTAGTCTAGAAAGAAAAACTCTGAATTCAAACCTGTTAAACTCCGCTTAAAAAATTGACTTTGTGTCATATCCTGCCCGAGTGGAGGGGTTGGGTAAATAGGATCGAACATTCCCCTATTACAAGCTTTACTGTAACCACGAGTACAATATACCACTTGGAAATCAGTCGCTGGAATGTAGTTCCCCCACCACCACCACAACTAGCTCTGCTATTTTTAAGGTTTTAAGCATCTCATCTCTGCTTCATTAGATACAACGAAGCACTGTCGGTAAAGGTAACTCCCCCTGCACCAACAAAAAATGCATTTCCTATATATATATATATATATATATATATATATATATATATATATATATATATATATATATGCACCACGAAACCCTCATGGGGGGGTTCCAATTTTGGGGTAGATTCGTAATTGTGCACAGTTAAATGGCTTTTTTAACACTAATCCTATTTAATTGTATGCAAACAAATGTCTTCTAGTATTACTACTAACAATAATTCTATTTATCCAGTATTGTGTAATTTTTGCGCACTTTATGGTTTCAAATAATTACTATTAATCCTTAGTAAATATTTTTCAATTCTATTTGACCCATAGATGGGATCCTAACAGATTCTACCACTCCGGGTCAGTGGACTTAAAAATGCCTATAGAATATAACTTGAGATTATTGAAAAATAGTTTAGTTTCATTTTAAAATTTTCCTTTGAATTCATTAAGTTTTGGCCAAAACTTTTTTAAACTGATATTCTAAGAATTTAGAAATGACGGTAAGGATCACCTGAAATCGACTTTTTTCCTGGGGTTGTAGAATCTCTGTAGAGGGGGTAAGATCCCCACACACACACCGAGTTTCCTGGATATGACTAGAAACTGTATCTGATGGTTAGGCTTCAGTCTTGGAGATCTAGGGAGGAATGTGGAATACCTTTTCATGGCCATTACTGCCAGGTCCACTCCTACTACCTGTTAGGATACCATTTTTGGGTCAAATAGAAATTGCATTGTGTTCAAGCAAATGACTGCTAAATTGAATCGTTTGTGTTACATAGCAATACTTGAAACCATTTAACTGTATGCAAACAATGGCAATACTTGTCCAAACAAATTAACTCTAACTCCATTTAAAAATAAAATCGCCAACGAACTATTCACGTACAAATTATGTATAACCATTTTAAACTGTCCAAACAAATGACTGGTGTTGTTATTCATTGCAATACTTGAAACCGTTAAACTGTGAACCAACAAATGAGCTCTGGCTTGTTTAAAATCTTACAAACCTTTCTGTAAACAAATTTTATATCTAATATGTATAAATTAGCAGGATTTGGCATAAAAAAAACTACAAAGGTTGATATGCTATAAAACCCAATCAATAATAATTTGTGAATTGTAATGGTATTTACCAACCCCTCCGCTCGGGCAGGATATGACACAAGGTCAATTTTTAAGCGGATTTTAACAGGTTTGACTTAAGTTTTCCTTCTCCTAGACGAGTTGCCTCACCAAGGCTGAAGAACCCAGTCTGTCCTATTTACCCATAGCTGAAGGGAGAATAATTGGATTCATACCTTTCCCAAGGGTATTATTGCTATGTGAAATGCAATTGGCCTGGTCCAGGATTTGAACTCGTGTCGCCGTGTCCATTCCCTACGACGATAACATTACACCACGGTGAATTGTAATAAGATATGAAATTTATTGGTTCCTGAAACCATTATCTGGATATTTATTTGAACAATGTCTGGAAGACTGACAGTTGCCATGCAACAGGTCTTCATCTCGCTGCCAGTGATTGTGCCAGAATAGTTACGGTCAGCGGTTGCATAAGAGTTGGTACAGTTCGGTGCCAGTGTCATTGCAGGACTTCCTAGAACGAAGTAAAAAAACATTTTTACTGCTAGCTGGAGAGGGGTAGAGATGGATTCATGCCTTTTTTACAGGGACATTCGTGCGAAATGAATACGAACACTGCTCGCATGTGTGTGAGTTTTTCTTTTCCGTGCTGATAACCGTTACAGTATCTCAACTCTTTCGAAATTTATATAAGACTAGACAACCAGTAAACCAGATGGATTCTCGTTCTAACTGCTTGCTATGATAATATATAAGGATTCTAATTAGCATCTAATTTTCAGTCGGAACGAATTCTGATCCTACAAATTATTCCGGATAGTTATTTGTTCTCTTAACTTTTTCAAAGTAGTTTTTGATTTAGAAAAAAATATTGCTATGATGCGCTATTTTTGCTGGTTTACGGTTACATACACTCATTGCTTTGGGGAAAAGATAAATTCATCTCACCTTTCTCATCCAACCTCGGCTGTAAATAGATAGTAGGGGTTGACTGAATTCTTTTAGCCTTTTAAGTACTGAAACTGGTCTAGGTAAAAGAATCTAAATTTAAAGCCGCTGTACTCTGCTTGAAATTTTGAAATATAGATAGCCACAATGACCAAACTAGTCTGGCAAGCTACTGACAATAAAAATAGCCATCCCATGTTCTATGGGCAGGGTATATTAATCTAGGCTTGACAAATTGCTTGGAAGTTACAGATTTTCCCGAAAACATCAACTATGTTTGAATGGAGCAATCTTGGAAAAATAAGATTGCATGTAGCCAATAAAAAAGTTTTACTCTTCAAGGATTCGATTTCTTGAACAGCTTTCTCAAAAAAAATTAAATTTGTTTGGTATTTACCAACAAAGGAATATTCCGTTCTGTTTCGATCAGAAACTTAATCTCACGTGCGTGTGATGGTGGTGGTTGCAATGAAATAAGCAAACGCAGATTAATGGAAAGGTATAGGAATGTTTGGCTGAACTTTCAAAATTAGAAAGAGAAATTCAATATAAATTCGATTTTTGATTGGAAATAACTTCGGACGTCCAATATTCTGTAACTGGGGATAAGGAATAACGACGATGATGAATACGAAAATATTGTCTAGAAAACCAGGATCATCTTGTAAAAAAAATCTTCTACAAGAGACGAATTTTCCGACGTTTCCTAAGAACAATCTGAGGATTTAATCTTCTCAAGCCTCATCCTCTTGGCTATTAGCTACCTTGGGTCTAAGCTCCCAAAGTCCACAGAACGCGTTCAGAATTCTCTCCTGGGCGCAAAGCTCTTTGTTGAAAACTATTCCATTGACGGTAAAGCTGAAATTGGCGTGTCTTTAGCGATATTTAAACAATGTTCTCATTGGATAATGGCGTATATGTTAATTGGTTTTTTGAATGTCGAATGACAAAACCAGAAAACCATCCACAGCCTCCTCTTGCCTCTTTGAACTGTAGAGAAGTTTCCTTCATCCAATTGTACAATAAAACAGGATCGCTTATTTTACTATCACAAATTTCCGTTTTTGCAACCCCCTTTCCTATACTGCTTGTTTATAGGACAATATATGCATAGTTTCTGTCGGCACATGTTTGTGTATTCTTTTCAATACTATTTGTATGCATGTTAAGTATACATTTAGTGTTTGTGTAAATGTGTTGTCTTCCTTCCGTTTATTCAGTGTTAGTATATCATGGGTATACAAATGCTAATATTAGTCCCTTTTAAGTGGCGACTCAAATATATTCCTACATCATTGTAACTCGGAGGTAAGATAGAATGGCTATTAAAATGAATCTGAAATTTTCATCCGAAGATTTTTCTGTTACCTTTTGAACTGTCGTTTTGTTTTAGTTTCTTTGTTTAATGGTATATCAACCTTAGTGGCTTATTTAAAGCCAATGCCATCCTTGTCGAAGAATAGTAGTGGTACTATTTCTCTCGTAGCGGAGAGAGAGAGTAATAGTCCAAAAGTGGACGGACGGAATGGTACGACTGTGGGGGGTGGGGGTGTTGATAAGACCTTAACTTGTGTGTTGAGAGGGTTAATGTAAGAATCTCATCTCATTTTGCACTTTAGCACTTCAACAGAATATTCTGGATAAGTTCAATTTTTCCAAAACTCTTAAATTAAACTTTCAATTGTTTAACCAATGGCCCGGGAGACCTGGGTTCAATCCCAGGTCGAGTCATGCCAAAGACTCAAAAAATGGTACTTGATGCCTCCTTGCTTAACACTCAGCATTATAAGGTGCGGATCAAGGGTAAAGTAGAGCCATCCAGGGAAGGAGTAGCGCCCTCCCCTACATCTTGGTGTAGTAGCTCTCGAAAAGGGAGCCTTCGGGTTACCCTCGACTATGGTCGCCAACTGTACTTTACTTACTTACTATTGCTTTTTATCATAACTCTGTTAATACACCCTTTATTACTCTATAACGATTTTGATACAAAAACTGTCGATAAATTTGATTGTTTTATCGCATATCAACACTTGTGGGTTATTTAATGCGAAATACTAGTTTGTTTTATAATCTCATTAGTTTACACATAGGAATATTTGAAAACCATTTTACCACTTCACATTGACGTAAATAAAATTACTAATGTAATACGAACAATTTGTACACGGCTGTATGGTTTCAAATCATGTCGTGCCGCCAGCACGGATCTCTGACCCTCTCTCGCCATTTCCCCCACCCCCGATCGTTCATTGCCTTGGTTTCAAATAACCAATGATAATCCTTCGTAAATGATTGAACAGTTCTATTTGATCCATTGATGGAACCCTAACGGGTACAGCCACTTCGGGTTAGTGGCCTAAGAGTAATGGTAATGAAGGGAGTACTCCACATTTCCCCAAACTCCAAGACGGCAGCCTCACAGATAAATGCCATTACCAGAACGAGTATCCATAGACTCTTAATTATACTGTCGCCAGTTTTATCTTGTTTTAACTTTTATTACGACACCTTGGCCGATACACTTTCATTTTTTATCATTTTAAGTTTTCTTTCATCTGGTCGTCTCGCATAATGGCCTCGTTAACAAACTAGGCTAACTATACCATTCTGACAGATAATCCCAGAATACGCCGACTGCATCTCTGCACCACCACCAATGAGTGTTTTGAATATGACTGGAAACTACATCTGATGGTGAGGGTCCAGTCCTAGAGCTCTGGGGAAATGTGAAGTACCCCTTCATTGTCATTGATCCAAGCTCGACTCTGACCCGTAGTAGTAGCACCTGATAGGGTCCTATCTAGGAGTCAAAACGATTTGAAACTTAAATTGTGTGTAAACAAATGACTGGATAATTGATTTGTTAGTGATACATAGCAACACTTGGAACCATTTCACCGTGTAAACGAATCTGTAATGTTGAATAGAATTATTAGTGTTAAATAGAAATACTTGAAACTCTATAATTGTGGTTAAATTGAAATTGGTATTACAGAATACTTGGACTGTGTGCAAAGGAATGAATAGCGCAAACTAAAGTTGGCGACTTTAGTCGAGGGCGACTCGAAGGCTCCCTTTTCAAGAGCTACTGCACCGAGATATAGGGGAGGGCGCTACTCTAATCCTTGGATTGTTCCCCGTTACCCTTGATCCCTTACCTTATAATGCTGAGTGTTAAGCAAGGCGAAATCAAGTACCACTATTTCGAATCTGATGACTCAACCTGGGATTGAGCCACGGTCTCCTAGACCATTGGCGAACACTCTACTCATTAAACCTATAAAATGATTAAATAGCCCTACTTGTAAGCGTTTCAATGTGTACAAACAAATGATCAATATTGAATTGTGAGCAATAACTGATATCAAAACCCCAACTATGCGGCCACCTGCCTCCCATCATGAAAACTATCCAAGTTAGACGAGCCAGACACGCAGGACACTGCTGGAGAAGCAGACGAGCTCATAAGTGATGTACCCCTATGGACCCCCACATATGGCCGAGCAAAAACAGGACGACCAACTAGAACATACGTACAGCAGCTATGTGAGGATACGGGATGTAGCCCTAAAGACCTGCCAGAGGCGATGAACGATAGGGAAAAGTGGCGAGAGGGTCAGGGATATCCGTGCTATCGGTACGACATGAAGTATGTACAAACAGTAACAGTACTTGTGTGCCAACGAATTAATTGTCGCTCATTAAAAATGAAATTACTTCTAAACTATTCAATTAGAAAACGTGTATATTCACGTAAATGTGTGCAAATAAATGACTGATGTTAAAGTGTTACTGTTACATAGCAATACTTGAAACTATTTAACTGTGTGCAAAACAAATGGTTAATATTGAATTATTAGTGTTTGATAGCAATAATGGATAGCATTTTAAATGGGTAGAAACACTAACAGTACTTGTGAGCAAGCAAATTAGTCCTAACTCGTTTAAAAATGAAATTATCTACAAACTATTTAAATGTGTGCAAACAAATGACCGATGTTAAATTGTTGCGTTGCAAATCTCGAAACTTACACTTTGTGCAAACAAATGATTAACAGTATATAGAATTTATTCATGTTTGATCAAAATACTTGAAACCATTTAACTGTGCCAAAAAAAACTTTAGGTTTAAAATGTTATCTACAAAATGTGTTAACAATTCGTATATATTCAATATATGTATAAACAGGATTTGCTGTCAGATAACTTACATTGGTTGATATGCCATAAAACCAAAACGAATCAAACCAGATAATCGTGGGTTCGAGCTTTACGTTGGACGAATTAAGTCTCTTGCTCTACCGACCGAGTTCTCTGGCGTAGAGTAACTTGTTCAGATTGGTCTAACTGGATATCCTAAATTTCTGTTTGTTCACTATCAGTGGGGCTTAAAATACACTGACAGTATCATCCCCCACCGATGCAGGACAAAAACCCAACAAAAATGTATTGTTTTAGGTATGACACGAAACTGCTTCTGATCGTTAGGTTCCAGTTCTGAGGAGTATGGAGTACCACTTCATTATTACTCTCAGGTCCACTCTGACCCAAAATGGCAGTACCTGTTAGTCCCTCCCTCCCATGAGTTATAGATTTTTTTAGCACACGGTTCTATCCAAAAAAATTTAAACAGATCTAAGAAACAAGACGTAAATATGAAAGCGATTCCTTAACCTCTATGCATAAAATAACCCTAGGCGGATTGACATGCCGTGAAAATCAATTATTCGCACTTGAGCTTAGATTAGCTAAGTTTAGTAAATAACAAGTTTTCTTCCAAACTTTTTTTTTCTCAAAAGCTCATTACTATTACTGATTTCATATCAGGTTGCATTTCATCAAAATATTTTGGGCCGAGACACACTTCATTACTATTTCATTACTAGTTTTGTCCTCCATCTTATTACTATCAAACCCAACAGTCTGCGTCGTATTTACTAATTTCAAGTTAAACATGTTATGTTTCCAACTTATTAATGAATGATCATGTGTTTAAGATAATCTCTCCCGCTCGTGTAACCCATATTCAGACCCCCCCCCCAAGTGTGTACCCATTCATACCTGCCCCAGTATTAAATTGCCTGCGCTTATTGCATCGTATCACTTTCATATACAAATGAAGATACTAAAAAAACACTTACATTCCAACGAAATATACTGAATCACAAAGGCGCACGTGTGTCAATCGACCCACACGTCAACATTCGATACTTGGGACATCGATCTTCTCTCAAATTTATTTCTTTAATTTGGGCCCACGCAATATTGAGTTATCCAAAGTCCGTCATTCTTCACTTTAGCTTCCCACTAAACTTATCCCCCTCTCATTCTTTCTCATACAACTTCTCTCTCTCTCTCTCCATATTTTATATTAATCTCGTATTCAAAAAGTATCAAAACTGAAAAAATGAATGAAACTTAAAGTTCCTTTGGCATTCAACATTTATTTTAGTACGACATCCCTTAAATAGTGAATGCCGACGGGACTAAGCATTTTTTCTATGGCTACATTAGTTTCGATTCGTGTGTGTCTCCTTGCAATAAAATGATTCCATGTCAAATTGGACTTAGTGAGAAGTCGGCTAAATACTTATTCCAATGAGTTTTCCGTTTGTCGAGACCCTTAAATATTTATGGATTCGGGAGGGAATTTATATGATGTAAGCTACGTTTTATTTCTCCTAATGTACTCCTGGGGGGGGGAAGTCCCTGTGGCAAAAGTACTTGACTGTGACCTTGAAGTTAGCGATTTCGAACTCTACTCACGCTTTGTTATTCCCTTGGACTAAGACCTCTTGTGGGGGGAGGAGTCTTTAAACGGGATTTGGCCTTAATACTTAAAAGGGTTAATATACCATAAAACACAACCAACCAACCAGTTTGATTTGAATTTTAGAATTCTGTCTTGTTAGATTTCTTTTGGGCGGTTGGTGTTTTGTTTCATTAAGTCTTGATGTGATGTTCACACTTTGTATTTCGATTCTTGTCTCTGGTTCTTTTTAGTGTTATAAGTGATGACTATTAACATGTAAGGGAAACGTACTCCCCACCCTAAAGAAAAATCCTTTCTAGTAAGATTTCCAAGGTCATAAAACATTTACCCATATAACAAGCCAATTCTATCTGATTCTGGTAACTAAATGGACAATCTAACTATACAGACTCGGATAAAGTAATTTCACTCAAATTTTGACAACTGTTTGTGGTCGTGTTTTGTTTTTTGTTTTAGAATGTTCAACTGTGAAGCAACGACAAGTATGAATAAATGAGTTGTTTCTTAACGAAATCCTGCTTCATGGACAATGCCGCAATCAGTTCCATTATGGGATATCCGCAAATGCTGTTATGAAATGAGGACTAAGTTTGTCAGCGCAGCGGTCACTTTGCGCTTAATTTGATGTAACGTGTTAGATGTAATCCATCATTTTGCATATAGATGTAATACTGCGCTCGTGTAACCTAATTCTCATTTAGGTTGGGTGTTGGGGTTTTCTGGATATTTTGATACCCAAAAAAATATTGTAAATAGAAAAGAACTTGTATCCAAGAAAATTAATTGGAAACCCAATTGATCACTTAAAGGAAAAAAAATGCCTCCGATAGTGCGATAAGTATTTTCATAGGCTATGATGAGTTTGTTTATATTTAACAAAGGCTGGTGGTATTGTGAGTGCTGGTTAGATTTGGTTTCGTAGAAATGGAAGTTCCAACTTAATGTGTGTGTGTGTGTGTGTGTGTGCCTGCCTCCTGCTTGTTTGTCATTGTTCCTTTCGTGCTAAAAAATACTCGAGCAACTGCCGGTCAGATTTAAAAGATTCCCAATTGTGATGTGAGTGAAGATCAACCAAAGTCAAACGCCGAGAATTTCCGGTTTTAAACATTGGAAGCTCTTTTATATCGGATTTCTCTCCTTCCAGTCATGACACAATAATTTACTAAACTAAACTGAATTTCATAGAAATTTTTGTCACTTTTGGGTAGGTGGCGGGGTCGCTAAATGTTATCACGGGTGCTTTGAGTAATCCTTGTAACAGTGGTCCATAATGATACATATGCTTCTATTTCAGAAGAGGATTATTAGCCTTTCAGTTATGTTATACTGAGAATTTAATGTTAAGCGCGAACGCTAAACAAACACTAAAAAAATATTGACTTGCAAATTGGACTGGAAATGGCTTAATTCTCAGAGCACCTTTTGGTATATTGCTATAATAAAAACCGCGCTATAATATACGTATATAAACTAACAAAAAGCAGTACATGGAGGTGCTTGTGGTGTAACAATTATCGTCGTAGGTAATGGCTTCTACGATGGAGTTTAAATCCTGGACATTTCACAAAGAGCTAAGGAAAGGTGTTAATCTGTCAGTTAAAGGTGACTAGTTCTGCTGACTGTAACCTTGATATAGTATTCGCCCAAAAAGGAAAAACGCAGAAATCAAACAAGATTTACTCTGCTTGAAAATTGTCACATCCTGCTCGTAACGGAAAGTCCGCGTAAATTCTTATATATGGCGGAATTTAAATGTACATATATGGAAAAACAAGCTATTTCGAGGATGGTTTTATTTATGGTTGAATTAATTTACCCGAGTTGAACTTTTTCGTTATTTGCATTAAACTTTCATCAGAATATGTAATACATCTCCCGAATTTAATTTGTAAATGAAAATGGCATTGTTTCAAAACTGAAACGTGGTTAGTATTAAAATCCATTTTACAAACATAACTCATTTCCTTCTATATCGATATCTATCTAAATAGATATAAGAATATAGATAGATCTTCGGTTGAATTAATTTAACGCAATGTTTATACCATTATTTTCCATCCAATCGACACTATGGCTATTGTCCAAGGAAATGAACCCGGTGACGAGTACAAAATCCTTGGCGAGGCTGTTTGCATTTCCCCATCACGCTAATACCCATGGGAAACGTATGAATCTGATTATTTTCGCTCAGCTATGAGTAAAAAGTAGGGCAGACTTGGCTCTTCAACCTTGGTATGGCAACCAGACTAAGAAAAGAATAACTGGTTTGAATTTAAGGTTTCTCCGCTTAAAAATTTGCCTTGCGTCGCATCCTCCTCGTACGAAAAGGTAGGTATACAAATGGGGTGGTGTAATGGTTGGTAAGCTCTACTAGCAAACATTCACCAGTGAATCCGAGTCTTATTGGGTGCCTCATTCATACGGCTTTGGACCACATTTAACAAATTACTACCGACTCGGAATCCTTCATGACAGACAAGACTCTGAATGCTGCTTTTCTAGGCAACCATGCTGGAACCAGGTTGACTGCTGCAATACAATCTTCTAGCACTTTTTTATGTAGCTTTGTGCTTAACGGAGATAAATTTAGAGAATATCAAAGCCTGTTAGTCTGTGCTGAATCGCTCATCTTGTAAAATACCGACGAAATTGACAGAAGCAGCATGAAATGCTATTTAAAATATACTTTTTTTTCTCTCTCTTGGTGGGGTGATTTTTTTTTTTTTTTTTTTTCCTTCCGTTGGTTCGTGAAAGCCGAAGCTGTGCACAAGAACAGTTGTGAAGATGCAACTACAGTTGTGGTCGAACAGATGATGCGAAATGCAGAAATTGTCGTTGTTGGTGGGGTTGACACCCTGTGCACTGCTTCATTCCACCCAGAACCTTTTTAGTAATCTTTCGCTTTATTTTTACTTATTTTATTTTTTATTATGTTTAGTCTTTTGTTTTCTGGGTTTTTTGTTTTTTGCTGTTTGAAACTGGAGATAACGCCCACACACAAATGTTTATACATGCGCAATTGTCTGTGCACGCGACAACAGGCCGTTGAACAAATGGGAGAAAAACCCTCTTACCCACTTGAATATATATGCACATTAATAAACCCATTCTGCTCTCCCGAATCCCCTCGCAATGGGTTAAATAGTACCACTACTGCCTTTCTACAAGGATGGCTTTGGCATTAAATTACACACGAAGGTTTATATGCCATTAAACAAACTAAACCTCTTTGTTTCTAACTAGCGTTACAGTAGAATCTGACGTGTTATGTGTTTGTTGTCACTAAATTACTTTGTGGCGAACCAAGTGCAATATTATATGGAGAGTGCTCAATATCTAGGATAGAGCTATTATATGATAAATTATATATAAAATGAAAGAAGCTTACTTTGGTAATACACCTATCAAAAAGGGGTGTCCTGGGTATGACACGAAATGGCAACTGATGGTAGGGCTAGTTCTGGAGTATGGAATACACCTTCATTAGCATGACTTAAAGGTCCACTCTGACCTTGACTGGTTTGACTTGTTTGGGTCTCATCTACAGGTCAACTTGATCTTTGTGTAAAAGTTATTCGAATTTGATGGGAATTCTTAATACAAATTTACAGTTATATGGTTGTAAGAATAGTTAATTGAAGATGTTTTCTGAATTATTACTCATTTGTGCTCGTATAACTGAACAAACAAATGATTATTAAATAGAAATAATTATTAGTCTTGCATAAGAATACTTGAAACCCAATAGCCGAGCACAAATTGTTAGTATTATAGAGAAATTCATATTATATAACTGTGCAAAGAAACGTTTAAACTATAAAGTCACTTATCTAGATTCAGTAAGGTTATTCTTCCTGGATGTACGGATAACTCGCACAAACAAGAATTACCGGTTCATTGGCAAAGTGGGTAGTGTTCGCCAATGGTCCGGGAGACCTGGGTTCATTCCCAGGTCGCATCATACCAAAGATTTTTAAAATGGTACTTGATACCACCTTGCTTAACATTCGGCAATATAAGGTGTGTATCAAGGGGAAAGGAGTAGCGCCCTCTCCTATATCTCGGTATAGTAGCTATAGAAAAGGAAGCCTTCTGGTCGCCCTCGACTACGGTCGCCAACTTTTTTTTTTTTTTTTTTTTCTTTTATGTATCTAAATCCAACCTTCACTAGATAGTACCTAAGCTACTCCTACTATCCATATAATAGAGATATGGATCGTTCATTGCTTATAACACCACGCAAAAGTCATCAGTTGGAACGATGATGTATATCAAGAGGAAATAAAGAATTTAAGAGACACCCTCCATCGCAACAACAACCCAGAGAGCATAACATCGACTCAAAGAAATCTAGAGCGAACGATGCCTTAAAACTCGCCAGTCTATCTGCTTTATGTCAAAGGCCTATCGGAAAAAAATTCGAAAGATCCTATTTACCAACCCCTCCGCTCGGGCAGGATATGACGCAAGGTCAATTTTTAAGCGGAGTTTGAATTCAGTTTTCCTTCTCCTAGACTAGTTGCCTCACCAAGGCTGAAGAACCTAATCTGCCCTACTATTTACCCATAGCTGGAGGGAGAATAATTGGATTCATACCTTTCCCAAGGGTATTAGTGCTATGTGAAATGCAATGAGTTTCGTCCAGGATTTGAACTCGTGTCGCCGTGTTTGTTTCCTACGACGATAACAATTACACCACGGGCACCTCCGAAAGATAGGCAGTCTATACGACATCAAGACAATATTCATCAGCAGTACGACTCTTCGAAAATCTCTGCCGAGTCAAACCCTCAACAGAATATAACATGACCAAGAATTGTCTACTCCATCTCATGCGATTGCAGTAGAGTATACAAAAGGCGAGATATGCTGCCCGCTGAAAGTAAGGCGAGAGGAACGCCGGGAAGTAGCATGTTTTACTTTCGCCTTCGTATACGGGAAGAAGTTGAAAGTCTGGTATTGCGAACCATATGTGGAAGGAAAAGGAAATAATCTCTCCTTGTGGGATCAAGCTAAAATAATTTCCAGAAAACTGGAAGATAGTAAGTCTCAAAGAAGCGGCGCAACATTAGGTTAGTGACAGGTTGAGTAGACCAAGTATTGAGATGAATACAATTTGAGAACCATTAATCAAAAAGGTTCAATAGAAATTAAATTTGCCATTTTGAGCTATGGTACAAAAACATCTGATTGATAGACCTAATGTCTCCATCTCAGTCTCAAATTCAAGGACACATAGTGCACGGGGTAAGACGTTTGGTTGGAAACTGCTTTTAAGTAAAGTCATCTGGAGGTTGCAGGTTCAATCCCAACAACAGATAGGAATAACAAAAATGAGTATTTCAACTAAACGCGTGTGCTCGGACATGGTTAACAGAATTGGAACAGTCTACCTCTGTGATTCAAATAAAGTCAGTTGGAGATTCTGCGTGGACTGAGTTCGACATGAAATACCTGAAGACCGAAGGACATATCGGCCGCAACGTTGAGAGTAAAAGAATGAAGATGTCAGTTGTCCGAATATTTTAAGTGATAACTACAATATAAATGTACACTGAACGCAATTCATAAACCTCTCGGCAAAAAATAACCCTGTACGGGTGACATGCCGTTAAAATGAATCTAATCATTCTGCGTGTGTGCACGAGTAGATTCTTTTAACCCTTTCATTGTTCAAGGAAAATTAGCTGACAATTCATGCGTTTTGTTTGTTTTTTTTACTTAAAATGACACCCAAACGTGTCACCAGTAGTTCTGAACAATAAAATGGTTTATGGATTCTCGCGCTCTCTTAATGGAATATTATACCATTTCTCATTGCCTTCAGTTGCTCTAATTAGGAACAGTGCTTGTTCGAATTAATCAGTTGATTCTCGAAAGTTCATAGAGGATTTCCTTTTAATCCCATTGTAAAGATACCCTAAATAATTCTGTTAGGGGCCACGTAGGGTGTCGCATGACATTTACAGAAATCAACCTTGTCTTCTTCTAGCCTGTGTTTGAACAGTAGAGTTTTGTTTTGTTTTTGTTTTTCAGTCGGTAAACAGAATCAAATGACTATATTACCCACACTTGTCACTCTATTTCGTACAGCGACTTTCGTACAGCTTCAATTTTATTAGCGGACACCTTTTTAGGGTCTCCTGAAGACAGTCTGGCAGTATTTTGATGTCCTGACTGTGAGTGGCCGAAATCAGGAAGTCGGAAATGTTCACACGGCATACATACAAGTCAGTTTATCGGACGAATAGAGAGCGGGGGGACAGATAGGAACAGATACAGGGAGAAAGATGAAGATAAATACGGAGAACAGATACATAAAGAACCCTAGATACAGAAATAGGACCAGAGACACAGATGGACACAGAATAGATACGCAGATAGAGGTTGGGGGGAAGTGACAGCAAGACTTAAAACTTTAGTCAATTTTAGTTAGGGATTTCGTAAGTCATCTATGTAGCGAAAGTGAGGACTCCACACATCGTCATTTTGGAAGTTTTACATGTCTCTCCTCTGTTAAGCTTTGTCTTCGCCTTTTTCTTCTCTTATTGACCCGTCTTAGCTTCGTGCACTCGATCTGAACCTGCAGATAAATGCAGCATAACGATGAGATTGTCGGACGAAGTGCATGGGTCACGGGCGATCTCCCACGGGATATATTTGTGCACTTATTATTTTAATAAAACTTGGCATGTATGCTATGTGTATATTAGGGTGGGGGGTTGTATGTGTAAACGAATTTTATCCAGTCGTTTCTTCCGCTGGGTTCAGTGTTAGTATTAATATATCTGTGATATACTAATATTGGTCCTTGTTGAATGAGGACTTGATTAAATTCTTTCCTACCACCAAGCATTTCAATCCTATCATGTTCTTGGGGGATGAGGGCCATTTTGCTTATCCGACGATGCTCTTAATTTTTTTTTTTTTTCTATTTTAATATTCACTAGCTCATCAAAATGGTGCTGAAATATTATCCAATATTTTTCGTTTAATCTTTACATAGAAATGTGAGGATTTCAGATGTGTGCTTGTACACTAGATATATCTGTAGAAATAATTAAAATTGAAGTTTTAGGTAAATTTTCCTCGATTTCGAAATAACTTATAATGCTTAACTAAAATATATAAAAAATTTTAAAAAATAGAATATAAAACAAATGATAAAATACATCTTTTTTCTTAAATTATCATGTCGTGCTGGTAGCACGGATATCCCTGACCCTCTCTCGCCACTTTCCCTATCGTTCATCGCCTTAGGTAGGTCTTCAGGACAACATCCTCTATCCTCACATAGTTGCTGAATGTATGTTCGTGCTGGTCGTCCTGATTTTGCAAGGTCATGTGGGGGGGGTCCATAAGAGTACATCTCTTATGAGTTCGTCCCTGCTTCTCCAGTAGTGTCCTGCATGTCTGGTTCGTCTAACTTGAATAGTTTTCGTGATAGGAGGCAGGTGGCCGTACAGTTGGTGTCTTGTGGGGTGTTGCCGCCAGGACTTGTTCAAGATTGCTCGCAGTATTCTTGTGTAATTGCCGTCTAGCTTCTTCTCCAGCCGTTTTGTTAGTCCATGTAGTGCATCCATGTAGCAGTATCGATGCGACCGCTGTCTGGAAGAAACTGCGTTTCATTTAATCGGTCAGGTCTGATTTCCATATAATCGATAGCCTATTGATAGTTGTCCATGCTTTCGCTAACCTCGTTTTGATGTCCTTTTCGGTTGATGCGACGCTGCTTCCTAGGTAAGTGAATTGTCTACTAGTTTAAGAGGGGTTCCGTCTAGTGGAGATGTCCCCCGTTTGATTATAGCACATATATTCCGTTTTGTGTGCATTGACATAGAGGCCAATGCCTGCGGCTGCTCGTTCCAGACTATGCAGTAGTGTTTCAGCTTGGTTGGGTGTATTTGCCAGTATCGCTATGGCGTCGGTAATTTGTTTTTGCGGGGTACCTTCTGCTTTTCTTTGTCAGCTCGAAGCCGTTCTCTGATTTTGTCAATCGATGTTCTAAGTACGTAGTCTAGACAAATGATAAAGAGGTATGGAGCTAGCTTGTCCCCTTGTAGTACTCCAGCTACAATGTCGAAGTATTGTCTCCCTCTGGTGATCCTACTTTTACTTTGGTGTTTCTATCATCATATCGCGCTGGTAGCACGGATATCCCTGACCCTCTCTCGCCACTCCTCCCTATCGTTCATCGCCCTAGGTAGGTCTTCAGGACAACATCCCGTATCCTCACATAGCTGCTGAATGTACGTTCGTGCTGGTCGTCCTGCTTTTGCACGGCCATGTGGGGGGGGGCGTTATTGCTGCTACGGTTTCTTTAGGTATGCCGTACGCTAGTAGGATTTGTTCCATCTTTCCTCTGTGAATGGAATCGAAGGCCTTGGTAAAGTCGACAAATATTAATGTCGCTTGTAGGTTTTTTGTCCGTACACCTTCAAGGATTCTACGGATGTTTAATATTTGTGAGGTCGGGGATCTATTTCTTCGGAAGCCATTTTGGTTTTTCCTAAGGATGTTGTCGATGTTGGGTTCTATGCGGTTTCGTAGTAGGGCATTGTAGATTTTAGCTGCTAGGGATGTAAGTGTTATGCCTCGGTAGTTTTTGGCTAATCCGAGGTCACCCTTTTTAGAGAAGGGAAGGATGCATCCCTTCATCCATCTATCTATCGGATTTTGATTATATACTGCGTTGCAGTGTCAGAGCAGTATGTCGTCGAATTGTCTGGTCTTCCGTACTTCTGGGGGAATCTCGTCCAGCCCTGCAGCTTTCCTATTTTTAATTTTTCTGGGAACCGAGTCGAGTTCTTGTGTGAACGGTCCTAGTTTAATGTCTTATTGTTTACTAATTATTCTGGTGATTGGTTCATGTGTAATTTTCGGTGGGTTTCCTAGTAGGTTTTCGAAGTGCTGTTTCCACAGTTTTATTCTTTCTTGTTGGTTTGCAGCTTTCAGTTTTGCTTCGGCTGTGCTCTTTCTTCTCACTTCGTTTATTGTTTGCCAGGTTATCCTAGATTGTCTCTGATTTTGAATGTATTCTCATGACCAGAAAATCTGCCAAGCACTATGCATGACAGGCGGAACCACCGAACGGCAGTTTCGACCATATGAGGTGTCATCAGCAGTGACCTTCCCCCCCCCACACACACACACACTAGAGATCGAACCAATGGCGTAGCCTCTGAGGAGACTGTAAGAATACGGATGTTAATTGGCAGCGCATTAGCCAGAACTAGTTAATTTGGCATTGTGAGTGATGTGTACCAGTAGCTCAGTGGTAGTTTCGGCCCTGCATTCTGTGGTCGTTAGTTCGATCTACAGTGGGCGAGATCACGGTATACACGGCTGATGAGACCTAATAAGGTCAAAACAGCCGTCCAGTAGTCACGCACAGTGCTTCCTGCATTTTCCGGTTATGATTCAATTTATAAAGTATGTAAAAATAAAATACAAAAACAAGTGAAATATAAATATAAAATGCAGAAACTTTTAAAAATACAAAAGCATAAAAATATTTCAAAATTTGAAAGGAAATTTTGAAATTTCAGTCTTATGAAATAACTCGCCATCTATTATAAATCTTTTTCACAAGGAATTTTTTTTCCTTTGTTGGATGAATCTATTTTCAACGAGCAACAATGTCAAAGTTGATAACATCGCAGCCGATAATCATATAAGCCATCAACTAAACCGTTAGGGGTGAGTTATCTCCCCCTAACGAATGATTTTATCTAAATGGAAAAAAATTAGTTTAAGATGACTGCTCTGCAATACACCACGTGTTGACAGCGAGTTCCTCATCAAAACCAATCCTGCTATATCCTGGTCGGTGAAAAAATAAACGGATATTGTGTTAAAATTTAACGATTTCGTTATATTTTGTCGTTCCTAATATTTGGGGTTATAACAACCTGTTTTGTTACGAAATAAGTTTGAAAATGGAGAATATAACGCTTGAATTTTTTTTTTTTAATAACCAAGCGAAGTCTTAGTGGCTAATGTGCAGGACTGTGACATCGTAGTAAGCGAGTTCGATGTTCAGACACGCTATTGCATTCGTTTTAGGACTAATAACTTTGGTTGCCCAGTCGGCTGGGGCTGTATAATACACCGACTTCTTCTCTGCAGAGGGGTAAGATCCACCCCCCAAACAAGTGCCCTCGATATGACACTAAACAATCTGGTGAGGTCCCAGTAATGCAGGAGCTTTGGGGAATGTGGAGTACTCCTTTATTGCTATCGCTCCCAGGTCCACTCTGGCCCGGATTGGTAGCACCTGATAAGGGTCCTATCTATGGGTTAAATAGAACTGCATACGTATACTAAACTGAATTGTTTGAATTAGAACTGTTTGACTAAAATGATTTGTATAAATAGAAATGTTTTTGACAATAAAACTGTACTTGCATCTAAACTACTTACTTATGCTAAACTGAATATTTGAAATGGAACTGTTTTTGACATTGAAACTACTTGCATTAAACTGATTTTTTTTTTTTTTTTTTTTTTTTTTTTTTTTTTTAATAATATAGAACTGTTTTGATATTTAACTGTAAACAATCTGTACTTATAAGCTGAATTAGAATTGTTTGAATAAACTGAATAGCTTGAAATGTTTTTGACAAACTGTACTCATGCTAAACTGAATTATTCAAAATAAAACTATTTGCATAAACATGGATTTGGCATTAAATAACTTACAATGGTTAATATGCCATAAAACCGAATCAAAAAACTTTGGAAAACGTATAAGCCACTTCATCTCCCTCGGCTATGGGTTAAATAGTACCACAACTGTTTTTCTAGGACAACTATACCATTAAATAACCGACAAAGGTTGATATGCCATTAAACAAAGAAACCAAACCTATCAACTTGGTGGGGGCAAATTACCTCAACTTTTGTCGTGTTCATTGTGCTGGCTATTCAGAAAATTACTTTAGGCGGGAAGAAGTGGTTAGTTTAGCAAGTTTTGAGTACGATCCGAACACGCACACCAGGACATAGCTTTATATACTAGTGCGTGTGCTCACGCGCTTCCATAGGTTCTTCATATCAAATACGGTTAGTTCTTTGAGACGCTATTTCGCGGCGGGGGGTATATATTATCCATTTTTATTTATTAGCAACTTGTGTGGGTGTGTATTTATCCAACGCGAGTAGGATATGAAACAATGTGTTTGTGTGTGTTTTTTTTTTTTTTTTTTCTTTTAAGCGGAGTACAATTGATTTGAATTTAGTTTTCTTCTTCCTTCTCCTGAACCAGTTGCCTTATCAACATTAAAGAGCTTAGACTGCCCTACTATTTCCCCATAACAAGAACAGATGGATTCACGCCTTTCCCAAGGGTATTATCGCGAAGTGAAATTCAATCAACCTCGTCAAGTATTTAAACTAGAGTCGCCGTGTCTATTTCCACTGACGATAACCGTTACACTAAGTGTGCCTCTTGTGCGGGTGTAGATATGTTGATATATCGGATTTCGTTTTTTTTTTTTTGTTTGTTTTTTTTTTGTTTTTTTTTTTAATCTTTTTCTCCTCTTCAGATATAAAATGTCTTTTGCCACCGACAGGAAAATTCTTATGTCATCAAATAGCTTTTATTGAAAATCATGACTGAAGCCAAATACCATAGACACTAGAGTTGGGTGGTATCTTTTGTTCAATGGCATGTCAAACTTCGAGGGTTATTCGATGCCGAAGACCTACTCCAACCCTATTCTTAGTAGGGTTATTAACCCCTAGCTTGGTGGGGGAGGGGATAAAGGGCTCATAATTTTTTTCCAAGGGTATTAGTACCAAAATGACCAATAGCGCAACTTGAGTTCGAACTTACAGCGATGTCGCAGTCCATCACGTTAACCGCTACACCACGGGGATTGAGACGCATGGCCAAGTGCACAATGAACTGAGTTCAAACTGTATGGCTGTTTACATTTCATTTTCGTACCATTAGGAATTGTGTGAATTTTTTGTCGCCATACCCCGCTTTCGCGATGGGGAAAATAGTAGGGCAGACTGACTCTTTAGTCTTGGTTCGGAAAGCGGTCGAGAATAAAAACTTCGACTTCAAACAAGCTGCACACCATTAAAAGCAAGCTTTGTGACACGTCTTGTCAATAGCGGAGGGGTTGGATGAATACATATGAAAATGCCAACATCTTTTGAGAAACCTTCATAGAACTGTATGTGTGTGTGTCGATGATTTCAAGCATGGAGAATCTCTGGAACTCTGCTCAAAATGGAAATATCTTTGCTATCGTTAAATTTGTTTATCAACTCTTTCTGCCGACACATAAGCACATATACGTATAGCCAAGTCTGTATACTACCACACCAACCTCAAATGTCACCCTCGTATATCTATTGTTCTATGAACAAGCAATACGTAAAAGGGGTACGATTTGGCATCGTAAAATAATCTAGGGTCTTCTGGGTTTGACACTCTCATCTGATAGTGGTTCAAGTACCCCTTCATTGGTATGACTCTCTAGTCTATTCTAACCGGTGTGATAGTGCCTCTTAGTATCTTTGGGTCAAATAAATCTATTTAAAAATTCGTATTTCACTTGAATACTTGATCCCATATAACTGTAAATTATTTGTAATAAGTTACTTGAAATTATAATTGTTTACTAAGGATTAAGTATTTAAATCTTTTTTAAACTAGAAAGAATTACTTGAAACCATAAAATTATTAGTAATACAGAGGAATACTTGAAACCATATGACTGTGCGCAAACAACTCTTAAACAATTTTCAAGTTACAAAAAATGCAATTTATTGGGCATGAAATAAACCTTGATGGTTCGACATGCCTTTGAAATGTTTTTGCAAATTTCAAATAGTACGATATAGTGTTATGATAAACCTATCAGAATGCGGCTTAGATTGCCTGATGTTATTAGATTATTTTATCTCTGCATAATTATACGACGTTTTTAGCGTCCTTAACAACGAACGCATTGTCATCTGTTACTCTACCTATAACGTCTCGTGACGAAACTGTCATCATCGTAGAGTAGACATGGCAACTCTACTTCAATTCCTGGACGCGGCACAGTCCAACAAAGGCAGGGTTGAGACCGTAAGGCCCACGGCGAGCTGTATCAGTCAAGCAAGGCTCGAGCCTCGGCTTGTGCCCGACCTCCCTAATCCCCTTTTTTAATCGACCTTTGGGTCATTGACCTTGTGTAAAGTCCTGTCTGGTGGGAGGCAGCGACAAATATCGGCTATTTGCAATTCCCATAGCGTTCATACCCATTAGGAAAGGTATGAACCCAACTTTTGTCTCTTCCAGCTATGGGTAAATAGGTAAGACAGTCCTTTTAACCCTGGTATGTCAACTGGTTTAGGAGAAAGAAAATTCTGAATAGCAACCAATTGTATTCCGCTTTGAAATTGACTTTGTTGCTTCCTGTTTATGGTAGAGGGACTGGGTAGATATGTACTCTTTGTATGAAATATTCATTTAAAAAAATATCAAGACTTAGTTTGTTTTCATTTATTATACCGGGCGTTTCAGAAAATTGATATCACTTCATAATCTAATAACATAAATTCTTGTTCAAATGATTTTAAATTTTAATCATGTGTTAAAACGACTCAAAATTCTGTTTTAATGTTTTATTTTATTCATTGCGACTATAAAAATGCCATTCACTAGAAAATAAAAGGTTTAAACATCAGAATTTTCAGTTTAACCACATGGAGTTAAAATTTGAGATTTTAACGAAGGGGTTAATTAGATTACGAGATATTAATGTTTCCGAAATACCCTGTACATCTCGAATAATAGCAATTTTTAACACCCTATATATTAAAGTCGGTTGCCATCATTTTCTACTTACTCTTTCTAATATTAAGTAAATTACTATCCATTACATTCTTTCTCAGAATAATCTATGTTGTTGGTTTAGTGCATGCGCTTACCTGTTGTTGACGATGCATTTCCGGCCTGTGCTTTTCATATATCGCACGTCTCCATAGGTTTTGCCTACATTCAATATTATTTCAAGGTTTTTCTTGTTTTGCTGTTGTGTGTGGTGTTTTTTGTTTATTGTTCGGTACCATATTTGTTGCTCCATAGACTACAAATGTCAACGGTATTTCCTATTTACTCAGTCGTTTGGAACAAGGCCATGTCTAAGGGGCACCCAGTGATAATGCACCGATCCCCCGTAGCGTAACTGATGTGCTGGACTGCGACATCGTAGTAAGCGAGTTCTCTAGCAATAGTCTGATAGCCAAGCTCGTAAACCATTACCCCTGACTCCGACACTTAGTGTTAATAGTATGGTTTTCATTTTGATTATGTACACTAATACCACAGTGATATTAATTAACCCATTGCGGGAGGGATAAGAGGTTCATGTGTTTCCCAAGGGTATTAGTCCAAAAATGGACGCAATAGCGCGAATGGAGCTCTAACTCCTTCACCGTCACAGTCCAACACGTTAACCACTACACCAAGGGAACTTCCCCCCACCCACCCCACCCAGGTTATTAGCTTTGGCTTAGTTTAACGGTCGTCATCAAACACCGATTTTCCCAATCGGCTGGGGCTGTAGAATCCACTAACTGCAGTTCTGCAGAGGGGTGAGATCCCCCCCCTCCTAATGAGTGTCCTAGATATGACATTAAACAGTCTGATGGTGACGTCCCAGGGGAATACGGAGCACCCCTTCATTGCCATTGCTCCCCAGGCGTGGTAGCACCTGATAGGGCCCTATCTATAGGTTAAATAGAACTAATGGCATGCGTATGCTAAACTGAATTGTTTGAAATGGAACTGTTTTTGACATTGAAACTGTACTTACACTAAACTGAAATGTTATATATAACTGCTTGAATAGTTTGAAATAGAAATGTTTAACAAACTGTGTATTCATGCTAAACTGAATTGTTTGAAATAGAACCGATCATTTACATGAAAATGGATTTGGTGTTAAATAACCTACAAAGGTTGATATGCCATAAAACCTAACAAACCAAACGCCAATGGGTCACCTTTTTTTTTTTTTTTTTTTTTTCCTTTCCTTTTTCCTTTATATACTTGGAGTCTAGAGTATTGAGTACCTTTCTATTAGTGTCATTTGTACATTTATTATATTGTCCGTGTTGCCGTAGCTTAGATGATAAATCAGTTGATAGGTAAAGCAGATTTCCCCAGGGTAAAAGGATGTAATTTGGAGTTCCTTGTTTCCGCTACGCACAGTTCTTAGCTTTCGTACAAGTAACCAACTCGTGCGAGTTAGGACTAAAAGCAACAGGAATTTATAAAGGTTTAATACTAATCAATTATTAATGATTGACAAAGCTTCATAAAGCTTCTCAAGATTTACTCATCTTAAGCATATAGAGAATTAAAACTTAACCCACAACCTGGTTTGGTTGTTGGGGGTGCAGCTCATGAAGCCCGACGGAGCCCATCCCTTTCCAAGTCTGGTTTGAATTGTTTTCCTTGTTACCGTACGAAGGTTAGAGCTCGGTCTGCCCTACTATTTACTCAGATTCATATCTTTGTCAAAGGGATTAGACCTTTATGAAATGCAAACAAACTTGTTTAGGACTTGAACTTGGGTCGGCAAATCTACTTTCTATAACAATAACTGTTAGGCCACGAGTTGCTTC
This sequence comes from Sepioteuthis lessoniana, assembly GCA_963585895.1. Taxonomy (NCBI): domain Eukaryota; kingdom Metazoa; phylum Mollusca; class Cephalopoda; order Myopsida; family Loliginidae; genus Sepioteuthis; species Sepioteuthis lessoniana. The sequence continues at coordinate 60,207,446 of OY757939.1, forward strand.
CATTGAGAAAATAACATTATGCAATATTTTCCATTTGCAGTTTCATAATCTCAATTTCAAATTAGTGTGTGTATGTGTGTATATATATATATATATATATATATATATATATATATATATATATATATATATAGTGTGTGTGTGATCTTTATTTCTGTACTCTCCTAAACCGACTTTTTGGCAAATTTTATCTCTAATAAAAACCCAATTGCCGTTTTAGAATTTTCTGTTGATAGAATCTGCATGCTTCCTGCCAGATGCTTGCCATAAAACCAATGAGATTTTTAACGAGCCCCGCAGCCACGGACGATTATTACAAAGTGCTCCATAATTGCGACCTTGTGGTAGACAAAGCAACAGCCAATATTACAGATTTTAGATCTTTCTCTTCGTGTTTCTCCATTTTTCTTATTTTCTATTTCCTATCGAGTATAGAACACACAGTGTAAGAGACCCACCCACCCCACAGCAAAACTGCCCCCGGTATAACAAATAATATGCTGCGCGTGCTGGTGAGACTTAAGCTCTTGTAAAAGGGTAGTCGTTCTTTCATTTTCATTACTCCTGAATCCACTTTACCAGAGTAGAACCTCCTCCTTCAGGTCTCATCAATGGATTGGATAGGAATACGTGAAACCGTAAAACTTGATGCAATTTATTTGTATTTAGAATAACTTGGAATTCGAATTGTTTTACAAAGGATTATCATTTACTTGAAACTTGCTAAAAAAAACTTCGACATTAATAACCCAGCAAGGGTTAACATGCCGAAAAACGAACTACTTTCCCTTTCAAATTTTCGTACACACACAAGTATTCCATATACACTGAACTTAGTCTTCCTTGATATACACCTACAGACAGATTTTTCAAATAATCCCCCGAAACCATTTCTAGGAAATGAAGTAGATATTATGATTGCTGCATATCTGAACGACTTTTTGTTCACACAGCACATAACCCACTTCTTACCTCGAAGTGATTGGCTTTAGATGGCAGATGGAGATTAAAAGTTAATTTTCTTCGTGTGGGTCGGGGGGGGGGGAGATCTGTAACAACTCCACCTTTTATCTACGGCATTTTATGACTTTTATAAGAAATAAAAATGGCCATAAACAAAATGTCAAAAAATGCCATTGTATTTCTTTATAGAAAGTCTCGACCTCAATAAAGGATTTGAGTGACTAAGCGAGTTATCTGCCCTTGTATAATCAGAAGCACTTCAGATAACTTCAACTGGTGATAATTTTATGTACCGTAAAATGTCGTTATAACGAACAAATGGTAAGTGGGTAATCGTATCTAGGAGGTAAATTTCGGATTTCATTAATTAAAAAAAGTGAAATGCGAAGTTGTGATTTTCGAGCTAAGCAGGTGACATCGTATGAAAGGAGACGCTATAGGATCTTTCTGGTACGCGTTTTTGTTTTTTGTATTCTCTATTACGCTTTGTAAAGTGCAAGATATTTACATAGTCTGCAAAAAGTAATGGTCTAAAGTATTTCAAATGGCAAAATGGCTTTTGGATTTTTCTTCCTGGATTTTTTCACTTGCTTTATTTTCGTTTGAACTCTCTTAATTTTTCCCATTTTGTATGTGTGTATATATATATATATATATATATATATATATATATATATATATATATATATATATATATATATATATATCTCTTGAATACTAGCTCCAAAAAGAAATTGCAAACTGGACTGAAAGTAGCTTTATTCTCGGTAACTATTCCTTGATATTGTATCTTTTTTTTTTTTCTTTCCTTAAAACAGACACCAAGATTTTTCTCCTAGATGAGATGAACTTTATTTCATAATGTATTTACCCAACCCGTCCGCCACGGGTAGGATACTACACAAGGTCAGTTTTTTAAGAGAAGTACAGTTGGTTTAAATTCAGTCTTCCAACTAAACCGATTGCTGTACTAGAACTAAAGGTCCCAATCTGACCTACTTGAGAGAAGACATGGATTCATGCCTTTCTCAATGGCATTAGCGCGAAGTGAAAAAGAAAACACCCGCGTCCAGTATTTCAACTGTTTATGTACACTTTTTTTTTTTTTTCTCGAAAGGAGCGCGTGACACTGTATTTACAAACATGAGAATTTTAGTAAAATGTTTATTTTCTATTATGTTTACCCTTGTTTATCCTCAACTTACATTTTATTCATGCGCAGCTATATATATATATATATATATATATATGTGTTCTGTACATAGAAGCTTTCTTATTATGTAATCGACTAAAAGTGGGCGTATTTAAGGCTTGTGTGACCAGTTCGGGACAAGACATTAGTGTGTTACGGGTGGAAAAGTGGGGTCTGGCATTCCATATTTCATTGCAGATTTGTTTACCAATGCCTAGCTGATGGAATATGGGTGGCCCAAGTCTAACCTGTCAAACACGTGACCTCGATTGATAGTGACAGAGGGGGGACGAAGTGATAACGCTACCGCGTTTTTTGGGGGGTGGGGCAGAAAACGGTGCAATTAGTATTCTGGTTAACATTGATAGGTATTTCTTTTATCTACTGGATAAAATGTCTTATTAAACAAGATAGTGACATATATGCGATTATTTATTTTTTTTTTTTTTTTTTTTTTTTTTTTTAATTCATCCTAATTTTCTTTTGCTTTATCAATCTTTTTCAACATCGACTCTTATCTTAATTTTATCTTTCATCTTAATTCCTATTTTCTTCGCAAATCGCTCTAGTCGTCACTTCTCTGCCAGTGAGGAATAGTCCATTAGAAATAAAGTATCCTGGTGAGATTTGAACTCTAATCCTCCCTTTTTATAGTTGTAAAGATAAAAGAAAATGTTAATATTTGGTATTTAAAAATGGTACATTTGCTTCAAGACATTAACGAACGCACCCTACATTGGTTGGAGTTGTAGAATATACCGACCGCATCTCCGCAGAAGAGGTAAGACTCTTCCTACGAGTGTCCTGGATATGGCATTAAACCATCTGATGGCGAGGCTGCACGCTTGGAGACTTGTGGAATGTAGAGTACTCGTTTATTGCCATCGCTCCCAGATCCACCCTGGCCCCGGAGTGGTAGCACCTGATTGGGTCCTATCTATGAATCAAATAGAACTGCGAGGACAAACATGATTTGATGTTAAATTATGACTTGTATAGCAATACTTGAAACCATTTAGCTGTGTACAAAAAAAACTCTGGCTCGTTTAAGAATGTTACGTGTGAGGGTGGCTGGGTGTGGAAGGAATTTGGCATTAAATAACCTACAATGGTTTATATGCCTTAAAACTAAACCAAACTGACCAACGCTGAGATTGGGGGGTGCGGGGAGGGGTCTCGTTAAGTTGGGAAATTCAGTAAATCAAAGTTCATGAATAAAGAGGAAATACTTAATAATTTTTTTTTAAACGGTGTAACAAGATCATAGCGAAAAGGGATCGGAATGAACATTCTTAAGCTGCAATATCGAAAATTTAGTTTAAAAATTGTGGCTCTCCTTAATTGTCAGATTGCAAAGACAATGGAAAAATACTTGCTATGGATGTGAATGGCTTTTCACACCGTTAAGAAAAATCTCAGGATTTTGTTTGAGAGAAGAAAAGATGAGTGCAGACTTATTCGATTGCGTTTCTCCCAATTTCGATAAGATCGATTCCAAAGCCAGATTCAATGTTCTGTGCGTTTCTAATTTCTACAAAGTTTCTTTTGAGCTCCTCACTGGGTGGGGGATATAGGTTTCTTTTCTTTGTTTGACATGAACTTCTCGGATATTTAATGCCAAATCCATCTTTGCAGAAGAACAGTTACTATTAAAGGTTTCTTTTTAGGTTTCTTTAATGCCAAAGCCATCTTTATAGCAGAACAGTTGTGGCACTTTCCTCATCCCCATTATTTTTTTGATTGCTAAAAAATTTTTGTCACTTTAGACATTTAGTTTGGTTATTTATAATATTGGTTTTTCGCTGGAAATGAAATTCCAGTATCTTTTGGTTAGAAGAGTATACACTCTTTGAACCCGAGTGTCATTACATAAACTAGAGAGTACGGAATTTCGGCTGGGGATCCCTCACACACCTCGACATTGCTAGTGCCAAAGAAAAAAAAAAAAAAAAAAATATATAAAATTTTCAGCTTTTTCAATACTATACAGGTTGTGGAGTCTTCCTGTCCGGGGGCGGGGAATAGAATCGGATCAGAAACTATTTCTCGATTAGATCACTTTACCTTTTCTGTATATTTACACGAACGCGATTGTATGTCGGTAAATTCAAATTTTAATTTACATAAGATACCAACAGCAACGTCTGTGTGCATATTTGCACACTACACAATATTCAATCTCCATATATAAAAAAAAAAAAAAGTTCTTCCATAGTCGATATTTAAAATGAACAGAAAAATTTTCATTTTTAACGGAAGGAGTGTAAAAAAAAAAATTAAAAAAAAAAAAAATGCCCCCCCCCTAATTTTTTTCTTTTTAAATACACTTGTGTGGGTGGGGGGTAATGGTTTATCTCCTGGGGGGAAAATGTCATTGTACTTCAGTTTAGCTCACTTAGATTGTTTTCTGGTTTTGCTTATCTAAAATGTATTCTTTTCTCTTCCTCTTTTCCATTTTTTTTTTCTTATCACCACCACAATACATGAGCGTCACCGTTTATTTACATAGTTCTGCTACCTGTTAATATCGCTCTCTAAAAATTTCGGTACAATGCATCTGTTACCGCAAAAAAGCCGAAATTTCCCGAGCGTTTCCGGAAAGAATCGGAATATGCCGAAACGCCCCGCTAATCAAATTTAAGATGAAATAATTCAATCAATTTCTTTTACTAAGTTACAAATAATCGTAAACATGGCTTTATCGCAGCTAAGCGAAAATCTACAATGTGCAGAATTGGTGATCCAATTCTGCCAAGAAAAAAAACCTAATTGGCAAAATTAAAAGTTGCTGGGCATGTGAGCATCCTTGCCACCAAAAAAAAGTCTGGAGAGGCCGTAACACCAAATGCAGGACCTGGATTATTATTAAATTGTTAGGTGAAAGTAGAGAAAAGTTACAAAACTCCCGATGGTAAGAATGGATTTCTAAATTAACGTTATTACTTTTGCACGGTACAATAAGTGCATAAATACGAAAAAAATTATTTAAAGACAAATGATACACAAACCAAAAAAATAGATTAAAAAAAATTCAATTTTTAATATTGAAAATTATACATTGACTTTTTTTTTTTTTTTTTTTTTTTTTTTTTTCTGAAAAGGTTGGTAACATTATCCATTAAATTTTTTTTTTTTTTTTTTTTTTGCCTTTTGTCAACAAATTGGTTGACTTATTTTATCGTCTGCTTGCTTGAATTTCGTTCCGGAATATTCCGATTCTTTCCGTTATCGACCCGGAAACGCTCGGGAAAGTTCGGCTTTTTTGCGCTAACATAGATGCATAAGTACCAAAATTTCTCCCTTGCTCTTTTACCATACCCACTAGTTTCAAACACCTTATTGCCACATTATCCACCATAAACACCACACTAATAGTCCAACAGAACCACTGACTGTAAGTATTTCTTCCCATTTTATGATCAACCACAAGTTGAGCACCCACTAGTATTGTCAGAAACAATTATAATTGTTACTATTACACTGGTTTACAAAATAATTTTTTGGTCTGAGGCGAGAATGGGATAGGTGTTTTTTGTTAATTTTGGTGTGCTGAATTCAAATTTATAGTTTTGCGCTATCACTTAGTTTTCTGGCTTTTAAATAGTCTCATTTTAGTATAAACAGAATATGTGCATATTTCAAGAGTTGCAGCAGCTTATAACAGATTAAAAAAAGATAAAGAACACTGAATCAATATACTTGGATGACACAATTACACAATTCATAGTACCACAGACAGTCAAAAGTGTTTTCTTAGATCTGGTGTATTTTGCCTCCGGGATGTCACGCAAGAGCATCCAGCAGAAGTCTCCCATCATGCCGAGGTTCCATTTGCCTTGATAGTTGTTCTCCATCTTCGTAATGTCTTGGTGGAATCTTTCTCCATGCTCATCACTCACTGCTCCAAGGTTTGGCGGGAAGAAGTTGAAGTGGTAATGGAAAAAAATGAATCTTCACTGACATTCGGCACCCCCATATCCTCGTAAGACTTTGGCAACTTCTCAATACAGGCTTGGTAATCTGGTATGCGTGTGTTACAAAGGAAGCCACTAAAGACCGACTTGAATGCTTCCCATGCTCTGATTTCCTTTTAAGTTAAGAAGCTCCTCAAAATCAGTATCCGTCAGCACTTCTTTGAACTTGGCAGCACTAAGACCTGGGAACACAGTAGACAAGTGTTGGAAGGCAGCACCATTTTTGTGCAACGCCTTCATGAAATTCTTCATCAAACCAAACTTGACGTGAAGAGGAGGAAGAAGCACCCGATGTCCACCAGAGGATTCTCCTTGAGGCTGTTCGCCAGGAACAAAAGTGCTTCTAGACCCCCAGTCATTCTGGTTGTAATGCTGGGATACAGCTCGACTATCCCAGAGACAGAGAAAACAGTACTTTATGAAGCCCGCTTGCATACCCATAAGACCAATGACCTTATTTGTTCCGATACCTGGAACTGGTGATCCTTACATCTTCAAGGACTAGGTTCCACTGTTTAAGCCGAGAAGCCAAGACCTGACTGCTGGTTTGACAAATACAAATCACGAGCAAGATCATTCAGGTCTTCTTGCATGATCCAGTGTGGCTTATTGCCACTTGTTCCTGAATATCGACTCAATATCTTCCAAAGATATTGACTCAGCAGAATCCTCCCTTGAAGGCATTTCTTCATCTGATGAGGAAAGATCTTTATTTACTGGTGGTGTGGGTACAGGAAGATCATCTGAATAAGGAACGGGTCTCATAGCAGATCGAAAGTTGGGATATTTGATCTTTTCCTAGAAGATGCATTGAAACCAGTTATATTAGTTAAACAAAAATAACAATCTGCGTCGTTTCGCGGCTCTCTCCAAACCATCGGGACTGCAAAGTTGAAAGCCGCTTTCTTGCCATTAAACCATGCCGTTAGTCCATTGTAGCAGGGTTTACAACAGATGTGTGGAGCCCAAGACTTGTCCTGATCACCAATTTTACAGTCAAAATAGTGAAAGTAGGTGATTCTGAGGAGGGAAGTGATGGTTCGACGGTGTGCAGCTGTTATGAAGTCCCCACACACGTAGCAGAAAATTGGCCTTGTTGAGACATCCTCGACATTTTGACGTGCTTGAAGCCATTGGAGAATCTGAAAATATAACAAAGTAAAACTAAATGTGCATTTGAAAATGTAATACTAATATTTAGTAACTCAAAAGATGTGTAACATGATAGTTGAGGGACACCAACCTCCTGCGCCGCCTGCGAGAAAACCTCTTCCAATGACTGCCAGAGTGTGGATTGAGACCTGCTGCCTTAACTGTCAAAATCCGTCTTGATATATATAATGTAATGCTATCACTTACATTTGGTGCATAGTAACTAAAGAATAAGCCATAAGTCTCACAATATTAGAATTAACCCTGAATTCATATACGCCTTTATGTACCGTATATGCACACTATGCATATCTAAAAAAAACTAGAGTTGATGAATAAAAACGGATTTCAAATTTGAATTCAGCACCCTCAAATTAGGTAAAAATGGGTATTTTTGTGCTTGCCTCAATTTCTTTGTAAACCAGTGCTATTATTGCAAAAACTACCCAAAACTTTCCATTTTTGTTACGGATGTAACTTGCAAGACACATTTAGGTTATTTAGCCGCGCAATTACCATGACTAGTTGATTTGGCGTCACTTGTGTGCGATATGAACAGGTAGCTCAGTTGCCGAGTTTCGGCACTGCAATCTGTGGTTGCTAGTTCGATCTCCAGTGATGGAGATTACGGTATACACTACCGTAGAACTATTCTCCCTTTGCTTCCTCCCTTTTCACTAAGACAGCGGAAATATAGATGCGGACACATACGTATATATGTATGCACGAGCGACAATACATGCACAGACATACTTGCATTCAAATGCATATAAACTTAGGCACACACATACACATGAACAAAAACCCTTCAAAAACAAAAAATTGACCATATTAAGTTTTGTTTTTGTTTAACATTTCACTCTGTCCAAATGCATAAAAGCATGAAACCCAGGGTCACAAACATCACCACGTAATAAGAATATTGTATCTTTGATGCGGATGAGAATTTATTACCGACACGTGTTTTGACTTATACATTCTGCCTGCATACAAGTTTTTCTATTTAAATGTGTACCCATTACTCCCAGGTCCACTCTGATAGGGTTCCGTCTAAAATTCAAATAGAATTATTCAATCGTGTAATTGTCTGCAGACAAAAGACGTTAAATTGTTAGTTAAAATAATTTCAAGTATTGCTATGTAAAAATTAATTGGTATTACGTTGTATTTTTAACTCATTTTTTAATTTAAATTACCTATAAACTATTCACTTACAAATTGTGTGCGCAAACGAATGACTGATGTTAAATTGTTACTGCTACATTGCAATACTTGAGACCATTTAATCTTATCTAGAGAAAAGGCGTCTAAAAATCATATACATATATAAACAGGATTTGGCACTGAATAAGCTACAAAGGTTGATATGCCATTAAACACAACCAAACTTGGATGGTTTGTGAAATGGGAGGCTAGTGGCTATATGACTGCTGTTTTGAGTGTTGCTTCCAAGGTTTGTTAAAAACAGCACGTGACGTTCTTGCGTAGTTCCCATCGACCTTTTCTCTGTGCGTTTCGTTAGCATCCGTATGGTGCATCCAAACAGTAGTATTGTTTCGACTTAGGGTAGTAATTATGCAAATGACGAGGATATGGCTTATAAAAACGTTATTTACTATACATATCAATGTAATGAACGACTTTCAAGATCAGTTTTTCACTTAAAAAAAAAAAAGTGGTCATTCATTACATGAGATATGGTTCTACGGATAACCTTGTAATTTCGATCTAAATGTTCCACAAGCTGATACTTAAACAAAGGTTACTAGTAAAAATAAATTTTACTCAATTGTTTGCCTATATGCACAAATGTTATAAATAAGTATTTTGATATATTTTTATATTAAAAAAAAAAAACAAATGCCTCTCAAGCGTACTTTATCAATCACATATGTCATCAATGTTATGTATCAGTGACGGGATTTTAGTAGTTTTGGAAAATCTAAGTAAACACAAGTCTAGAACTTACAACAGCCTGTTTACTTACGGTATTACGTTTATTCTGATGTATTGCCGTCGTTTTATGTATTTGGATGTTTTTAAATCTTTTCTGTCATGAGAAAATTAAAATTCTCTCTGACTTTGAAATTCAAACGGTTCGCTTAATCCGGGCCAAAAGGATCAAATAGTCTTTGCAAACAAAGGAAAAGAAAAACTGTCAACGATTTAACTCCAAATAATATTAAGGAAATTCGTACAATTATGTATGCATTCCGCGAAATTTTATGGGGTTCTGTTACTTTTAAAGAGGTTAATTATATTGTCTAAAAATATCCTGAAAATGACAGGTCTTTCTCTTACTCTAATATTTGTTACAAGGATAACCTAAATTACGCGTAACGAGTTTGTGACAAAATGTAACTTAATATGGCGGCAGCAGGAGTCTAGGATAAAAGCTTTAACGAAATAAACCAAGTGGTAAAACAAATAACAGGAGGTTGAGTTGGACAGACCTTATCTTATGCCTTATTTTGGCAATAATCAATTTACAATGTTTTTGCGCGAGTATTTTTGAATGTCTACTGTATTAAGTTTCAAGTTCGTGTTTGTGTCGTGGTGGTGTTTTTTGTTTTTGCGTTTTTATTGCTTTTTTTTTTCTTTTTTTTCTTTCTGTGACGATAAAACTTTATCGTGAAATCTGAGACTGATCTTTTGGTTCGACAGTTGGAAAATTTAACTTCTCTCCGACTACTGGACTGTCACTGACCAGCACAATGGATTCTGGTATTCGGATCCACAAGATTTCTGGCGGTAAAATAAGGAAGTTATATTTTGAAATTACAATTTTTTTTTTTCTTTTTAGATTTGATGACAGATGGATTAGGTTCAGTTACATATTTAGACATCCAGATACACATTACTTAAGTAGATTTTTGTGTGTGTGTGTGTGTGTGTATATATATATAATATATATATAATATATATATAATATATATAATATAATATAATATAATATAATATAATATAATATAATATAATATAATATAATATAATATAATATAATATAATATAATATAATATAATATAATATAATATAATATAATATAATATAATATAATATAATATAATATAATATAATATAATATAATATAATATAATATAATATAATATAATATAATAGAATATAATATAATATAATAATATAATATAATATAATATAATATAATATAATATAATATAATATAATATAATAATATATATAATATAATATAATATAATATAATATAATATAATATAATATAATATAATTAATATAATATAATATAATATAATATAATATAATATAATATAATATAATATAATATAATATAATATAATATAATATAATATAATATAATATAATATAATATAATATAATATATATAATATAATATAATATAATATAATATAATATAATATAATATAATATAATATAATATAATATAATATAATATAATATAATATAATATAATATAATATAATATAATATAATATAATATAATATAATATAACCAGCCCATTGGCATAATGGTTACTGTTCCCCAATGGCTTGGAAGACCGGGGTTCAATCCCAGGTCAAGTCATGCCAAAGACGCAAAAAATGGTACTTGATGCCTCCTTGCCTAACTTAGCATAAGATACGGATCAAGGATAAAGGAAAAATCTAGATAAGAGTAGCGCCCCCTACACTTTGGTGTAGCGGCTATTAAAAAGGAGCTGATATTTATAATCATTAACCAAAGTAAACTTAAGGTCTATTGGTCTCTTCCATAAATACGAGGCTGTATCCTTGACCTTAAATCTTAGTGCAACAGAGTGGTGCTAATTGGAGGATCTCGCTGAGATGTGAAAATTACTTGGGTTTTTATTTGTGCGGATAACAATAGTAAATTTGAAAGAAATAAAGATTCTTAATACAAAACTTTTCCTCGTAGTAAAAAAAAAAAAAAAAAAAAAAAAACGTTTCTGAGCTTATCTAAAAAAACAAAACAAAAATATTTATACCATCGAGTCTTAATCTCCGAAATCCATTTGTGGTTTTACTTACGGTTTTGAGTGTCAGGCCAGTACGATGATGTGATATGACGTCACTTCTGAGAGAAGATGGGAATTTACTGGTGTGGTTATGGCTGGTTACTTTGCAACACTTGCAGATTCTGTTAGGTCTTTAATTTCATCATCTGCGAGTGTTTATTTTTAATTTTTCTTTTTAAATTTTTTTTTTTTTGTTCTTGAGGGGGTTGTTTATCCACAACATGTCGACGAATCGTAAAATACAATCAAAAGAAGGGGAAAAAATAGTGCTGCCTCGACTTTGGTAATTAATGGGTTTGCATCAAACCAACCCTCCCACCCCACCACGTACAGGATACGACACAAGGTCAATTTTTAAAGCGTGGTAAAGCAGGTTTAAATTCAGTTGTCTTTCTCCTTGACTGGTTACTGTCCGAAGGTTGGAGGGTTTTGTCTATTTATTCATAGTAGAAAGTGGATTTCCCTAGAGCATTATCGTCAAGTGAAACGCAAAACTACCTCATCTAGGAATTGAACTCTTGTCACCGATTCCATTTTCCTATATGTCTCTTATTTGATGGCAGAAAATTCTCGACTTTCGACTGACAGCTTTAGTTTAGCTGCTTTGTTATGAGTGAAACAATTTGTATCATTGCTGTGTTTAGTACATTCGATATCAACATTCGATATCAACATTTTTAACTGAATCGTGTTCGCTACTCATTTATCTCTCGAATAATTTTATAAATTATTTCAGGGAGAAAAAACATTTTTAGAAATAAACAACCCTAACGGTTACCACAGTGAAATTGGTTTCTTTGTTTAATGGTACATCGACCTTTATGGGTTATTTGATGCCAAAGCTATCACATACTATTTAACCCATAGTTGGACCTCTTCAAAAACTCCAAACCAGAGGAAATCTTAAACTTTCTGAAAGAAATCGCTCTTCATTAAAATCTCGTCAAATATAATAAAACATAACTAAAACTCATACCTTAAAACCTAAAACATGCACAAAAGACAAAAGCAATTTAACTCTTCAAGCATTAAATGACCCACAGAAGTTGCTATGCCGTTAAACAAAACTCAAACTTAACCCATAGTTGGAGGGATAAGGGTTTTTATTTTTTGTCAAAGTTCAAAGTCCCAAAATGAACGTAACGGCGCGACTGGAGTTCGAACTCGCTTACTACAGCGTCGCAGTCCAGCACTTAAGCCATTCCCTCCCCAAGAGAACAAGAAACTTGTTACCAAGTTGAAAGAATCCAATTTGTCCAACTATTCAGTCACAATTGCCCAAGAACATTCAATCCTCTAACCAAAAATATCTATGAACTCAAATCACTGCTAATTCAAATAATATACTGCATTAAACTATATAATTTTTCCGTCTATTTTGGTTAACAGCACAACTTTACCATTGGGACTAATAAGTAACTGAAGTTAAGGTATCACTGTTACGGTCAGGCTGCTCAAAGAGTGATACTTAAATGAAATTGTGATAAAATGATGCTACTAATGTTGGACGTGCGTTTTTAGTGTTCCTTATTGTAAGAAATGGGATTCGGCAAGCCATGTTTAAATTGTAGACGAAGTTCCTTGACGTAGTGTAACGTTCATCTGGGTTGTGTGTGATACTCCTTCATTGCCATTACTCCCAGATTCGCTCTGACCCGAAGTGTTAGGGTCCCATCAATGGGGTAAATAGAGCTGTTTAAAAATTATTTGTGTTCGATACAACCATGTGCAAAAACAAAGTAAATATAAACGTACAATGAATGCTATTTCCTAATCTCTAGACATAAAAGACGGGTTGACATGCCGTTAAAATCAACTGACATGGAAATTGGAGGGCAATATTGTGATGAGAGAGGATACAAAGAGCAATAAAAATAAGGAAGATTAGTTTTAGGGACCGATTTGAGAATTAACGACTTGAAAGGAGATGTTATTGAAACTTTCAAAATGAGATTTCCAGTGGCCGGCTTTTTTTGTTTTTCTCTATATTTATCTTCGAACTGGAAACTAACTCTACAAACCAATTGGATTTTTTGCTAATAGTGTAATGTATTTTGGAAAAATTTACCAAATCAGATGAACAAGAAAATGGCAATGGCGTAAAAATTTTAAGATTACATTGAATGGTTTTAGAAAAAATGGTAAAATATTTAAGATGACTTTTGCGAATTATCGTATTCAGTTTGATCAGTATATAGATTTTGTAATAATAGTGAATCTTCTCTGCAAAAAAAAAATTTACACTGTGCTATGAGAATTGACGATGCTCAAGGAAGCATAACATAATTAATCAATCAAAATTGGCGAATGCCAAATAAAATCACTCTTATTATCAAGAAGGATTAAAGTTGTTTGGTCACATAGCTGGTAAATTTACTTAGTACGTAAACCATTCATACAAAAAAGACCACCATCAATGACGTAGAAGTGAGTCTTGTGTCGTCTCGTAACAGTGGAAAGACTGGCAAAAGGCAAGGCAAATTAGGTCTTGTGTAGACAAATGTGAGGAGATATTTCAGTTTTATGAAAATAAATGCACACTATATTTAAAGTAACTTTTTCTTTTTCTCTCTTGGGGAACTCTTTTCTTTTGCTTTTTTTTTTTTTGTGTTGGTTGTTTATTTGGGTTTTTTGTCTGAGCCAAATTCGACTTTTTAAGATACTCAAATCAAACCTTTTTGAACTAATTTCTGTTTCTTGATCTTTCCTGACACTTTTCTTTTAAGTAGTATTAAGCGAATCTTATTGATCTTTAATTGATGCATTGTTTCGTATGACACAAGTTCAGATTTATATAGCACTTAGCCATGAAGACAATGCATTCAGTCCTTACGTGTTAACTATTGCTTAAGAGGGGGTCTTGAAACCTCATCCAACGTGTCATATTTTCGGCAGCATTTTTCAGAAAAATAAACGAGCAAAAACTACTTAAAAAAAAAAAAGTTACTTTAAAATCTTTATTTTCATATCCCATAAAATATTAGTTTGAACTAAGGTTAAAACAATGTATAAAAGTATGTGTATCGTCTAGGCAGGCAATCCTATTCATTTGGCCAGCCCAGTCGGCTGGGGCTGTAGAAAACACCGACTGCATCTCTGCATAGGGGTAAACCTCCCCACAACGAGTGTCCTAGATATGATGCTAAACAATCTGATGGCGAGGATTTAGCAATGTTGGAGCTTTGGACAATGTGGAGTACCCTTTCATTGCCATCGCTCTAAGGTCCACTCTGGTTCGGAATGGTAGCACCTGATAGGGTCCTATCTAGGAGTCAAATAGAACTGTTCGACATTTAAACTGAGTGCAAACAAATAACTTTTGCTAAATTGAATTGTTTTAAATAGAACTGTTGACCATTTTAAGCATGAGTAAACGAATCGGTTTTAATTGAATTGTTAGTGATACATAGGAATACTTGAAACCCTTTAACTATGACTTATGCTAAATTGAATTGTTAAAAATAGAACTGTTGGATAATCAACCGTTTCTACAAGATGTTTAGAAATTATATTTGATATATATATAATGTAAAAAGAGGATTTGGCATTAAATAACCTACAATAATTGATATGCCATAAAACCAAAACATTCGTTTATCAAACTAGAACTACATCATTTTTCTCAATCTTCCTATCTGGCCTTTTGGAAATTTACTAAGCTTTTTGCTTAGATGTGGCACAAGGCCATATGAAAGGGCACCCAATGAGACTCGAACTCACTCGTGTAGGTTTGCTAGCCGAGCTTGCTAACCATTACACCACCAGAGGCGCCCTTTCCCATCTGGCCTTTTGATATAAAAACTTGTGATACTAAAAGACTTTTTGAATACTTAGACTGCCTTTTTATGACCATTTAAGTTTATATATTCAAATTATTTTGGTAGAATTTATAATTGATTTCAAATGAATGAGGACGGTTGCCTGTAGCATAGGGGTTAACTTCCAGGACTGCAAAATTGTAGTAAGGAGTTCAAACTCCCAGTGACGTTATAACAACGTCTATTTTTCGGTTTGATACCCAATAAAATCGCTTATCCTTTTATTGTAATATAATGGCCGAGAGATATCGTTTTATGCCTTTGGGTTTAGTTAGGCTGAGAACCTTTCGGCTCAGTGCATGGGTTACTTAGGTGCAACATGAATACAGGTGGGCACGCGCGCGGAGCGGACGTGTCACAATAGCCCAGATGGGAAACGGGGGCTCCAGAGTGGGGGTGACGTCACGCACTGGAAGCGCGCGGAGGATTTGGGGATTTTGAAATAGTGAGTTGAGACTAGACACCGGACGAGAAGGGTCGACTCTCGGGGCTCGCAAAGGCCAGAAGAATTTGCGCGCTACGGGCGCCGCATGAGATGGGAAGGCAGATGAAAAAGCCAGAATAGAAAGAACGTGTATCTCTCTCCTTATGTCGAAGAACCTTTTAAACTCAAAGGTAAAGTTTCGTACCTGAACTAAGTCGTGTGTTTCGGGATTCCTATGTTATGTCCATTTCACACATAGCCGTATCTGTCTATGGTACATTATCAATAGGTTAAAACTCCATTGGCCTAGTGGGTAAAGTGTTCGCCAATGGTCCGGGAGACCTGGGCTCAATCCCAGGTCGCGTCATACCAAAGACTTTTAAAATGGTACTCTATACATTCAGCAATATAAAGTACGTATCGAGGGTAAAGTGGAGAAATCCAGAGAAAGGAGTAGCGCTCCTCCTTACACCTCGATGTAGTAGCTATTGAAAAGGGAGCCTTCTGGTCGCACTACTTACCTACCACTACTGTTCTACAATCACGGTTGTGGTATTAAATAACTCACGAAAGTTGATATGCCTTCATAAAAACGAAACCAAACTTTGTCGGAATAACTGAATATTTTCGAATGCTTAGCGAAATCCAATTTCCCAAAGCAAATTTCTGTCTCATATGTAATTCTTGAATTATAAAAGTGTTTATTTACTGCTGAATAATTTTGTAAATATTTAAATTTGTCTAATCATTTATTTGAACAGTTATATCAATTGCAAGCCATGATAAAGTTTCGAGTGAGTAACGATCTTTGATAAATTATCTAGCTTCAAGTAATTAATACAAATTTGTACACGAATTGTAAGGTTTCAAGTATTTCAAGCAATTACGTGGTTTCAATAAATTAATATTGATAATAATTCTGTAGAAATGATAGATTCAAGTAAATAGTCTTGATTCAAATTGGCACAGTTATATGGTAACAAGTATTTCAATCAAATACGAATTTTTTTTTTTTTTTTTTTTTTTTTTTTTTTTAGCATCTATTTGAGTAATAATACTACTTATGGGTCAGTCGGTGGAACTGTGAGTAATGGCAATGAAGGGATGACTCCACACTTCCTCCCCAGAACTTTAAGAAATGACATTATCCCTAGGTTTGAAAATTTCAATTTTTAACTTGTTGGCTAATTTGTTTTAATTTTCGCTTGACTAGTTCTCTCTCATAACATTATTTTAATAGCAACGGCAATGTAAAAAGAAAAAAGATAACTTTCATATTGAACAGTCAAGTCACTGAAACAAAGAAACAGCTGTTTTTCTCCCAAGACGTTAAATCATTTGAAAGAGAGAAAGACTTGTGCACAAAAATTGCGCATAAATACATCGACCAATATCTTTCTTTGTTGCCAAAATGTGGAACTTGCATTGGACTAAAAAAAAAATCTCTCCCCTCCGCCACACATACACAGTGCCTTCTCAGATGTCCTGCGCAGAGATATCAGCTCCGTGTCATCTCTTGGGTGTTCCCGTGAGAACTTTTCATACTTGCATTTTTTTTTTTTCATACGTCTTTGCATATGTTGTATCGACCTACCAAATTACCTCCTAAAAATTGAGAAAGAACGAAAATACATAAACAATGTTAAATAAATTTTATCAAATTATTCAGCCAAGGGCCTTTTTTATCAGATGTTCATTTCAAGACTGTGATAGGCTTACGAACATTTCCTTCGATAATGAGAAACTGGGGGATGGTTCAAAATATTTCCAAATTTGAAAACTTCAATATTTCTAGGGGGTGGTTATAATATGATCTCATGTCGTGCCGCAGGCACGGATATCCCTGACCCTCTCTCGCCACTTCTCCCTATCGTTCATCGCCTCTGGTAGGTCTTCAGGGCTACATCCAGTATCCTCACATAGCTGCTGAATGTATGTTCGAGCTGGTCGTCCTGCTTTTGCCCGGCCATATGTGGGGGGTCCATAGGAGTACATCACTTATGAGCTTGTCCCTGCTTCTCCAGCAGTGTCCTGCATGTCTGGTTCGTCTAACTTGGATTGTTTTCGTGATGGGAGGCAGATGGCCGTATAGTTGGTGCCTTTTGGTGTTGACGTACGTATTGTCATCCAAACAGACCTGTTTTTATATATATATATATATATGACCTGTTGACATGATTCTTATGAGGATTCAAGATATACTTTTTATTATATATATATATATATATATATATATATATATATATATATATATATATATATGGCCCCACATCTGAAAACATTCACGGTTAACAAACTTTTATATCAGAATTTTCTCCTTTCATTTCTAATGGTCCTTAACCTGCATGTGTCACCAAATCTAAAAATAGAAAAAGATCCTCGTGTGTCATTGTTTCCACAAAGATCTTTCCCAATTTTACCGCCCAAATTTCTTGTACTGAACTGCTATAGACTTGTACAAGACAGACAAACCAAAAATGTATGTCACAAATTTCATATGGAATTTACACAAAGCACATAAAAGGTCTAAACATTTAGGAACACTCTACACATAATTTTCACACAACATATATTTTGTAAATATTGTTCGTTATTAAAAATAATA
This sequence comes from Sepioteuthis lessoniana, assembly GCA_963585895.1. NCBI lineage: Eukaryota > Metazoa > Mollusca > Cephalopoda > Myopsida > Loliginidae > Sepioteuthis > Sepioteuthis lessoniana. Next base: position 60,225,588 of record OY757939.1, read on the forward strand.
CATAAAAGAATATTTTCTCAAACTCAACTTTTTATTTTCCATTGCTTAATTTTTTAAAGTTTTATTGTACAACGGAACGCTCTTGATTTCCGGAGGACACACACACACACACACAGTAAATGTGTTTGAAAAAAGATTTCAGTGCACGTATGTGTGAGACTTAAATATTTGGGAAGAGTTCCTTTTTGTGTATTAAGGCAATGCGTTTTTGTTTTTGCTCGTGCCTTGTTCAATGCGCCCGGGGTAAGCTAGAGATGATCGTACTTGTCCCGGAAGACGAGACAGGTGTTGTCCTTGGGCCATACTGAGAATAGAGAATGATTCTTCGCCAATGCCATCTAAGAGCAGAACAACTTATCGATTTCCTACCAATAAAAAATCTTCCCAGTTTCACGGTCAGTAGCTCAAAATAGCATTGTAAGACCTTTACTACCTCAAAACGGAGTATTTCTCGGTAAGCGACATTAAATGATATTTTAAAGGCTGTCTAAAGTCGAGACCCGATTATAGCTTAAAGTAACAGTCAAAATAAAAATCCCAGATAGGATTTGAGATCAGGTGATGTGAGTGACGTCATAAACCGGAAGCGTGGGCTGAGGATTTGGGGATTTGAGAAAAAAGCAGTGATTAAGTTCCTGTCTCCGAACGAGTCGAGATTCAGAGCTGTGCGAGGCCAGACGAATTTGTGCGCTACGGGCGCCGCGCGTTGGTTGGGTTGAGAGCTGACGATGTAAGAGCAGTCAGCATAGAAAGATTGTCTCTCTCTCGTAAATAAGTTTCGTAGCTGAACCAATTTCGTGTTTTCGGATTCCTATATATGTTTATGAACATATGTCTATTTCACACATCCGTATAGCTGGTTATGTAACATTATAATTTATATAAATTATATAATTTATATAACTTTATAATTTGTAAGCGATCATAACGTATTCTGACTCCGTTTGAAATTAACTGCATCCCTTCTGGAGATAACAACCCTCACAAAATGTGCTGATATGAAGGTAAACTGCAACCAGTGGTTAGGGGTTCAGTTCAAGAATTGTGAATTCTTTACATCAAAGAATGGTAGTATCCATAAGTTCTATCTCTTGGTCAAACCTTTTTGAAGATTAATATATTTGAAATTATTCTTACAAAAATTAGTTACTTGAAGATATGCCTGTTTATAGGTGATTATCGTAATTTGCTAAGCTTTTTGCTTAGATGTGGCACAAGGCCATATCAATGGGGCACCCAAATGAGACTCGAACTCACTCGTGTAGGTTTACAAGTATAGCTTGCTAACCATTACACCACCAGAGGCGCCCTTGTTTATTGGTGATTATCATCAGTTACTTGAAACCATATTGCTTTTATAAAAACCTGTAGGGGAATTAGATTTATTTCCCACTGGCGGACGAATTCCCTCCCAGAAGTAAATTGGTTGAACTGAACCAATCAAATCAGCCGGCGGAAGAATACCAAAGACTTTCTGTGAGGGAGAAAAGGGCAAATTCGGCCTCTTTTACCTGGAACCAGTGGAGTTAACATGACAAAAACTGTTACTCGCCTACTAGGCTAACGGTTCGACACACACACACAATTTTCTTTACCAACGAGGCAGTCCGAACTTTTGTACTCACTAAAGGGACAACACACGGAATACCAGTAGAGGTTAGCAGAAACTCGTCCAAACATTACTAGGTTGTGTAAAAGGATTAATTTGTTAACTTTCTAACGGTAATTGAGAACTCTCGGCGATCTTAATCTCTCTTTACAGACCCAACATGCCGTTAAATCAACTTTTTAAGCCATAGTTTTAGCTATTCCTATGGACTTATTGATGCAGCTCTAACAGGTATGATCACTCCGAGTAAGGGTGAATCAGGGAGTGATAGCAAGGAAAAATTCATCCGGCTGTCTCAACACCACCGAATTCCAGCCTCAATACCCGATGCAGTTTAATGTCCTACCCAGGATACCCTTTTTAGTGAGGTAGCCCACTCCTCAACAGGGCGTGAACTTTTTTACTATAGCTTATAAACAACGTACAACAGTCGTAATAGCGCAAAGAACAGTGAGGCCCAAAAATCATCAATAAGATGTCTTTAATTTTAAAAGATAACGGTTTTTACTTGGAAGAGCTCTCCGTTTATGGATAAAACTAATAGAGCAGATAAAATAACCTAGCTTGGAGAATAACTGAATATAAAAAAAACGGGCATTAAAACCCCTAGAACTAAACTGTCACTGAAGCTCTAGAGATCTGAGGAGTGCAGTTTCCCCTTCATTCCCGTTATTCTCGGTTCCATTTTGACCTGGAATGATAGCACCTGTTAGCCACTACGCCACTGGTCCTTCCCTCACTCCTAACAATATTTGGTTGCATTTGAGTTTTTAGCTTTGGTTCCCACATACAAGCGAGGATCGAACCTCTCTCATCAGTAATTGGTCATTTGCTCAGCTTAGTTTTATGCGAGGCCAGATTGTCAACCAGTTAGAATCGAACTCACTAAGAATGGTTATTCTAGCTTGCTAACATTACTCCATGCGAAGAAATGAACCTTAGTATTTACATTAGACAACAGAGAAGTATATTTTAAACAGAACGGAATGCAATTTTCCATCTTACCAGCAGTTTGTTAAACAAACACAAACCCAGAAATAATCTCTTATTTATATCCATCCAAATGCATTTGTAAACTTTTTTTTTTCTTTGATAAACCTATACTACTTTGCAAAAGTTAGCATGTGTGTGCATTCATATATCAAAAGATCACTACTAAACAAGGCACAGGAGCCTGATTCTTAGCATGTATATAGACGATCTCGGGCTGAGATTAAAGTGTAGTACCAGTTCATCTTCTTAAGCAGTGATCTTGTCCTTTGAAACAAGCCGTCTTTTCCAGAGAATTTAGACCAGGTATATATTTCAGTATTCAGAGAAGCTTTCTAAATTATATTACAATTATTTCACCGAAACATTTTCTTTTAGCTTTTCACTGGTACATCAATATTTCTTTCGTTTTCACGCACACACACGAACAGAGCTCTTTGTGGATATTAGACGTCGTGTATAGGAATTACCGAGAGCGATAGTCGATAGGGACGTATTGCGAGAGTGTCAAAGGAATATGTACTTTCAGCACGCCGTGAAATACGTGTGTGTATATATATATATATATATATATATATATATATATATATATATATGTGTGTTTTGTTTGTAACCGAATTATTGAGAAAACGGAACATTTTAACTATCTATACGGAACGTATAGATTTGCCTGACAATGAAATTGGTATTAGAGTTATGGATACTTTTTGAGAATCCCAACTTGAACAGTTTTCAGACCTTACACAAACCGCTACAGTCATCTCCCTTAATTTTCACTCTTTCGAAATCCAACCCTTATGTGACCATCAACTGATGCACCCACTCTTCAGAGGAGACAAATATTGACAATTATGTGTGCCGATTTCGTGCTGTACTATGGATATCAGACGCCTTATATCAATACCTTTGTAACTACCGATACATCTTTTTCCTGTGTAGCACCTAAAGGGTGGATGTAGTGGGTTATCATCTTCATTCTCTCGCCATCAGTCCCTATCTGCTATAAATCTTGGTGAGTCATCTAGACAGCATCCAGTATCCGCACAAAGCTGATTAATGTAAGTTTTTGCTGGTCGGCAACTACTAGTGGGTTCATGTGTTGAGGTCGATGGAAGAATGTCATTTAGTTCATTCTTGCTTCTCCGACGGTGCCCAGCATGTTTTGCAAGGATAGTTTGAGATGGGAGACAAGTAGCTGTGCAGCTGTTTTTTTTTTAGGGGTGCTGCTTCCAGGTTTTGTTCAAAACAAATATGTAGTTCTCATGTAGCTTTTTCACCAGCAATTTCGTTTAAATCCAAGCGGTGTAACTAAACAATCATTCTAACATGGCTACAACTTCGCTTTATTTTATCAGAGAAATTAAATTTCCATATGTTTGTTAACTGGTCGATACCAATCTATGCCTAACCTACGTGTATATTATTGTTTTCAGTGGATGAGATATTGCTACCCAGCTATATGAACTGGTCAACTAATTTTATAATAAACTAAAGGAAACTTAACCCCATATTCATGCACGAATTCTTTCACTACATGTGTAACATATTCATGTATGCTATGTGAAACGTACATAGAATGTTCATAACATATATACATAGAACATAGGAATTCCAAAACATGACTTCTTAGTTCAGGTATGAAACCTTTTATTTCCTTTTGAGTTAAAGGTTTCGACATAAGGAAGAGAGATGCACAATCTTTCTTTGATGACTTCCCCGCCCCATCACGTGTGGCCCCCACCACCACAAGGCCACTGCGAGCTAGCAAAAGTTACCCTTCTTCGGACTGCAAGAATCAACTCAACTGACTTTTTCAAATCCCCCAAAATCCTCCGCGCACGCTTCCGATGCATGCCGTCAAAATAAAACCCCAGGACCAGGGGATGTGAATGACATCTGTGAACGACACATCCTCCCCGCACGCGCGTTAACACCTGCGATCAAGTTTGCACTCATAGGCTGAGAATCCTTCGGCTCAGTACAACTAAATCCAAAGGCAAGATATATAAAACGAAATCCCTCGGCCATTATATTACACACGAATCAGCAAGTGAATCAGATTACAAAATCCTTTACATACCAGCTAACCTCAAAACAATTTTGCCATGAGGCCTTTTCTCTTCTAATCACTTCAGACTCGGCAGTATTTGATTTGTGATTAAGAATTGCTTAATACTATACTTTATTACATGGGTCAACAGGTGAGCCGGTGAACAAAATAAATTCTTAGCACACCAGCTCTCGTTGTGAGGACTTTCGTCGCAGTACCAATCTCAGCGAACCGTTAAAATACAAACTCAGCAGTATTTAAATTATAAACTAACAATTCTTAAAAAGTACGCAGGTATACATTGTTTCCATAACCAGATATTATGTTGGTGCAGTTAAAGATTATGGAATGCAGTCGATAGATACTGACACGTGTTTTAAAAAACAAACAAACAAACTGTAACCAGACAAAAAGCCGACAGATTTTTTGGCCGAGGAATTCCGGTGGCTTTATGGTTAACGTACTGGACTGCAACATCATAGTACGCGAGTTCGAACTCTAGTCGTGCTATTACGTTCACTTTCAGTAATAATAACCTTCATAAAGCTACGCTCCCCCCCTTATCCTTCCGGTAATGGATTAAATTGTATCACTACTATTCTTCTACAATAATGGCTTTGGCATTAAGTAACCCACGAAGATTGATGTCATTAAACAAAGTACCTGACCAGACCAAACAATACCATTAGGCTGACAGACATTTATGAACAGACTTTTTTTTTTTTTTTTTTTTTTTAGAATACTTCATTTATGATTCCAGCTTTTTTAATGTTTTTATCGGTTTCAAAATTCATTGTTTATCAATAAATATATCAATTATATATTTTTTATTTCAGGTTTGTTTTTACTTAGGAATTATGAATAAACAAATTTTTTAAAGATAATATCAAAGCAAGCAAATGAGTATAAAAAATGTGAAGTACTTTCAGAATTTTTTGAAAATTCTATTTATGAATAAATGAAATGTCCGCTCGACCAAATTTTCGTCTATTTGTCCGAGAACCGTTACCAAATCTTCAAGATTTTTCTACGTATATTCAAAAAAAAATTTCATTTTTAAAGATAAAATTATATAACGCAACATGGAACTGACTTACGATACTAAAAGGAATTTTTCGAAAAATTTTGTTAATTATGATGAGTAAAATATTTTATTAATTGACTTTGTTTAATTTATTCATTTTTGCATTTTTATATATATATATATATACACTTATGGCGATTAATTCAACCTTTTTAAGCCTGAAAGAAATTCTTCAACAGGGCTAAAATCCAAAACTTTATCGCTGGTTAAAACCACCTGTCATACAACTGGGTTAAAATCTAAATCTTTATAAGTCGGCCCCTAGTTTTGTAGAGATTTTTTTTATGCTCAAAAGGGTCGACTTATACGCCACAATTTATATCAACTAAAAATTGTTGATGACTAACCAATCAAAACACCTAAGAGTACAAATGAGATGAAAACTACGATGGCCTTTTATTTAAAGGCATATCAACCCTTATTTACTATTTAATGCCGAATTTTGATTCATCTGTAAAAGTTTGATTACAATCTCGGGTGGTGTAAAGGTTAGAAAGCTAGACTAGAGAAACTTCAAGAGTTCATCTCATTGGGTGCCCCATTAATATGGCCTTGTGCCTTATCTAAACAAAAAGCTTAATAAAATATATTTCATCATATCGTGCTGGTAGCACGGATATCCCTGACCCTCTCTCGCCACTTCTCCCTATCGTTCATCGCCCTAGGTAGGTCTTCAGGACAACATCCCGTATCCTCACATAGCTGCTGAATGTATGTTCGTGCTGGTCGTCCTGCTTTTGCACGGCCATGTGCGGGGGTCCATAAGAGTACATCACTTATGAGTACGTCCCTGCTTCTTCAGCAGTGTCCTGCATGTCTGGCTCGTCTAACTTGAATAGTTTTCGTGATAGGGGGTAGGTGGCCGTACAGTTGGTGTCTTGTGGGGTGTTGCCGCCAGGACTTGTTTAAGATTGCACGTAGCATTCTTGTGTAATTGCTGTCTAGCTTCTCCAGCCGTTTTGTTAGTGTCCATGTAGTGCAGCCATATAGCAGTATCGATGTGACCGCTGCCTGGAAGAAACTGCGTTTCATTTTATCGGTTAGGTCTGATTTCCAAATAATCGATAACCTATTGATAGCTTTCCATGCTTTCGCTAACCTCGTTTCGATGTCCTTTTCGGTTGATTCGACGCTGCTTCCTAGGTAAGTGAATTTGTCTACTAGTTTAAGAGGGGTTCCTTCTAGAGTGGAGATGTCCCCCGTTTGGTTATAGCACATATATTCCGTTTTGTGTGCATTAACATAGAGGCCTGTTTGCTGCTGCTCGTTCCAAACTATGCAGTAGTGTTTCGGCTTGGTCAGGTGTATTTGCCAGTATCGCTATGTCATCGGCGTAGTCGGCGTCGGTAATTGTTGTTGCGGGGTACCTTCTGCTTCTTTTCTTCGTCAGTTCGAAGCCATTCTCTTTGATTTTGTCAATCGATGTTCTAAGTACGTAGTCTAGACAAATGATAAAGAGGTACGGAGCCAGCGTGTCCCCTTGTAGTACTCCTGCTACAATGTCGAAGTATTCTGTGTCTCCATCTGGTGATCGTACTTTTACTTTAGTGTTTCTATAGAGAATCGTTATTGCCGCTACGGTTTCTTTAGGTATGCCGTACGCTAGTAGAATTTGTTCCATCTTTCCTCTGAATGGAATCGAAAGCCTTGGTAAAGTCAACAAAAATTAATGTCGCTTGTAGGTTTTTTGCCCGTACACCTTCAAGGATTCTACGGATGTTTAATATTTGTGAGGTCGTGGATCTATTTCTTCGGAAGCCATTTTGGTTTTTTTCTAAGTACGTTGTCGATTTCGGGTTCTATGCGGTTTCGTAGTAGGGCATTGTAGATTTTGGCTGCTATGGATGTAAGTGTTATGCCTCGGTAGTTTTTGGCTAATCCGAGAACCCTCCATTGCAACCATTTTTGTCTCTAATAATGTTTGCACACTATTATATCAGGTATTTCTATCAAATACAAATAATTTGCACACACTTTCAAACATTGGAAGGTACAAAAAAGCGACAAAACTACAACTCTAGAAAGAAGTTGGAGAAATCAGGATTAACTTTTACCTGAAAGGAGAATGACAGATGATTTAATTAAAACTCTCCAAATAATTAATTGAATTCCTAATAATGATTGTAGACATTTTTTCTACACTGTACATTTACTCACCAGGCAGATTTCAAAAATTAAATCAAATAACCAATTGGATTTTTTTTGTTAAATCAGATTAAAATTGTAATAGTGAAAAAGGATTGAATTGATAAATAAATAATCTTTTACAAGTAAACCTTACATGTTGTGCATTAAAAATAAGGGCGAAACAAGTTCAAACAAATGCTAGCTCAAAAAACTAAAAATGTAAAGATTCAAATCAATGAATTCCACTTCATAAACAAATCCTCTTTCTCGGCTGAGGAGGAGGGGTTTGCATTTTGTTTCGGTTTCTGTTTTTTTAGCAAACACAAACCTCCCCAACAGACGAACATTCTTTGGATTTTCTCAGATAAAAATTGCACGGATAAGATGGTGAAATAACAGAACAACCGTTTGGCTTACTCCGCCCCCCCCCACAAGATCTACCGATATTAATGACCACCCAGGCCACATGATAGTGGTCACATGCAATATTGACGTTATTCTTCCATTCATCTTTAACGCAGAAGTCTACATCAAGTGTTCTGGATCGGGAATGACCTTCAAATACCTTTTGAGTGGATCCCGTAATAATACTATAATAGCCATGTTTAATTTATTTTAACACGAAGGTGTATAATAAACAAAGTCAAATTTAATGTCAGGTCCTATGCACATATGAGTGGCTAAGGTTAGAAATGCTCAGCCCCTGATTCTTGTAGCAGATATCAGGGCGTATTTCAACTCCTATCTCGTGAGTATATCAAGGTGCCGCTGTCTTAGAGACGGATCCCCAGAGATTAAACCCGCTTTATTTATACAGTTCCTAGCTTGAATAGCATCTCCTTGTCAACACTGATTTTTTAGATTTTTATGTGCAGAAACAAATGTGGAAACAAATTTCAAAACAAAAAATTAAAATAGAATTTGAGCATTCTAAAGTTTTACGATAAAAATAAAAAATTATATTTTTTTAAATTATTGATAGGTCATAAGCGTGCAGCCAAATGGAAAGACACTGATGGGTGAAAAATAGTCTATAGGATGATTTGACGTGGGAATGAACGTGAGATACGATAAGTTTCCAGACTTTTTTCGTATGGGCACTTTTATTGATAGTACACACATAAAACTCTAGTCCCCTTCGAAGTAACCTCCTCCGGATGCAATGCACTTGTTCTACCGTTCCAACAACTTCTGGAAGGCCCCATCGAAGTCCTCTTGTCTGAGCGTGTCAATGACCTTTATCACAGTCTCTTTCATCTCCTCAATTGTCTCATAACGACGACAGCCTCTGAGCTTGGGGAATAAGCAAAAGTCACAGGGATCAAGGTCTGGACTATAGGGAGGCTGAGGAACTGTCTTGATGCCCATCTTGGTCAAATAGTCCGTGACAAGGATGGAGTTGTAGACTGGTGTATTGTCCTGGTGAAAATGCCACTGACCCGGTTTGAAGAGTGCTGGCCTCTTCCGGTGGAATCTCTTCATGAACTCCCTTAAAAACACAATATAGTAACCCTAACCCTAACCCTTTGGCCCATCAACTCTGGTGTATTGACTTCCTTACTCCTCCCACGCCTCTCATTCTCCCTCACAGACTCCCTGCCTTCCTTGAATCTCTTATGCCACTCAAAAACTGATGCTCGAATCATGCAAGATGCTCCAAAAGCAGTCTGAAGCATTCCATACGTTTCTGTGGCATTTTTACATGTTTAAAACAGAATTTTATTGCATATCGTTTTTCTAAAGTGTCAGATTGTGGGTGGATTTGCTCTGTCTGGCCTTCTACTGGGAACTCTGTCTCTTGGTCTCCGAGTCATAGCAGTAGATCCAGCTTTCATTGCATGGCATTTTTTCCAAGTTTAAAACAGAATTTTATTGCATGTCATTCTTCTAAAGTGTCCTCGTGTCTGGGTTGCATTTTTGAAATTCACCAGCTGTGACAATCAGGCTTTAGTAGGATGTATTCCAATTGCTGCTGAAGCTGTTTATTTGAACCTGAAATCTCATATGATGTATAGCAATAACATAGTGAATTTTCAAGAGTCTACGACAATTTTAAATGCCCATAAAAAAAAGTCTGGAAACTTATCGTATGCACCTCGTAGATGGTACTGATCTTAAAAATCACTGAAGTCAAGACATTTTCTGACAAATGGAAAGAGATAAAACATTTACTGTGAAATATAAAAACGTTTATTGACCCACTAATTGTGCAGGGAGGATATTATTTTAGGTCTCTTATATTTTCCTTTGTTTTATGTTATTTTCTTTGGGTTTTTTTTTGGTTTTTTTTTAATGTAGTACCTGCACCCATGGAAAAAATCCACCGAATACATACCCAATAATTGGGCAAATTTAAACAACGAATAATATTCAGAAATAATTCAAATGTTAAACAATTGCCTGTCTCTTTTTTCTATCAACACATGAACCTTACAAAAATAAATGAAATATAAACTTACAATTATAATTTGATTAAAAACACATATGAAAAAATTGAAGATTCAATCGTATCATGTTGTTCACTTGTGTAGGGAAATATATTTTTCCTACTTTTGAAAAAAAAATTTAGTTAACTTCTTCGATGGATGATTCTTTACATAATAAGGGTAACGTTGCGTGTTTTCGAAAATGTCAAAGTTGACAACATTGTCGTAGACGAAAATAATGATAAAAGCTTATTGCATTATTTCTTTATAATTATCTTGCCTTCTTTACTTTCTTTCGACTCGTGTGCACTTTCGTAGCCGAGAATAATTATAAAAGCTAACAATAAAACCTCTTTTTTTTTTTTTTTTTTTTTTTTACCTTGCAATCTTTACTTTTTCTTTCTTTGATTCATTCACTTTTTCTAGCTTTTTACTTTCGTTTCTTTTTTCCTTTTTTTCTTTCTTACCTTTAACTGCACTCTTTCTTTCCTTCTCTCATTTATTCTTTCTTTCCTTCTCTCATTTATTCTTTCTTTCCTTCTCTCATTTATTCTTTCTTTCCTTCTCTCATTTATTCTTTCTTTCCTTCTCTCATTTATTCTTTCTTTCCTTCTCTCATTTATTCCTTCTCTCATTTATTCCTTCTCTCATTTATTCCTTCTCTCATTTATTCCTTCTCTCATTTATTCCTTCTCTCATTTATTCCTTCTCTCATTTATTCCTTCTCTCATTTATTCTTTCTCTCATTTATTCTTTCTCTCATTTATTCTTTCTCTCATTTATTCTTTCTCTCATTTATTCTTTCTCTCATTTATTCTTTCTCTCATTTATTCTTTCTCTCATTTATTCTTTCTCTCATTTATTCTTTCTCTCATTTATTCTTTCTCTCATTTATTCTTTCTCTCATTTATTCTTTCTCTCATTTATTCTTTCTCTCATTTATTCCTTCTCTCATTTATTCCTTCTCTTGATGTACACTTTAATGACTAAGGTCAAAAGAAAACCCACTTAGCCACACAGGCATCCATGCAGACGACAGATCATAAAACTGATTATTGAAAAGGAATAATAATTTTAAGTCATTTGTTTTCAATTCTGTGTCCCAGGTAGAACACTAAACTGCAACCGATGGTGAGGCTTCAGTCCTGGAATTTGGGGATTGCGTTACTTTCTAGTCTACTCTGATCCGGATTTGTAGTGCCTGTTAACGTCCTATCAATGGGTCAAATAGAACTGTTCAATCATTTACTAAGGATTATTTGAAACCATACAGCTGTGTTCAAACTATTTATATGACATAGGAATACTTGATGAATATCAATACTCGAAACAATTTAACTGTGTGCAAACAAAAAACTCTGACAACTCGTTTAAAAATAAAGTTACTAATTCGCTTAAAAATCATAAATATATCAGGATTTGGCATTTAAATAACCCACAAGGTTGATATGCCATAAACACCAACCAACCAAATTATTTTCAATCCTATTTCCAATAACTTGTGTTTATTTTATTTATTTATTTATTGTGGGCGGGTGCAGGGGGAGTAAATAATCTGCTTTTATAGCAAAATATACAAATTAGCTAACATTTTGTCAAGTTATACAGCAGCAGACAACTCAGAAATGTATTTGAGGAAAGATTAAACAGTTTGGGTATTAAACCTTTTAAGTAGATCCCGGAAACACGCATGCACACACACACACACAGCTTAGGTTTTGACGTAGGAATGAGTTTTTCCCTGTATACTATTAAAATGTTAAATCAACGATTATTAACAAATTAAAGTACAAAAGATATTTTAAAATAGCGATTTAAATCTAGGGTAGATAACTTTTGTCAAGGGAAATAATTTTGTAACTATAATTTTTACGGTCTAAGGGAAATAACTACCATTTACTAAAATTTTAACTTATCAAGATTTAATTCCATTATAAACACGTCAAAAAGTAGTTGGATAAATTTTCATTGTTATTGTGTATTATTTTATATTTAAACCATATTCATGCTTGTTTTTCAATCATTTTGAATTTCAGGATATCTGTGAATGGACAGAAATTCTTTAAAATATCGTTTGGGGCGTCTGTGCAATAAATTATCTGTGGGTTTACTATTTTTCTGACAAAGAAAAAAGAGTTCACCGAAACTTTACAATTTTTTATCGTTTCTTCTTCCAGGTAAGTCATTCATAATAATTACCTTTTCTAAAATGATTGTTATTATACAGTAGTAAAAAAAAAAAAATCAACTAACCAGAATTATTTAAAAACTAATGGCTCAATATCAAGTAATTGGGCAATCTAATCTCTAACACAAAATACAAAAATTAGTATCATTATTGGTAATGTATATATCAGAGGTTCTTTTTGGTTTGTTTGGGGGGGGGCTGTTTTATTTTTAATTTTTTTATGGTTCGGTCTGGGAAAGGAGACTAACTACTTTTTATAGCCAATTATAATAATATTCCATTGTCGTAAGTGTTAGGACAAAATGTTTCAAAGTGTTTGGACAAGATTCAGAGGGCATGATTTCATGCCTTTTCCAGCAAAAGCGCCCAGAACAATCACAGTTTAAATGTGAACTTAATCATGTTCTCCAAAACACCTGCATATCCTTTATATGATACTAAAATGTAGCCAGAGGTAGTTTTGGGAAGTGGGGAGTCATCACTCCCAGATCCACTTTGAACTGTTGACATATTACCTGTGAGGATCAATGTTATGAGGAATTGACCCATAGAGAAAGATGTGGTAAGTGCCAATTTGATAGATATTATCTTTTTTTTTTTTTTTTTTTTTTTTTTTTTTATATTTAAATTCAAAACAAAAGTAGAATAGACTTTTAGAAATAGTAAATGGTTGTTATTTTGAAGTGAAAATCAAAACATTTTAAATTTTTCAGTTGGATCATAAATCTATATTTAATCTAAAGCAAAAACAAATCAGTCATTAAATTATTCAATATTTTAAACAAAACAAATTATCATCATGGCTTGGCTTCACAAAAAAAATTGAGATATGCCATGCTGATTTCAGTTAAGTTCATGGCTGATAAGGCCAATGCAAAACGAGTGTGTATATATATATATATATATATATATATATATATATATATATATATATATGTGTGTGTGTAGTTGGGCAGCAGTCTTTCATTTAAGCATGTTTGATTGAATAATAAAGATACATTTTGTCTATATAATTAAGATCCTTTTAAGTTTCCAGATAAGTGTCTTGGTTTTAGATTGAAATTGGTAGATGAATTTACTAAAAATTTTCCTGAACACCTTTGGACCTTTCATACGGTTGTTTGCATATGTAAAGAATGTTTTTAAAGTTTTTTAGGTTTGTTTGTTGTTTTTTTATAACATGGCAAAGTTGGATAAAACTGAGTTGTTGATGACATCAAATGAATTTAAAACGGAACGCTATCAATGGAAATAGAATATTATCAAGAAAAATAGAATATGGAAAAAAAGACTAAAGGCATTTCAAAATGTTGTCGCTATTTTCAAAATTAATTCTATTGTTTCTTGTTTTTATATGTTGGGCTTTTAGGATTTGTAGTCATAGCTTATTAATTTTGTGGACAATTATAGTGGTGTTTTCAACTAGAATTTTTTGAAATTTGAATTTGGGAATAGAATGGGTTTTAAGATGTAAGGCTATGAAGCTAGAACTATAAAGGTGCATGATAAGACTAATTTCTATTGGACACATAGTCTCCTAAGGAACATTTGAACATCTCTATGATGTTTGTCCTATCCAGAAGTTCAGTGGAGGGGGAAGAGTTATTGGAAATAATTAGATTGGACATTTTAAATTTATTGTAAATAAGTCTTACTTTTTTGGTATGATCAGTTGGGGGAAAACATTTTTTTGGAATAGGTCTTTTTAATATATATTCATCTATCTTTTAATTATGAAACTGGTTTTTGTAGTAAAGGTTTATTGTTTAGGATATTGTCTGTTATGTTGTTCAGTCTTATTATATATATATATATATATATATATATATATATATATATATATATATATATATATATATATATATATATATATATAATCTCATCCTCAAATAGAAAATACTGGAATAATACAACACTATTAGCATACATTTGAAAAACTAAAAGACAGGAACATTACACCAAGCATCACTTTGGAAGTTATAAAATCAGCTTCCACCTACAATAAGATATCAAGATAATGCCTACTTTGCCTCCATGAAAAAGTTGCAATAATCACCCACGCATCACAACTTTAAACCACAAATTCAGGATAATCTCAAAATGTCGATACAAAAACAAACATCTCAACTCCGACAAATAACTAAATATAAAGTAAATTTCATTCCACTTCTCATTTTTCATGCGCCCTTCACCTAATGTGTAGTGTACACCAATGGTCCAGGAGACCAGAGTTCAATCCCAGGTCTAGTTATACCAAAGACTTAAAAAATGGTACTTGATGCCACCTTTCCTAACAGTCAGAATTATAAGGTATGGATCAAGGGTAAAGTGGAACAATTCAGGGAATAAAGAAGTGCCCTCCCCTACACCTCAGTGTAGTAGCTATTGAAAAGAGAGCTTTTGGTTCACCCTCAACTACTGTTGCCAACTTAATTTTTTTTACTTACTATTATTTACATATATTTCTACCATCTATTTTCACATTACTTGGTAAACCTCTCCCTTGTCCTTTCACAATACCCCACCAGTTTTACAAACACCTTTCTTATAGCCACACTATCCATCAGCCATTACCAACCCTATACTAATTTTACTGCAGAACAGCTGACCATAAGTACTATTTTTCCCACATTATCACATTTATGATGACCCACAAGTATTGCCTGTAAATGTGAGTAATGTTTTTAGTATTGTCAATAATTATAAACACTTTTTTTTTTTTTTTTTTTTTTTTTTTTTTTTTCCACATTTTTGCATTATGAGCACCCACCAGTTTTGTCAGAGACTATAATGATCATAATTGTAACATTCTCTATTATTATTATTATTATTACAAAAGCTACCCAAAACCTAACACTATTTTTATTACCTGCCCATAAATACTACACCATATAACCTTTGACAACACAATCATTATAAAAATAAATTAAAAAGATGATTTAAAAAAATATAACATGATGATGGTTTTAATTTTAATCATAATCATCACTCAATAAAATTCACCACAAAACATTTCAATCATACATCTTAGATGCATCAGGGAGGTCTTCAGTGATGCGCTGTCTTCATTGCCGATTTCAGGTTATTTCTGCATCATATCAGCTCCAACAGTAACCCTGGCATGACTGAAAGAGCCAAGCCGCCTCTGTGATCGTGACGTGCTACGCTTGTGCCTCTACAAAGCAAAGAAAAAAAATAAAAAGGCCAGACTTCGGCCGTTCTTATAGACATCTGTCTTTTAGTAAACAGCCAATGAAAACGGGGCATTCCACACTCCTCTGCTATATAATACCATTTTTACCTCATCCGGTTTCACCTGGCTACTTCCAGAATCAGTACCGAGGTAAGATGTTATTTTAATACTCGTCCGTGTCCATGATTTACACTTCACTAGACTTACACGAATCTCCCGCCAAATCTGTTCTATACTAATACTTCTAAACTAACATGAATTAAGCCCCCACTCAAAACTATTCAGTTAGTCTTTAACTCTTACCTTATACCCCTATTCGCAGAAAAAAAAAAATACTCCCGTTTATTTGGCTCACGAGATTATTTGCTACAGATTAACTCATGCTTTTTGCCAAAATTTCCCTCCCCGTTTATTATTAATCTATGCTCATATTACCAATCTAATGCATATTTCTCAAAAAACAAAACAAAAAAAAAAAATGCTACTCTATGCAACTCCTTACATTCTAATTTATTACTATTTCGAGCCTATCTCCAGTCCCCCCCCACCCCTTCGTCCCATGAACTATTTGCAATTAGGTTTCAATCAATTAACTAAAACTGCTTGTGACCGCTGGCAAATAAGTTTATTAAAACCTTAAATTGTAGCAGACCATAACCAGTATATGAGGAAGAAAAAATAATAAGAATGAAAATAAAAACGGGTTGTTAAAAAAAAAAAAAATATCCATCCCCACTCCCAACCGCCAATTATTCTCAACCCCTCCCTCTGACATTCCGACTATCCTAACTTAGTATTAACTCATTATACATTCATGGTTTGTAATGTGTCTCCTAGTCTTAATTCTTTAGGCTCCTCCATCGTCCTCTTTATTTCTTCCATGGCTCTGATCTCTTAAGCCGAATCCACTTTGACGCCTTCAGAACTGTGTTGGTAATGTCCTTCAGCACTCTCACTCTAGCTGCCTCGACTATACCAATTTTTACTAGGGCTCTGCCCAAAGACTGTCCAGCAAAGCCCCTGCAACCAACTTCTACGGGATCATAATGAATCTTCCATGACTTTTGACATTGTTCGACCAGTTCTTGGTATTTGGACCTCTTCCTCTCATTAGCTAGAGTAATATATTCCTCCTATGACACAGTCAGCTCCCAAATAATGCACTGCTTTGTGTTATCAGAGTGCAATATCAGGTCCGGTCTTAGCGATGTTACAGCTATGTGTCTGGGGAACTTCAGCTGAGTCTCCAGATCCACTATCAACTGCCGATCGTCCGCAGAAGATAACAGGTTCGTTTTCTCTCTCCTCTTCCTCTGTATCTTCTCTCCTGCTTTTACGAAATTGATCTGCTTCAATTTCATATTCTAATCAAATAAACCTTTAGCTATCAGAAAGTTAGGGAGGATCAAGAGAAAAAGGAATCTTTCCCTCACCCACTCTTCTCTCCTCACCCACTTTTTCCTTTGTCTCGCCCCTTCCCAACAACAAAAAGCAGAAATATGTGTATAAATGTAAAGATCCACGTCACTTTAGGCACACATATACACAAATAAAAAATTAACTATTTTGGTTCTGTTTTTTTTTTTTTTTTTTTTTTTTTGAAACCCATTCACTGTCTGATGACTGTGCAAAGTATGAAACCCAGGGTCACCGATACTACCGTGTGTGTGTGTATATATATATATATATAATTTTTATTTATTTTTTTTTTTTTTTTTCTAAAGAAAAATTGATGACAAGGTAATCCATGTAGGAGAGATTTATTGAGAAGCAAAGTCGACTCTATAGCATTTCAGTTCTAATGAACCATCATCAGGACTATTAGGGGTGAGATATATATATATATATATATATAATATATATATATATATTATATATATATATATATATATATATTGAAAAAAAGAGGAAAAAATATTATCAATTTTGTTTAGTAAGTATAGGTCATCATGTCGTGCCGCCAGGAAGGATATCCCTGACCCTCTCTCGCCACTTCTCCCAATCATTCATTGCCTCCAGCAGGTTTTCAGGATTACATCCTGTGTCTTCACATAGCTGCTGTATGTATGTATGTATGTTCGTGATGGTCGTCCTGCTTTTGCTTGGCCATATGTGGGTGTCCATAGGAGTACATCACTTACGAGCTCGTCCTTGCTTCTCCAGCAGTGTCCTGCGTGTCTGGTTCGTCTAACTTGTATAGTTTTCGTGATGGGAGGCAAGAGGCCGTATAGTTGGTGTCTTGTGGGGTGTTGTCGCCAGGACTTATTCAATATTGCTCTCAACATTCTTGCGTAGTTGCCATCTAGCTTCTTCTCCAGCCATTTAGTTAGCGTCCATGTAGTGCATCCATATAGCAGAATCGATACAACCGCTGCCTGGAAGAAACTGCGTTTCATTTTATCGGTCAGGTCTGATTTCCATATGATCGAGAGCCTATCGATAGCCGTCCATGCTTTCGTCAGTCATGTGTCGATGTCGTTTTCGGTTGATGAGGCGCTACTTCCTAGGTAGGTGAATTTGTCTACTAGTTTCAGAGAGGCTCCGTCTAGTGTGGTGATGTTGCCCGTTTGGTTGTAACACATATATTCAGTTTTGTGTGCATTGACATGGAGGCCAATGCCTGCTACGGCTCGTTCCAGACTATGCAGTAGTGTCTCTGCTTGATTAGGCGTATTCGCCAGTAACGGCAAGTCATCAGCGTAGTAGGCATCTGTGATTGTTTTTGCAGGGTACCTTTTGCTTCTTTTCTTAGTCAGCTCGAAGCCATTTTCTCTGATTTTGTCGATCGACGTTCTAAGCACGTAGTCTAGACAAATGATAAAGAGGTATGGGGCTAGCGTGTCTCCTTGTAGTACTCCTGCAACTATGTCGAAGTATTCCGTGTCTCCATCTAGTGAACGTACTTTCACTTTGGTGTTTCTGTAGAGGCATTATTGCTGCTACGGTTTCTTTTGGTAGGCCGTATGCTAGTAGGATTTGTTCCATTTTCCCTCAGTGGATGGAATCGAAGGCCTTGGTAAAGTCGACAAATAGTAATGTCGCCTGAAGGTTTTTTGCCCAAACGCCTTCAAGGATTCTACGGATGGTCAATATCTGTGAGGTTGTGGATCTATTTCTCCGGAAGCCATTTTGGTTTTTCCTAAGGATGATGTCTATTTTGGGTTCTATGCGGTTTCGTAGTAGGGCATTGTAGATTTTGGCTGCTATGGATGTAAGTGTTATCCCTCGGTAGTTCTTGGCTAGTCCGAGGTCGCCTTTTTTAGGGAAAGGAGGGATGCATCCCTTCGTCCATCTTTCTATCCTATTTTGACTATAGACTGCGTTGCATTGCCGGAGCAGTATATCGTCGAATTGTCTAGTCTTCCACACTTCTGGGGGGATCTCGTCTAGCCCTGCAGCTTTCCTATTTTTAATTCTTCTGAGAACCGAGTCAAGTTCTTCTTTGGTGAAAGGCCCTAGTTTAATGTCTAATTGCTTAATGATAATTCTGGTGATCGGTTCATCTGTTATTTTCGGTGGGTTTCCTAGTAGATTTTTGAAATGCTGTTCCCACAGTTTTACTCTTTCTTGTTGGCTTGCAGCTTTCAATTTTGCTTTGGCTGTGCTCTTCCTTCTACTTACTTCGTTTATTGTTTGCCAGGCTATCCTGGATTGTCTATCTTCCACCGAGTCTCTAATCTTATCTATCTGATTTTGTATGTATTCTGCCTGTTCTTTTAGATATATTCCTGTTAATTGATATTGTGCTTTTTCTAGTTTTCGGGCATTTGTGTTTGTTGGGTTCTTTCGATAGCTTTTGGAGGCAGTTTTCACGAGTGCACGTTTTTCTCTAACCGCGAGCATTTCCCAAGGAACTCTATATTTAGTTCTAGGTTTTGTTGGAATACACTTTGCTGCCGCCTCAAGGTGTGCTTCTACAAAATTTTCATATTCGTCATTTGGGGTACCTTTTTCTGTCTTCTCTTGTAGTGTTTCGAATCTGTTTCTTAATTCTAATGCATATTTGTCTCTAATATCTCTTGTTGAGTAGGGCCCAGTCATAGTGCCTGGTTGTCGCTGTTCGTGTGGCGTTTTTTCGTAGGCTTAGTCATACTTTGGCCGTAACTATTCGATGATCGGAGGACACACCCTCGAAAGAGGAGTATGCCTCACAATTCATCGCACTATTTTTCCATTTCCTGTTTATAAAGACGTAGTCTATCTGTGCTTTACTATTATTTGTGTATGTGTAGGTCCATAATTTTCCCTCCCTTTTTTTGAAAGTTTGTATTGAGGCATGTTAATCTATCATGAAATCAATTAGATGTTGTCCATTCCTGTTTGACGCATTGTGTAGGCTGTATTTGTTGTTTCTTTTTTTTCCCGATTTGTGCATTCATATCTCCGCCAATGACTAGCAGGTTGTGTTTCGGAATGCTACGCACTAGGGAGGATAGCTCCTCGTAGAAGGTGACTAGTTCGGTTTCGTCGCTAACATTGGTAGGGCTGTAGCAGGAGATGATTGTTGCTTTGGGGTTGCCATTAAACGTTGCGACCATCATCCTAGGTTGTATTCTCTCAATGCTATAAAGTGTTTTTAGCGCTCTTGGTCCTATAAGCATTCCCACCCCTCCTACTGATGCATTGACAGAGTTTTTCCATGCCAATACAGTCACCAGCATCCATCCATTGCCAGTTTCGTGATATTTGATATCTTCGGTGTGAGTGTAACGGTGTTCTTGTATGCAAATTATGTCTATCTTATGTTCTACAGCTGATGCAGTTAGCTCTGGTAGTTGACCTATTCTATTTAGGGGTCTAACGTTAAATGTCGCTATCTGTATTGTTTGTTTGCATTTTAGTAGTTTTTGGTTGAGCCCTGTAGCTGATTTTTCGAACACTGAGGCCAGGGCTCCCACCTCAGCAGGGTGCGCTCCTTTTTTACCCGCGCAAAGATTTATACGGTTTATGTATGAGTCATGGTTATCTTTCAATGGCTGTTTTTATTCTCATCTATAGAAGCCACTCTTATAGATGAGCAGCAGTAGTTCCCGATCAAACTGACAATCCTGAGCATTAAGCCGCAAGACTCACACGTTCAGGAAATGTTAGGCATTGCGCATTCGAATACCTTCACGTACATCATACTGCTTCCCATGTATATGTGTAAAAAAAAAAAAAAAAAAAAAAAAAAAATCCTTCTTTTTACCTTAAGTTTTAACTTAGTTAAAGTCCAGGACTGATGTATATTCAAAGAAATTTTGGGGTATATTGTATCCTGCCATCCGATAAAGGCCCTAACAGGTTTTTGTTTTTATCTTTATTTTTTTTTTTTTTTTATTTTTTTTTTTCGGGTAGAGGTGGAATTCGAATTTGACTTGAGTTGCTTTGTTTTCTTATTAACTGCTATGAGGGTGCGCAGACAGACTTCTAAGGATTAGAATCTTTTCTAAAAGCTATTTGCCCGGTATATTAAAGTATTCGACCAGTATCATTAAATTTTTTTTTTTTTTTTTTTTTTTAAACAGCTAATCATGTCCACATATGTAAAATGCACTATATTCCTCATTTGAGAACACAATATTGTAGAGATTTAGGATATAACTATTTTAAATCAAATATGTGCATTTTTAAATGAACAGTTTAGTAGAATAAATTTACTGACCTCTGAAACTTCTGGAAACAGAATCACTTCCATCGTTTGCATACTATTTAACAAATGCTCGCTAGGATATTACTAATTTTACTAGCACTTATATTAAAATTCTACTCCTATATGATGGTCATCGAGGGGACAGAGAGAGAGAGAGAGAGAGAGAGGTGGACAAGAAATCCTTCTTTCTTTTATGGGTTTGTCTTAGCACGTGTTAAGCTACATTTGAGGTGTTTTTGTTTTTTTTGGGGGGGGGATTTTGGGGTGACCACGATAAAAAATACTTAATGATCATAAAACATTTGCAAATACAATTTATCAAGAAGAAATATAATTTGACAAATGCATGTAATTTTCATATGCTAAATAAGTAACCGATAAATAAAGCTTAAAAATTTTAATTAATCAATATAATTACTTACAATATCCTTTCCAAGGGTCCCGAAATTGTTCACCACAAAACTTTTTCCAAATAATTTTTCTACAGAAAAAAAGACATTACTGCTTCTTTTAAAGTTCATATTGTTTTACTTCATTTTAAGTGTTCTTGTTGTTTTCAAGGCTTCTTCTGGTAAACTTTGATAATTTCAAATAGTCCTTATTCTTTCAATGCAGGGGTTGGTAAAATTTTCTAGGTTGAATTTCCTTCTTATTTTCTTTTTCTTTGGGTGGTTCAAAAGGTTTTTAAACTTCATTATTTTTCCTCACATAAGTTGTCATTTTTTTAATATATTATGTCGATACTTGGTAAAAATTTACAATTAGTATTAATTTTTAAAATGAAGTTTTACGAAATAAAAATTGAGTACACCTTTTTATGCAAAATATTTTTTGGAATTGATTAAATAAGTAAAGTTAGCGAACATTGTTGAGGGTGACCCGAAGGCTCCCTTTTCGATAGCTACTACACCAAAGTGTAGGGGAGAACGCTACTCCTTTCCCTGGATTTCTCCACTTTACCCTTGATCCATACCTTATAATGCTGAGTGTTAAGCAAGGAGGCATCAAGTACCTCTTTTTGAGTCTTTGGTATGACTCGACCCGGAGATTGAACTCGGGTCTCCCGGGCCATTGGCAAACACTCTAACCATTATGCCAATGTCCAGTGATAAATTAAATACTATTGACTTATAGCATTCAAAATCAAATTGATTTTTTTCCTCGGGGAAAAATCATGCGCTAAGGAGCCTTCTTCCTGGTTTTAACATATCAAGTTAAAATAAATAATCCTTACTTGGATAGGATAAAATTGAATTTTTAAAAAAAATGTAAGTTTTTTTTTTGTTGTTTTTTTTTGTTTTGTTTTTTTGTTGAATTTATAACCTCCAATTATCATTTTAAATTTCAAATAAATTCATTTATATGGAAAAAATTATTTACTTTTCTTTATTAACCAATTCAAATCTGAATATTCATAAAATGCATAAATGATATTTTTTATTAATTTAAGCTTTTGTAAGGGAGATAATCCCCTTAAATCTAATTTTAACGTTTTAGCAGAGACTAACCAAAGAAACAAAAAAATTATCCCATACGAACAACGCAAGGGGGGAAAAAACGCTCTGCTTAAGAACTGATAATTTTTCTGAAGAAATAAAAATACAAATCTTATATATTGTAAAAATTTATTTTTAAAAGAATTATTAAAACAAATTTTTATGAAAAAATGAATATAAAAGAATTCTCAGTTAAAACAGTTGAATTTGAGATAGAAACGCTTCTAGAACTTTTTTTTTACTGGAGTTCATTTATTTATTAGTTACGAGTTGTAACTAAGAAAGTTTAAGTTTTTTTGGAAACTTTCCAGTCTTTTCATTGATAATTGGTTATTAATTGAACCAAAAAGATTTTTCTGCATAAAGCTTGCAGTTTTATTCAATTTTATCCTCTTCAAGGAAGGATCACTTATTTTGATCTATGTTAAAACCAGAAAGAAGGCTCTTTTAACATGTGATTTTCCAGAAAAGAAAATCACTTTAATTTTAAATACTGCAAATAAATAATATTCAATTTATTTAATTAAATATTTTACACAAAATGTATACTCAGTTTTTATTTAGTAAAACCTAATTTTAAAAATTGATATATTTCAAATTTTTCACAATGAGTATAGACAGAAATTGTCATATTTTTAATGTCTGATATAATGAA
This sequence comes from Sepioteuthis lessoniana, assembly GCA_963585895.1. Classification (NCBI taxonomy): domain Eukaryota; kingdom Metazoa; phylum Mollusca; class Cephalopoda; order Myopsida; family Loliginidae; genus Sepioteuthis; species Sepioteuthis lessoniana. The sequence continues at coordinate 60,249,038 of OY757939.1, forward strand.
AAATTTTTTTTTTAATTAAAAATTAATGAACTTTAAGAACCTTTTGAACTATGAGAAGATAAATATAATAAGGAAATACAGCCAAGAAAATCTTACCAACCCGAGCATTGAAGAAATTAGGATGGTTTGAAATTTACCTTGAAAACAACAAGAATACAAAGAAAAAAAATGAAACAATATGAATTTTATAAGAAAAATAATTCTTTTTTTGTTTTTTTTATTTTATTTGGAACAAGTTTATCAAAAAAAATTAGGGGCCTTTTTGGAAAAAATATAACTAAATAATTAAAATTTTATAAACTTTATTTTTAAGTTGCTTATTTAACATATGAAATTTGTTGAATTACATTAATAAATTGAGTTTACAAATATTTTCTAGTCATAGAGTATTTTTTTTCATAAGGGTCATATACTTTTTACTATATATTTTTATCTAGGCAGCATTTTCTCTTTTAAAGTATTTGATTAAATATGACAAACACTACTTCTACCTATTCTACTATTGATCCATTCAAGTCTTCATGTGAATCCTTTGACATTTGGATGGAATGAATTTAAAAAAGCACCATATTCCCCACCCCCAAGTACTTTTGGCCCTAACTGGAGCCATCATTGAAATGACAAACACTAAGTTGTATGCAGTTATATAAAAAGTAGGAGGAAGAACAAAGTGGAAAAGAATTTTCGGAAGAAAAGAACTTTACAGGAGGTAAGAGGGAGAATTGATAGGAAAAGTGTTAAAGGCATTTCAGAATGTGGCTGCTATTATATTCAAAAATTGATCTTGTTTAAGGAAGGTTCGTTAATCTTTATATAAGAAGCTTCAAGAATTTGGGATTTTTGTTTGTTCTTTCTTTATGTAAAAGGGAGGTGTTTTCAGTTAAAATTATAGAAATAATAGAAGGGAAGACTGGGTTCTATGGCCTTAGTTTTCTTTCTAGATAGATTACTTAACTATCAATTCAAACCAGTTTCACTCTACTTAAAAATTGACAGTGTCATATTGAATTTACTCAATCCCTCTACCATGAATACAATGTACTTTAATAGCCAGGAAAGCAAAGTAAATATTTACAAAGCTTAGTTTGATTGATATATTACAAATCCAGGTGGGAGGAGGGAGAGAAATTATATAAATTGAGTCTTCCAAATTAACAGGGTTTGCCTGCTTAAAACACCAACACTTAAACAATCAATCCCCTGGTGTTGTTCAAAGAAATATGTCACTAGCCTAATAACAAGTGGTGTTTTTGGTGGATAATAGATCTATTTAGTAGGGCATGAGGGAAATGAAAATGTTGCATCAATCTTCCATGTTTGCTGGACTTGCCAGTTGGAAAATAATCTGGGTTTTATCACTGTCTGCTAATTTTGTCTAATGAGCACAAAAAAAAAGCAGAAAAGTGAAATCCTAAGGTGAATGATTTGCTTTTAGCATGACATGCATCACAAGATTTGGGGAGTTTTGTTTGTTTTTTTCTAAAACTGATGTGACCTTTTTTTGTTTATAAACCAGAATTGTAACTATTTTGTTACAAACCAAAGTAAGAAATACTTTACACTAGAATTTATTAATAGTTACCTGCATTTCTTACGTTAGTGTTTTTTTTTTTTTCATAGTGATAACACTAAGGCCATCAACTATGGAGTGATAGTTTGTTTTACTATTATTTTTATTATTCATGTAAAAGCTCGATAAACTACTCGTGTGTGTGTGTGTGTGTGTGTGTGTATGTATATATGTATATGTATATATATATATATATATATATATATATATATATATATATATATACTCAATAAAATAAATTACTCGTGTAAAAGCTACTTTTATTAAAGTTAATATCAATTCTTTTTTTTTTTTTTTTTTAATCATAACAAATGTATACTTACAGTAAATACATGTTGAGTTTTTAACAATTTTTTAAAAATCACATGGAAACTCAAATGATTTCTTCAGTGAATAATAAGGGTGAATAATCTACATTGTTTTGACAAAAAATTAATTAATTTGATTTAGAGAAGAAATTTATGGGGGATTTGTTTTCTTTAACGGCATATAAACCCTCATTGGTTATTTAATGCCAAAGCAATTTTTGTAAAGCCTTTCTTCTCGTAGAAAGTTTGTCTAACCAAAAATAAAGAGCCCATTTTGCCCCCCACTAGCTGAAGGGGAAATTATAATTCATGTTTTTCCAAAGTTCATCAAAATGAACAAAAACATAAACAACCCCATCCAGGATATATATATATATATAATCCCCAAAGAGGAAAGGTTTCCTTAAAATTTCACAAAAACTTTTTTGTTTTAAATGTTTCAATTCCAACAGCTATGTAGGAACATAGATTTTCTTTGAATTGTTAGCAGTATTTTCTTATATAAGCCATGTCATTTTTAATATATAGCACTGAGGCATTTCACATAGCACTAATACATTTCTCCCTCCAGTTATGGCTAATAGTAGGGCAGACTAGGCTCTTCAACCTTGGTATGGCAATTGATCTAAGAGAAAGAAAACTCTTAATTCAAACCCGTTGAATTCTGCTTAAAAATTGACCTCGTGTTTGTGTATGTGTGTATATATATATATATATATATATATATATATGAGAGACCGACCACTAAATTCAAAAATACATATAATAAATATGGGTAATAAATAATTTGATAAATGATAGCCAACAATGTGGTTTAGAAATAAAAGATGAAAACAAAGTTGTTGAAATTTATTTATATAATCTGATTTGTCTGTATGTTTTCATTAATTAGATACTATGAAATTATTTTCAAAATGATAATATTGAAACAGATGTTTGGGGGCTTTTAAATTTTAAAAATTAATTTTTCATCAGATGAAGCCTTATAAGTAAAATGTTACACAAATTCCATATATATTAGAGTACTGTTCGGTTAATGACCCCCACTGAAAGGTTTTTTTTGTCATATATTGTGGGTAATGAATGATTGTAATATGTTCAAAAACATATCTTGTGTAATGAACAACCCTTTGTTTTTGAGATGAAAAATTTTTTTTAAAAGGTTAAGTAAATTAATTTCAACAACTAGGTTTTTCTTAATCATATATATATATATATATATATATATAAAATAACTTAAAATTTGTGGGGGAAAAAATACAAACCATTGGAAAAAAATATAAAATTAAAAACTCTAAGTCTTTTTTTTTTCTTTTTTGTAAAATACTTTACTGATGAATACAAAAGACTTAAGATCTCTAAAAACATCATTACCATTTATTTTTATATATATATATATATATATATATATATATATATAAGTCAGTTTTAAAAGACTGGCAATCAATTGATACCAACAAATTTCCAGCCTCAAGCCTGACTGATCCAGGAGTTAAAATTAATTCCATAAAACATCTTTGGTATACCATTCCATTATCCCTGATTCTGGTTGGTTCAAAAGGTTTACTGTTCTTTAAGCTTGACAGGTATCCAGATTTACAATTGACGTTAATAATTTCTTGGAAGACATTGCTTGGGTTTAATACAATAAACCCCAAAAAGAAAAAAAAATCTCACAAAATTAGATCACTAGTGATATCTACACAGTTAGATAAACTAGAGAAGGAATTTTATGGACTTTTTTTTTTTCTTGAATCTTTTTCTGTCTGGATTTAAACTTATGCCTGGAGTTCAGTGGCTGATATTTGAGTAGTATTGCTTTTGTTTTTTCTTAATACAGAGTCAGTGGTTTATGAGTGTGTAGTAAAAAAAAAAAAATTTTTTTTTTATTTATTTTTTTATTTTGGTTGAGACAAAACTGATAACTGAAAGAGACAGAATTGAAACTCCTTTCCTTCCAGACTGCTTAACTGTACACTTTTTTTTTTTTCCTTCTACACTTGTTCTGTTAATGAGAAACAAAATATTAAAAAAAAAAAAAAAAGACAGATGTTCATTTTTCTTTTCATTTTTTGAACAAAAAATATTGATATTATGAATTCACAGGCTTTATTTTGTTGTTGCTGGTGTGTGTGTGTGTTGTTGTTGTTTTTTTTTTTTGTTTGATCAAGTGGGTTTTTTTTTTTCTATTTTAGTGTCCTTGATCTGAGAGGGGAGTTTTTTTGTTTGTTTTTGGCATTCCAGTTTATTTTTGCATTTTTTTTTTTTTTTTTTTTTTTTTTGGACGGACCATTCATTAAAAAAAAAATTGAAATGCTGGCTGGTTTTGAATTGTAATTTCAATAGACTTAAAAATGTTGACCACAGCAGAAAAATAAAATAAAATAAAATCTCCCTCTTTGTTGAATTCTCGGGAATAAAGGATCACTTGGGGTGAAGGAGGGGGGGGGGTCAAACTAGTCAGTTGGCAGCAAGGTTATTTTTATCATAACAATAACCTATTCATATATAAAAAGGACCTTTTTTGGTCAAACAACTGAGTTACAGTAACAAGGTTTTTTTAGAAATTAAAATATATTGATTTTTTTTACTTACAATTGAATGTCCTTTACTTGATTTTTCTTCCTTTTCTACATCTTCTTAATCTACAGACAAGCACAAATATATAAGAATTATCCTAGTAATAATATTAATGTTCTTCTATCAGTCTTCCTTCTAAATTATTCAGACTTTTTAGTTAATATATACACTTGAGGAAGGTTAAAAAATTATCAAGTAATCTCTCAAAGGTCTTGAACAGAATGCAGAAAAAAATCCTATTTTAGCATTAATTAGTCCGATGAAAATAAAGTAATAATTTGTTAAATAAAGTCGCAAATACATAATTGAATTTGTATAAATATCATTTTGCTGTGTGTGCATATATATATATATATATATATATATATATATATATATATATATATATATTTATTTACCCAACCCTTCTACCATAAGCAGAATGTGACACAAGGTCAATACTAAAGTGAAGTACCACTAGTTTGAATTCAGTTTCCCACCTCCTAAAGAGGTTGCCATACCAAAGTTAAATAGCCCGATCTGCCCTACTATTTACCCATAGGTTGGAATCCAACTATTCTCCTTTCTCAAGCATAATCTAATGTGTGTGTATATATATATATATATATATATATATAAAAAAGGACAGCATAGACAGTCAACACGTGCTCTATCACCACACAGTTATATATATATATATAATAAATAATGTAGTTTGCTATAAGTAAGTTGTTGGCAACGTAGTCGAGGGCTACCCAAAAGCTCCTTTTTCAATAGCTACTACACTAAGGTGTAGGGAGATTGTTCTACTTTACCCTTGAAACATACTTCCTTGCTTAACTCTCAGCATTATAAGGTATCAAGTACCACTTTTTGAGTCATTGGTGTGACTCGACCTGAGATTGAACCCCCGGACTCCCAGGCCATTGGTGAACACTCTACCAATGGGCCGGTGTGTGTGTGTACTCTTCAAAAATTAAGTTTTATTTGCTTGTATATAAATAAAACTAAAGATAAAAGAATATATTTTTATTGATTTATTTCTTTGTAAAATACCTATTCAGAGACATTTGACATGTTTTCTTATCTGTTTTGCTACATAAAACAAATTATAATATCAAAATTTTTTCTCTTTTAATTTTTTTTTTTTTAAACATGTTAACATTAAATGTAGTTTGCAAATTCAGATCAATTTTTCAAATTACAGAATCATTATCAATCATTCTCTTTAACAGTAATTTTGTTTCAATAGTTATTCACTTTCATTATTAACTTGATTGTCCTCCTTTTAGTCAGGACATTGAAAAATATTACCATACTAACCAAAATTAGACCCATGTTACACAGCATTACTTCTTAAAAATACTAATATGCAAATCATCGACAGACAATCAGTACATGTCGAGTTTCTAGTTTCTATATGTAACATGAAAATGCATAAAACATTTCCGTATTGTTCATTATAATTCTTTTCACATGCTGTGATACAACAGATAAAAATACTTAGAATTTGATCAGAAATGAAAGTTATGAATAACAATAATAATATAGTACAAATATGGTACTGGTTCATGGCACACTGAAAAAATATCCTGCTTGTATGCCACATCAGAGATTTTGAGAACAACTATAAAACAGGATTTGGCATCAAATTTATAAGTCATCTACTTTGCTGCATTTGTTTCCACACACATACCCTGGCTTCAGATACTTGTCACCTTCCCTCCTGCATTTGCTTCCATGCACACACCCTGGCTTCAGATACATGTCACCTTCTCTAACATCCTAATTGAGATTTTTCTTCCAATGAAAATATTTGCAGATTTAAACTAAATAAGGAATTCAGTGTAAGACTCCTCAAAGATTGATGTTTTCTATTATCTCCCTCAGGTATATAGTGTGTCATATAAAACACATTGAGAGAAAGAATTTAATTCCTCTGTTAATTTCAAGATAATTTTTCTTGTACAGTTTATTCCATGTCTCAAGATGGTTGTAATAGCTGCATATAGATTCTATATACTAAGCATTAACTATTACAAAACAGAGGTTGTGTTCTTTGTCATTAATATACTTAAGATATTCATAAATCATAATAGAAAATACAGCTACCTGTCCCATAATATTAGTTATATTTAAGATAAAACCTATATATAAGTCTAACAACTATACTGGGATATTATGAGATAAGATATTTATAGATAGCCTACAATCAGTTAACAAACAGCTGATCTGACAAACTCATTTCATGTTAACAAAATATTTAAGAGGTAAAATTGCAAATTTTCAAGTGAAGATTTTATTTCAGTGCAAGGGATCAACCCTTTTAGCTCCCTTGGCCTTTGAGATATCCTGAGTTGACTAAATAAATCAAGCAAAAATGCATTCAAACGGACTTCAGTGTGTTGTTTATAATTCAAGGTCAATTAATATTTTATAGGTCTATTAAACACTCCATTCATCCTCCCATTTTAACTCATACCTTCACTCTCTAGTGTCCTGGGTATAACACTATATTGTCTCTGTGTGTGTGTGTGTATATATATATATATATATATATATATATATATTGTATACTTAGGCAGTAAGTCTTTATCTAAACATGTTCAGTTAAAGACCATGGATTATTTCCATTTCTAAATCTTCAAGTGAAGACATTCAAGTGGTCTTATTATTTTTCTTAAAAATAACAAGACTCAAATGTCTTCATTTGGAGATTTTGAAAACAAAATAATCCATGGTCTTTAAACCAAATGTGTGTGTGTATATATATATATATATATATATACACACACACACAATCTGAGGACTGTCTCCTAGTTGATACAGGGAAGTTTTAACACTAAGGCTTATAACAGGTTAATTCTAATTTCTTTTAAGTTTTATCCTGCTCTGCTGACAAGCATTTGAGCACTCTTTGATATTTGTTTTTCATCTGTTCACTAATATAATCTATATGCCAGCAGCTTAACTGCCAATAGGTATCATCCATCCAATACCCTATTCCTCATCTATGTCATGAGACAACACATGTTATCTTGTTTAAAGGCCACCTAATACAAAACTACAATAAAATGGAGTAAAACTTGTAATATGATTCACCCAATATTTCAAAATCATTAAAACATTCAATGGGAAAATAGAATAATGAAAAAATAATCTCCAAGAAACTCTAATATATCCAATAAGACACAATGAATAATCGGCCTAGTCAGCTGGGGTCGTAGAATACACTAACTGCATCTTTGCAAAGGGGTAAAGACCCCCCCCCCCAAAAAAAAACGAGTATCCTGGATATGACATTAAACCATCAGATGGCAAGGCTCCAGCTTTGAGGATTGTAGAGTACCCTTTTATTGCCATTGCTCCCAGGTCCACTCTGACACTGAGTAGTAGCACCTGATAGGGTCCTATCTATGGGTCAAACAAAACTGTTTGACATTTAACTGTGAGCAAACAAATGACTGATGTCAAATTGAATTCTCAGAAATAGAACTGTTTGACCATTTAATTGTGTGTAAACAAATGACTGATCTTTAATTGAATTTTTAGTGATACATAACAATACTTGGAACAATTTAACAGTGTGCTAATGAATAAGTAATGTCAAATAGAATTATTTGTGTTGATTAGCAATACTTGAAACTATGTGCCTAAATTGAATTGTTAAGTGTCACATAGTAATGCTTGAAACCATTTAACTGTGTGTAAATAAAACTATTTACGTTAGATAACAATATCTGAAACCATTCAAGTGAGTGCAAACAGATGATTAATACTAAATAGAACTATTCATGTTAGAATAAGTGGATCCATTTAACTGTGTGCAAATAATAATACTTGTATGCAAACAAATTAGCTCTGACTTATTTAAAGATAAGATTGACTTACAAATCATATGTATAACTGTTTATGCAATCTACAAACTAATCATTTACAAATCACATTTATGTATAAAGATGATTTGGCATTAAATAACCTGCATTGGGTGATATGCCATAAAACCTAACCAAAAAAATGAACTGACCCAGAGTATTAGGATTAAAAAAAATACAGTAAAGCTAGCACGAAAACTTAAAAGGTGCTTAATTTTTTACATCAGGAGGTGCCCGTGGTGTAATGGTTATCATCATAGGAAATGGACACGACGACATGAGTTCAAATCCTGAATGAGACTAATTGCATTTTCACATAGCACTAATGCCCTTGAGAAAGGTATGAATCTAATTATTCTCCCTCCAGCTATGGGTAAATAGTAGGGAAGACTAGGTTCTTAAGCCTTGGTGAGGCAACTAGTCTAGGAGAAGGAAAACTCTGAATTCAAACCTGTTAAACTCCGCTTTAAAAATTGACCTTGTGTCATATCCTGCCCGAGCGGAGGGGTTGGGTAAATATGCTTAATTTTTTACATCAGTCAAGTTCATTATTTTTTTTTTCTTTTTAAGGCACAAAATTCATCTTAGGTCAGTTTGGCTCATCTTTGACATTTTGAAAGCATATTGCAGAAATTGTTTAGCTGTATCTGCTTGACAATTGGTTTGATTTCTTTTTAATGGCATATCAATCCTTGTAGAAGAACAGTAGCGGTATTCTTTAATCTATAGCTGGTGGGATAAGGAATTTCATGCCTTTTCCAAGGGTATTAGTCTAAAAGTGAATATAATAGCACGACTAGAGTTTGAATCTCTTACCATGAGGCCACAGTCCAGCACCACACCATAAGAAATTCCCCTACTTGATAATTGGAAGATGTGTGTGTGTGTGTGTGTGTTTCATAATGGACACAACACACAAATTTATGCAACAACATTAGTTTCCTGGCACCACTCAACTCAGAGACAACAGTTGAACTGATTGTGGCATGTGATAGTCTCATTTGAGCATCTATTCCTTTTTGAGTCATTTTTGTTTTCCAAATATGAATATAAATTTTACAAGAGTATGCAAGACGAATTTTTCAACAAGTTGTCAATATAGCTTCTTGTTGATAGATTTTGTGAGATTGGAAGTGTAGTAGATCAAAAGAATTCAGGTCAGCCATCTTTGATTGCTTTCAAAGTTCTCAGTAACGTGCTTACCCAGAAAATCTTAGGCCAATCTGTGAATATAACTTTCTATCTACAACTACTGTTTTCAGGGCTACAAAGATGTTAAAATACTTTTAAGTTAGCAAAATGGAAAAATGTTGCATCAATTTTAAAATACCCTGTATATTAACAGGCTTCAGAGAAAATATATTTGGCTTTTATGTAATATGTTTGTGTAACTAGAGGAAAAAAAAGTTTTTATTAAAAAGCACAAAATTTTGACATATCTTAAATTAGACAAGCCTCTAAATTTCTTGATATGAAATCCATTGTACCTAATCAGGACTAGAAAACTCCTCCAACAAATTGGGCATCCCTTTTTCTTAACCTCTCCCAATGTTTTAAAATTCTAAATGCTGTAGATATTATAGCAATTAAGCAAACATGGTCACTTTGGAACAATCAAAATGAGTTTTGTTTGCACTTTGAAGCATATTTTTTTCCAATGAGGTACATCTGAATAAAATTGAAATCTCTCTCTTTAACAGAGTTCAGCTAGAAATAATTTTGTTTTTTCTAAATTATCTACTTCTACCTTTTATTAAATTTGTCTAGTATTTTCTTTCAAATTTAATTTTCACTTACATTTTTATGGCAATTTATTTCATTAATATATATTTACTCAATTACTGTGACACAAGGATAATTTGTAAGTGGATTTTAAGACATTTGGATTCAGTTTTTCTTCTCCTAGACCAATTGTTATACCAAGATTAAAGAGCTCAGTTTAGCCTACTAATCATCACCCAGTTGGCTGGGGGTGTAAAATACACCGACTGCAACTCTGCAGAGGGGTAAGACCCCCCCTCAACGAGTGTGAATGATGTTTCGGTGATGCTGGAGCTTTGGGGAATGCAGAGCACTCCTTCATTGCCATTGCTCCCAGATCCACTCAGGCCCAGAATGGTAGCACCTGATAGGGCCCTATCTATGGGTTAAATAGAATTAAACTGCATACATATGCTAAACTGAATTGTTTGAAATGGAACTGTTTTTAACATTGACACTGTACTTACATTAAACTTAATTGTTTAATATAGAACTGTTTTGACATTTAACTGTGTGTAAACAAAATCTGTACTTATACTTAGTTTAATTGTCAAAAAATTTCTATTTCAAGCTATTCTAATTCAGCTATGTACTTGTGCTAAACTGAACTGTTTGAAATAGACCTATTTGCATAAAAATGGATTTGGCGTTAAATAACCAACAAAGGTTGATATGCCGTAAAACTCAACCAACCAACTAATCATCAATAGCTGGATACAGGTCACCGTGTCCACTTCCTATAAGAATTGCACCATTAGATCGCCAATATATAACAGAAAGGAACGATATAGATAGAAAATTTTTAAAATATCCTTATTTCCAACAGAGAATAACCGACTTCTATTTGCATTAAAAACATAAGTTACCTCCCTTGACGGTCTTTAATTTGAATTGCCTCCCTTACATTCCATTTTGAATTTTCGATTTTATATAATTTTTTCAAACAATACTGTATGGAATTTATATACAAATGCAACAACTATTATGGAATAGCCAACAATATATTTCACTGTCTACATGCCATAAAACAAACCAAAAATTGGTACAAGTAATGTTTCCCACTGCTGTAATTGTGAGGGCAGATGTTTAATGCAGAACATTATCTATCAAACTACTGCTGAAAGTGAACCAAAAAGGTATATATTGGTGCTACAGATCTTTACAACCATGAAATATCTTTCATGAGAAATTGTTACATTAACAATACAAAACTAAGTATATATGAGAGAGGAATATTTTTTTTTTTTTTTTTTTTTTGTAAAAGTGTATGTGTGTAAGGTTCTCTTTAAATGTAGTAGTTTGCAGTTTTTCTTCTAAATCTGTTTCTATTAAGATTGCTTAATTAGCAAGAACTCTGAACTAATTTTTAAACGTTGGCATGAAAATAAGTTCCAACTATGCCTCTAGCTAACCTTTAGTATGATGAAAAGGGTTATTGATAACTAAAAGAAGTGGGGAAAGAGGTATCTGTGCATGCATATATATTTACTAAATTTCTATAAACTATATCCTTCTATTGCATGAAACTGTTAGTATCTATCTATCTATAAAATGTCTTTACTGTGTGTGTGTGTGTGTGACACACACATGCACAAAAAATAAAATAGTGTGTGAATGTAACATTCTGAATGACTTGACTTTTTGTTTTATCCAAGTACTGCTGATACACTCTTTATTTAGGAACCTGCACACATTTTGATCTGTATATGTAATCATTTACTGCAATTCAGTTATTTTACCTGTACATTTAACATTCAGTAAATTGAAAGATTCAATGGGTGGGGTGAAGTTTATATATATATATATATATAATGGCCCAAACTGGATATTTGTTGTCTGGACACAAAATCTTAACCTTTCTAATTAGAGTAGTGAATTTAAGAAAAATGCTATTTGATATATAATGCCATCTATGTTTCTGTTAGTTACCAATAGAAATAGCTATAAATTACAGTCTAAAAGTATAATGATAACGTAGGCTCCCAACACTATTTTGGATTTTTTTTTTTTTTTTTGTTACCTAGCAACAATTCTGGTGTGTTAGTGATGAGACAGTGCAAAGAGATACCATTTTCCAGTATGGAGTAGTTTTAACCACCCCATCTTCCCAAATGACTGTTGCATATTACAATATCTTTTTTTTTTTTTTTAAATGCCAACTGCATACCTTGCTTAGCTTACTAGCTAGTTTGTTTTTTTAAGAGGTAGGGTGGGGGGTGCTTACAATTGGAGGTTGAGATTTTTTTTTTTTTTATAACTCTATGGAAGACTTTTTTTTTATGTCGTCATCATCATTCTTAATGCTATTTTTTTGTCTTTTTTATCATTTTAAAAATTTTTTAATATTGTTTTCAACCTGAGATGGTCAATTTCATTATTTACATGAAATAAAAAATAAGGCTTCAGTTGATAGAAAAGCAGTGTACTGGAAGGCAGAACCACCAACCACAATAATAGGGTTGGTAGACACAGCAGCACCCACATTAACTAATCATACAAAAAAAAAATGGTTTCATTTTGAGTTCTCGTCTTGGGGGCTTTGTTTTTTTTTTTTTTTTGTTTTTTTGAGTTTTTATTTTTTGTAACTTTTTAACAGTATTCAAAGCACATTGCACTTGAAAATCATTAAACCAAACTTTTGTAGCACTTGTGTGAGCAGTAAGGGCACAGTTCAAGGCAGTAGACAAAACGATGAAATTAGAAGGGAAGGAAAAAAAAGAAAATGTTGGGTATATCCAATTATGAAAAATTAAGGGGAGGAAAAAAAAAAATATATATATATCAACTGCCCATAAATAAGTACACCATTTCCTTCTAAAGCAAAAATACCAGGATTTTATCATTTTTGGAAGAACATTATACAGTCAAAAAAATATTAGGCATAGTTCATCTTTCTAAATTTGTGAGCATGACCAAGAATTGTCTATTTCATGGTATACACTAATGGCTGAGAATATGATAATGATGAAATCTGTAGCTCACTAAAGATTGAATTCAAGTCATGGTAATCTTTCAGTGATTATTTTTTTCTTATCAATAGACACCGCAGTTATAGATGAGTAGCAGTAGTTTCCAGACTGAACTATTTGATCATGGCTATTGACCTATAAGCTTCCTCTGCCCAGCATCAGGTGAGGCAAGCAGTTGACCTGCTTTTGGGCTCATCTGTTTTACTTCACATCCACCATGGTGTATCCCATGGTTTCCTATGCTACAAACTTGTTATAAATCATAATACCATCTCTTCCTCTTCTTCCAGAATCTGATGTCCAGTGACAGGCTGGGGCATGATGACTGAATGATTAGGAGGCCACATGTGTGTCACAAAGTTTGACCATTTCAGTTTCTCCCCCTCCCCCAAACTTGCAGGCACAACTATCTCATTTCAATCAGGTATCATGGTTTCAGTTTCTTTATTTTTCAAGTAGTCATTATTTTACAATATTACTATCGTTTTCAATTTAAGACTAGAGAAACATCAGGGAGACAAAGTTAAGCATAGCAGACCATGTATGTAAAACAGAAAGTCATCAACCTCTGTGGAATGAAATTAAAATACATATACTGGGCCATGGTTCAATGGAAAGAGAAGCAATATTACAAGGTTGATAATAACTAAAAGGAATTATCTGATATGAGATATTCCAAAAAAGACACTAGATGAAGAATACTGCAGCTAAAATGTGAGTATATAAAACAAAAAGAGGACAATAGTCTGAATCATGTAAATAAGTATTATTTATCACCAAATTCTACAATATATAAACTCTATAACTAGAACTATGAATACATAGCAATTCAAGCACTTGTTGGATGGTCATTGTTTTTATTTTCAGCTTGAGTACATTCACAAGACTGAAAGTGTGACCACTTTTAATTCTGAGTGAAATGCTGTAGAGTCTGGTAATAAATAATAACCTAATGTCTGTTTAGATTTAAAATTACCACTGTATGGGATCATATGTATCAATACTACGCAAAAGTTGTAGTACATGTACAGGTACACTAATAATTGACTGAGAGTCTGTGGAAGTTTCCAGTTTTACATTATCATAAGATACAATAATGTGGCACCGGTTTGTGGCACATTCAAAAAATATTCTGCTTGTATGCCACAGTAGATATTTTGAAAAGCACAAATTAACACTAACTATTTTATCTCTATTTCAAGCCAGAGTGAACATTTTGCTGGACCCAGTAATAATCTTTTATTAAAAATAGAAGTCTTGGTATCTTTTCAGTTCTAAAGAAAATTCCCCTTTTTTATAATAATAAAAAAGCAAAGAAGAATTTGCTAAGGGTGTACTTATTTATGGATGATAGTGTACATATACAGGGTGTTTCAGAAAATTTAGTGTCATTTTGTCATTTAATAATTTGACCAAGCCTCATTCAAATGATCTTAAATTGTGTAGAAACAACACAAAAATCTACACTTAATGTTTTTTCTTTTCAGCTATGGAAATTAAATGCCTTTTCTTTTCCATCAAATGTAAACATTAAAACATAGAATTTTGAGTTGTTTCTACACGTTGTTGAATTTGAGATCATTTGAATGAGAATTGGTCAAATTGTATCAATTTTTCTGAAACACTAAGTATATTTCAAATGATATTAAAAAATTTTTTTTAAACACCCTGTAATATATATACATATATGAAATGTGCAATGAATTTCAGGGCCTCATATGAAGAAACTTGTTCTCCTCAGCCAATTGAGTTAAAACAGATGTCATGTCATTGACAACCATATTGTTGGTGCTCAGCAGAGACATGTTTGTGTATCGGGATGACTGGGACATACGACTGTTGGAAGCATTCGATGGACTGTAAAAGTGGCGATTAATATTCTCTGATGATAATGAACTAATGTTTGCTATCAAGTTCTCTGTTGATATGGAGTTAATATTGTCCATGAAATCTTCAATGGGTGGTTCAGATGGATTTCCTGCCTTGTCTGTGGAACTGGTCACCTGATTGCAGCCAGGAGACATTTCCAGTGGGTTTGGGAACGGACTCTGTACCTGTTCAGCATTAACCTGGCAGCTTAGACGATCAAGATTAGTATTCTGATTGTACATGACAGTCGATGGTACCACCTGATTCATTGATGGCTGAGGAGGAGATGGTATGAGATTTGTCGATTGGGGATAACCTGAATGGGGAGCACTGCCAGGAGGAGGATGTGGTTGGAGACAACCCATGTTTCCTGACTGAGATTGCTGAGTCATGTAGTTACCTGAATGTAGGTGAGTAAGGCCTTGAGGGTAGGGATTTGGATTATTGTACATTGCTTGCTGCTGGGAACCACGGTTACCAGACATCATTTGTTGCTGCTGCCTCATGTTCTGCTGATTTTTATTAATTGCTTTGGCACGAGCTGGAATCTGAGACTGGCTGATGTGAGGTACTTGCACTTGAGGGCTCTTCCGTTCTTGTTTCTGGGGAGGCTGGGGCTGCAGTTTGTGCATACCATTCTGCACACTAAACTGACCACTAGACTCCAAGTTCGGCTTGCTTCCAGGTGGCATTGGAAGCCATTGGGTATTTATTTGTGATCCAGATATCACACCCTGATTCATTAAGGCCGGGTTTGGCTGACCAGACTGTGTATTCATGTACTGTGGGGAGTTGGCCACAGTGTTTCCTGAGGGTGTCGGCATCAAAGAATTGTTGCCTTGATTAAAATTCTGATTAGTGGCCCCCCATTGTTGCATCTGAGTCATACTAGCCTGAACAGCTGCCGTAGCAACGCCATTATCATTATTTGGTGGCATGTTGCTCATCATTTGCTCTGGCCATTGTGCGAGTCCATTACCAGGGTAATTAGATCCTACCCCATAGCCCTGAGTTTGAAGTCCAGCATTTTGTGATGAACAGCCATTTTGACTAAAATTCTGTCCCTGGGAGTGCATTGGTGAAATGTTCATGTCACGGTGAGCAGAATCACCATTAGTTACATTATTATTATTATTGTTGTTGTTATTATTATTATTATTATTAGGGCCAGTTCCTGAAGAATTAACAGGTACAGGTCCATTGTGACTGCTTGGCCCGTTCTGTGTGAACATGGGATATACTCCATAGCGTTCATTCAAAAACCTCTGCATATCGTCCGGAATTATAATATCTTCGTTGTCTTCCAACATCTTTTCTTCAAGTGCTGCTTCACTGTCCATCATGTCCATCATGTTAAGGCCATTCTCTTGATCTTCAGCTAAGCTGTAGTCAGTAGCAATGCTGCTACGAGAAGAATTGAAAGTGTTCATTGATTCAGTCTTGCACAGCAAGCTCTTCATGTTGTTTGGTATCGGTAAGGGCCGTACCATATTCAAACTGTGGAATCTCTGCAAAGTCTTCAAGGCAGCAAAGCTGGGGTCAGCTGTTCGCACTGGGTCACTAGCCCGACGAATCTCACGATTTGGTATCTCATGCGGCAGTGGCGTGCATGATGGTGTACTGGTTCTTGCTCCATCTAAATCCCGTCTGTTAGCAAAGAAGCGAGCCAGTCTCTCATTTTGGTATTTATTTGACCTGTTTCTCATTCCATTGCAAGACATAAGGTTTGGTTGGCTACCCAGTGTGGCTTTCTGAAGCTGAGCAGTCATGTTACCAATATTGGTGCTCTCTCCACTCGAACGCCGAGAACTAATCGGCATATTGCCAGTGATGTCATACTCGTAAGGAGAATTAGTGATACTGAGGTGTGTAGAAAATTGGGAAGACTCGCTAGACCGTCGACTTGAGAATTGACTGCCCATACTTCCATATGGATAGGGACTGTTCTCAGAACGCATACTACTCAAGTACGAGCTAGTGCTACTTGTATTGCTGTCTCGACGGACTGTATTATTAGTAATGTTTGGCAAATTCACATCTGGGCGACCTGCAAAAATAGAAAAAAAAAAAAAAACAGATTCTATTAACATTTATAATAGTAAAGTAAAGTTGGCGACCACAGTCGAGGGTGACCCGAAGGCTCCCCTTTCGATAGCTACTACACCAAGGTGTAGGGAAGGGCGCTACTCCTTTCCCTGGATTGCTCCACTTTACCCTTGATCCGTACCTTATAATGCTGAGTGTTAAGCAAGGAGGCATCAAGTACCATTTTTTGAGTCTTTGGTATGACTCGACCTGGGATTGAACCCAGGTCTCCCGGCCCATTGGCGAACACTCTAACCGCTATAATAATAGTACTGTTTTCAATTAATATCTTAAATGAACTAATGTACCAATTAAGTAAGATATAAAGGCTTGAAACACATATGGAATGATGGATTTATAATATTTATTATTTTCATTAAATTGGTTACAATGATAATTGTTGCTTAATCCAAAATTATGAGCCACCCAGTGAGAATCAAACTCAATACTATTACTCAAAGTTAGCCTGCTTACAATTTTTGAAATGGGTATTTACCCAACTCCACTACAACAAGCAGTACATAACACAAAGTCAATTTTTTAACTTGAGTATAGTTGGTTTGAATTCAGAATTTTCCTTTTCTTAGACTGGTTGCTTTACCAAAGTTAAAGAATTCAGTCTGACCAACTATCAAACCATAGCTGAAGAAGAATAGATGGATTCATGCCTTTCCCAAAGTGGGGGCACAAACAGCCTTGTCAAGGAATTGAACTCTATTTAGCAATTCCATTTCCTCCCATTATACTAAGTGCACTTTATTTAGCTAAATTATGGAATAATGTATCACAGAATGGTACTTGTCATCTCTACAAATATATACACGTAAGAATACAGTTGTGTTTTAGTACCCAAAGAGGATATACAATATGTTAATATAGAATCCGAGTACTGTTACTACACTTATTTTGGAATTTATGCACTTTTTTATCTGTATGTTGTCGAGTACAATGAAATTCAACTGGGTGGAGGAAAAAGGCAAATGGATGCATTCCAAGAAACCTTCCTTTAGGCAGCACCTGCTCCCTCATCTAAAAGGCAGTAAGGGCTGGGTTTATCACAAGAATAATGCCATTGAAAACTTAGTGATTTTTAAATCTGCTCCAACAGGAGGCTTGCTTTTTGCATGCCACTCCACATTAAAAAAAAATAACCTTGTGTCTATTTAACTTACATGGTAAATATTTTTTAGCTTCCTATTATTACAAATCAATTGTTACTATAAAAGATAAATCTACATAAAAAGAAAGAAACCAATTAATATTGTTCTGTTAAAAATTTCAGTTGTTCAGAAAAATATTTTTGATAATGAGTGACACTTGGATTTGATTTAAAATTTTTGTTTTGGTCCAGACTGTTAATCTTATGCACCAATATAGCTTCAAGAACTACTTTTTATTTAATGTTTAATTGAATGATGATTTAATTTTTTCTGTATAGGTATGTTAAGTAAAGTAAGTCATAGTGTTTGCCAATGGCCTGGAAGACCTGGGTTCAATCCCAGATTGAGTCATACCAAAGACTCAATGGTACTTGATGCCTTCTTGCTTAACACTAAGCATTATAAGGTATGGATTAAGAGTAAGCAGAACAATCAAGGGAAAGGAGTAGCGCCTGCTCAACAATAACACTTTGGTACATTAGGAATTGAAAAGCAAGCATTCAGGTTGCCCTCAAATATGGTCAGCCAACTTGGTATGTTAAAAATAAGAATTTTATAACTTTGTTTTTAAAATAATGGTAGGATTTTCATGGGCACAGATACTACATTTTGATGCTAAGTAGACAGCAATCCTGATATATGAGAGTAGACTGAAAAGTTCATATAATGTCATATCTGCTGTTGATGACATTTTTGACCAATGGGATCAAAGCACTGCAACACCAATGGAAGAAGTATGTGAAAAATAAACCTCATTTTTGGTCAGCCTATGTAATTTTCAGCTGACGCTCATATGGTAAAGAATAAAGATATACACACAGTATTTCAGAAAAATTGATATCATATTAAAATGGCTGCCACATTCACAATTGCAAATTTTTTTTCTCTGGGGTTATACGAATGGAATGTCCATGTCCACTTCTTTCTATAAGCCTAGAGGAACTCAAGTAGAGAACCATTATTACACTGGAGACTGTTACCAAAGACATGGTGCACTGCATTTAGCAAGTCAGTAGACTAGCTAAAAATTTGTAAAAAGACTTGTGGAATTGTTCATGAAATCAACATTTCTTTGAATTTCTCATCCAAATTTGGATGAATGAATCTTATTTTGTTCATCATTAAACCCGCTTAGTTTCATTTGCATAGACTATGTGGTCAGATATTTGCATCTCAAATGATATCAATTTTTCTGAAATACATAATCAGCTACATTGATTCATTGCTGGACAAAAGATGCCTTTCTCAGTTGCTTCCATGATCACTTTGATATATGATGTGAAGCTAGCACAATCAAAGAGTTTCATAAGTGCTTTGACTAATGAAAAATTAACTAGACAAAGTGTACTGGATACAAAGTATACACACATTTTAAAAAGGGACTTACCCGTAAGACCTATAATCCTCTTGTGCTGTGGGTTGGTTTTTATCTGAAGAATCTTGTTAGACAGATCTGAGATTGATGGCGGCTGGCTGATGGTACCATTGCAACGGCGATTATCTACGTAAAGGAAAAAATAATTCAGTTTATTTTTCTTTTTTTCTTTACTATTATTCATGTCAAATAAAAATAGCTAAGCACCAATCATGAATATTTTAAGAGTATTCTGTTCTCAGTCTGGCAAACAGATCTTAGGAATTGTAGGTACTATAAGCAATCTAAGTCATTATCATTTAGCTTTTAACCATCCACACTCTTTATATAATAGATAATTATGACATGCTATCCAAAATAGAAACATCGATATCATCATAGACTGCTGTTACAACAGGTTCACAGGTATCTAGTCATTTTTAAAAATATAAAAAAATTGGAAGTGAAGATTTGCTTCTCCAGACAGTAGTGGAAACTATTGAAACTTAATCCTTAATGATAACTACTAGATACCTGCTTTGAAATATCAAATGATGATAACATAAAACAGTTATAGAAAATAAGGCCATTTCTTCTTACTGTTCATTGTGGTTGGGAGCTCAGGAAGAATTGACATAGCAGGAGGTTTATTTAATAATCTTCCTTTCATTTTAGTGTTTAGAGTACGAGCTGTATTGAATCGATTTGTGCGAGCTACAAGGGCTGCCTGCCAAGGAATCTGCAAATAGAAAATCATAAGAATATTCAAAAAAAGTTTACATATTTTAAACTTATTCTTAATTTTAAAGACACACACACATACATACTAGGTTGAGTCTAAAGTTTTGAAATATTTGCATATGTTCTAGTTTCTGGAATAAACTCCATGAACTTGAGGGAATCAAACTGACCCTCAAATGATTACTTTTTCTAATCCATGGTGATTCAACAACCAAGAGAAAGTGAAAGAGTTCTTCACCTCCAAGACCAAGAACTGGTATCGGTGTAAGATCAAAGAATTGTCAGAAAGATGGCTCCACCCAGCATGTAATCTAGATTTAGCTTCCTTGTCCCTGTGTATGGCACACTTCCTGTACTCACATTGCTTCAAAAACCAAGAGAAGGTGGAAACTTCAATGAAGTTCTTCATCTTGAAGGAAAAGAACTAGTTTCAGTAGGTGTAACAAATTGAGGGCAACCTGAAGGCTCCCTTTTCAATAGCTACATATTAAGGAGTAGAGGAGGGTGCTACTTCTTACCCTGGATTGCTCCACTTAGCATTATAAGGTATGGATTAATGGTGAGTGTTAAGCAAGGAGGCATCAAGTACCATTTTTTGAGTCTTTGGTATGACTCAACTTAGGACTGAACCCTGGTTTCCTAGACCATTGCAGAACACTCTACCCACCATGCACTCTTGACTCACTCTAATATATTTACTAGCAGAAAGAATAGCACAATCATAACTTACATCAGCTTCATCTGCTTCAGGAATATCAACCTCTTCCTCTAAAGTGTCAGTATTTACAGTGCTACTGATCTGAGAACCACTATGAACATGTTCTTCTATGAGGTCTCCATGGTGATCAGTGCTGCAAGTAACATTTACTTCAGGGCTGCTGTCAGGGGAGAGATGATGACTAGGACCAGTAGAGGAACTCATGTTATCCTGAAAGAAATTTTAGAAAAAAAGAAAACACTTAAAGTCAAAGTTATACAGGGTGCGGCAGAAATAATACCCACACTTTAAACTGTCACCTGGGGGATGCAAGTAAACTTTGACAAGTGGTAATGGTACTCCATCTAGCTAATGTCTTACCACCCTCCTACCTCAGATACAATCAGTTAAGATCATGGCCTGGACCAGTGCACACTATGCGTTAGCTGTGGAAACATCTTTTTAAGACTGGTGAATTTGTAATTGCTACACATACAGCTTTTCATGGCTCATGTTATGTTATGTTATGTTATGTTGGAGTGATGCTGGTCCAGATAAGAAAATTGATACTGCTATGGGTTCAAAATTCTATCCATAACAGCATCATGCCAGAATAACATGAAATAAACCTGAAAAGCTTTCTGTGTAGCAATTACAGACTCACCAGTCTTAAAAAAATATTTCAACAGCAAATGCACAGTGTGCACTGGTCCAAGCTACAATTGTAACTGATTATATCTGAAAAATATAGTAAGAGATTCACTAGACAGAACTAACATTACAACTTGCTTAAGTTCACTTGCACCAAACAGGTAACAGTTTAATATGTAGAAAGTATTTCTGCTACACACTGTATAATATCAAAGAAGTTTGTATTTCTTTTTATTGGAATGCACATTTTCTTGGAATTAAACCTTGAAAATTTGCTTTGTCTTTGAGATGAATATTAAACTATTTATATACTTACACTATAATTTTTGACTATCATTTATAATTGTTTCAGCAGTATAATTTGTTTAGTATTTAATAAATATTTACATATGCATATTTTTGTTTGCACACGTGCATATATAATTCCCATTTACTTACGTGTGTGTGTGTGTGTAATGGTATACATTATTATATACACATGCAAGTATAGTTCTAATCTACTTGTACCTGACATGGGTGTGCATGTGTGTGTGTGTGTGTGTGTATATATATATATATATACACACACACACACACTCATATATGTAGAAAAGGAAAGTTTTGCTAAAACTGAATAAAGAGCAGGTACTATTTCATATGGTTGCCAAATATTCTTCCTCATCAAAGTGTGTTTTGTCTCATCCTTTTGCTTTTATTGGCCCATTTTGAAAATTATAACAAAAATAAAACACAAAAAGTATCAAATGGGGTAGAAATTAAAAAAAAAAAAAAAAATTCCAAAAATAATGACCATCTTGTGGAAGAATATTAAGTTAGGAGTATTCATTTTTTTTATCTGTTTTTATTGTATGCTTTTAATAGATAAATGTAATACCTTCTTTAAAATGTTGTCACAATTAAGTTTATAAGACTTCCATTCCATTCAGTTTGAAACTAGACAGAAGATACTATTTTATATGATTGCCAATTATTATATTAATAGTTAAAAAGTTCTTCATCAAAGTTTGTTTTGCAACAACCTTATGCTTTTATTTCCTCTACTTTGGGCCCATTTTGAAGAAACAGTATGAAACACAAAAAACATCTTATTGGATAGAAATTTAAAAAAAACACAACTCAAATAAGTAAGACTAAAATCAAAACTATGATTAAGATAAAAAAAAAGGCACAATTTGACTTATAAATTTGTTTAAAAGCATAAGCATGAACCTATTTTGTTTTTATTGACCAGCAAGAGTGTCTTCTTTAAAAGAATACCAGATCACATCTGTGAAAGCACAGATATCAACCAACCTCATCTTTAAGAATGGCATCTATTGATGAGAGAAAAAAAAAAGCCATTGAAAAATTCTATGACCCTTGATCAGGGAACTTCATGCTATCAACATGAATTGATGATGATGATTATATTTTCACGAGATTTTTTTTTTTCCAAAATGTGTATTGGCTGTCAAGGGCCTCTTTTGGTATTATTATAAGAATTATCATATTTAGGTAAAGGTATAAAATTTAAACGTTTGTAATTTACATAAAAACAATCGATTTTTATAATATCTGATGAGGCTCTTGACGGCCAAAACATATGAAGTCTAAAACAAAATAAGCAAAAATGATAAATATGAAAACTTAATTTGCAACTTTTCCATGTGTACTCACACAAAATGAGAGAGAGAGAGAGACACACACACAAAACACAAATGACACTGTCATAGGAAATGGGCTCAACAATGCATTTCTTGAGAGGTATAAATCCATCTCTTCTCTCTCTCTCTAGCTATGAGTAAATAATCATATAGACTGAACTTTGCAGCTTTGTTAGTCCAAGGAAACTCAGAATTCAGACCAGCTGTACGACACTTAAAAAAATTGGCCTTGTATCTTATCTTAGACATGGGGGAGTTATTAGGTGAACACACCCAAGACACACATTTCATGAAGGGGTCATATTCTAGGCTTAGCCAACAGAACATACACAAAGTCTTGTATGCATATGAAAAATCAAAAATTAATAGAAGGAAACTGAGAAATGGGATGACTGTCAGTTTTAAGAAAAAATACAGCAATTTTTGTGTCACTCTATCTGAGATGCATTCTATATATATATATAAATGCATCTCAGATAGTAAAAACCAAATTTCACTGAATTTTAAAGGAAAAAAAATAACATCTTGATTACACTCTTGAAAATGACCAATTATGGTGAAAAACATGATAAATTTTGTATAAGATTAAAAATTGATAAAACTAAAGAGATTCTGTTATGGTTTTCTTTTTGAAATAAAACATGCTTTTATTTATATATATATATATATATATATACTCCCCTACCCCCATAGGGTTGAGTCCTCTGGCAAAGAAGTAATCGTGTTGCCATTAGCGTTCATTGCAAGCTTCTTTATATTTGAATTGAGGTCTCGGCAGCCATTGAACGGATGTATGTAAACAATAGTAATTGTGATTCATAACCGTTTAAAATTTACTTCGCAGCTAATAGCTGCTTGTGGCTGAATGGTTAGAGGCTTCGACTTGGCGTTTGAGTCAAACCGGGTTTCGATCACAGCTATGGGTAGCTACTGTCTAGCCACACTGATGAGTTCTGATAGAACGAAACAGATCTGTCTGTGGATGACTATATATATATATATATATATATGTGTTCTAAGCCTCACATAAAGAGAAGAGCTATAGCTGAACATTTTTGTTGTAGCAACACACAATTACATCTTACAAATAAAAAAAAAAGGAGAAAACCGAATTCAAATTTCTGTCTTAATCTCTGTGCAAGTGAAAAGTGTGCAACACATCTAAAAATCAGGGTAAGGGTTAGAACTTTTTGAATGACCTTCATATCTAAACAAATCTCTTGAACAAGGAAGCCTGTTATTTCAGAATAAGCACTATTCTATTGTATATTTTAAACCCCTTGAAAAATGTTTTCTACAGCCTTTCTTTCTATGGAATGATGGGAATGCTTTAAACAAAGATGTGTATGCCCTGGTGTGAAGCATGAATTTGTTTTGTGCACAAAATGATAAATTTTGTAAGGTCATGTATAGGGCATTTGAGGATGAAGGGGCTGGTCAAAAAGTTCAGTTACTAACTGAAAGAAAAAACATAGCAATCTGAATTTCTCTCTCCTCCCTTTTCAGTAGTATAAAAAGAAAAACAATTTTTTTTTTCTTACCCTAGACTTCCTCCTTTCTGAGGAGCTAGCTGCTTGCAATGGTGTAACTGTCAAGCATTCTTCTACCTTTTTGTTATTGCCATCTTCTTTGTAATCTTTATTCTAAAACATAAAAAGAAATGTGTAAGCATTTGTAAAGAGAAAGAATGGACTTTAAAATTCTGATATTAAAAAAACAAAAGAGAAATTCTAACCCTTGTTCCATAAAATTTGAATAAAAGTTTCCATTTTATCTACAAGAGTTGCCTGAAAAGTTTATGACATCATATATATGTGATTGATGACTTTTTAAAACAATGGGATCCAAGCACTGCAACACCTATGGAAGAAGTGTGCAGATCTTTAGAGAGATTGTTGAAAAATAAGCCTTATTTAGCCACCTTCTATGAGCATATCTTGATCAGCCAAAGAACTTTTCAGCCAACCCTTTTAAGAACTAATTTAAAGTTGTAAATATCAACTTTACTTAAACATGAAAGTGCAAATATATTTCTATCAAATAGCTGCACATTTCTCAATCAAAAAATTCAAGAGAGGAGAAAGAAAAAAAAAAAAGTCTTACCTGATCTGGTTCAGATTTTGTATTGCAATGTCCATGTTCATTTCCTTTATGCTTTTTATTGGCATAGAATTCAGGCCCATGGACAGTTTTTACATGTTTTCGGAGTGAGCTGGGGTCAGTGTAACGTTTGGTACAGTTGGGGGCCTTACACACATATGGTTTCTGAAAAATAATGAGAAAATTTGATGAGTATCACCTATAAGTTTGTAACAGTCTGTAATGTAAAGAGTACCAAGTCAAAGCATTAGCAGATTACCTTTAGAGATTAATAACAACTGAGTAAGGAATTCAATCCTCACTAGCTGCCCTACACTTTTGGCTTTGTGTCAAAGCTAAGCTTAGTTTTTAAGTGGCACTTGATTTAGTGTAATGGTTAACAAGCTAAGCTAGCAGACCAATGAGAACCCCATACTAGTGGATATTTTTGAAATACTATCATTAAATAGTGGATTTCCACAACTGAATTTTAATCTGAAGATTAAAAAAATGAAGATATTAGTGCAAAGATCTGAGAAAACTTAATGTACAAAATAGTAAGGCAGCTTTTTCTAACTTACAATTCAATCTCTATAGGGCAACCCCCCCCCAAAACCCCAAACAAACCTGAACTGAAAAATACTTACCGCATTAGAGTGAGTTCTGTTCTGATGTTTTGCTCGGTCAGATGCATTACTAAAGGCTTTAGTGCAACCAGGAAATTCACACATGTAAGGTTTCTCACCGGTGTGGGAACGTAGATGAGTTTTGAGATTTTCCAGACGTGAGTAGGCCTTCGAACAACCTTCAAACTGGAAAAAAAATAAATAAATGAAGAGTGATGTTAAAGGAAAGTGAAGTTTGTTTCAAAATTGGAAGTAGCAAATGTCCCTGAGTATGATACTAAACTGTATCTGACAGCAAGGCTCTAGTTCTGAAGATTTAGAGAATGTGAAGTACCATTACTTCCAGGTCTACTCTGAACTGGAGTACCTGTTAAGGACCAAGGTATAGGTCAAATAGACCTGTTTAAAAATTATTTTTATTCAATAGGATCCCAAAAATTAACAACAAAAAAAAAACCCACTTTACAATTACATGCCCCAGTCAGCTGAGGCTGCAGAATACACCAACTGCATCTCTGCAGAGGGGTAAGACTTCCTCAAAGAGGGTCCTAGATATTGCTGGAGCTTTGTGGAATGTTGAGTACCCCTTTATTGCCATTGCTCCCGAGTTCACTCTGGCCTGGAGTAGTAGCACTCGATAGAGTCCTATCTATGGGTCAAATCAAACTAAACTGTATACTTATGTTAAACTGAATTGTTTGAAAAAAAATCTATTTTGACATTTAAACAGTGTAATTATGCTAAACTGAATTATTTTAAATAGAACAGTTTTTACAAAACCAAACCAATCTACAACTACACAAAAATATAACTATGAACATACAATGAATGAGATTTCTTAACCTCTAGGTATAAAATAACCCCAGATGGGTTGATATGCCATTAAAATCCATTAATCACTCAATCAAAAAGCCACTTTAAAAATTCAGGGTTACTATCCCTGGCAAATGAATGTTGGGAGTTCAATATAGGATATATGAGAGTTAAGGGATCAAAGGTGTGATTTGGTTTCTTTGTCAAATGGCATTTCATCCTTTATGGCTACTTTAATGCAAACGTCATCCTTGTAGAAGAACAGCAACAATACTATTTAACCCATAGATGGAGGGATAAGGGGGTTCATACCTTTCCCAAGGGTATTAGAAAGTGAACATATTATGATTGGATTTCAAACTCACTTTAAGGCCAAAGTCCAACATTTTAGTCATTACACCACAAGAACTCCTCCCACTCAAAGGGTACATAAAATATGAAATTATATATATATATCTTTTTTAATTAAGAAATGAATACACATTTTAAAACTATTTTTTTTACAGGAAATTTTTGCACACACTTAGTATATTAATCACTGAAAGGTTAAACTATATATCAATGAGTTGCTGAGTATAATCCAAGGAAAGAAATTTTTATAAAATAGGTCTTATGACTGGCAAATAATACACAAGGAGGTGGTATCACTTTACTACACTTGAGGATTACTTAGAAGAATTCAAGATGCTATCACTTTGATACCACATAGGATTACCAACAAGAATTCAATACAGAAAAAAAAAATAGGCTAAAAGGCTAAAAACTGCCTATTATAAACCAAAAGGTTCATAAATTAGACTATCATATTTATATGCAAGATAGTTTCAGAAAGTATTAAGACTGAAGCTATATTAACAAAGGCACAATGAATAAAACATTAATTTTCTTCAAAATAGTCCATTGAGTTTTCTATTGGGAGAAGCATCTCAGAAACTAATCTTGATATGGTGTGCAGTTGTACCATCCTATTTCTAGTAATTTCTCTCATAACCTCAAATTTTACCCTTGTGATATATTTTCAATTTAGGAAACAATAAAATGTCATGCAAACTAGATTTGGAGAGGATGTAGGATATTGCATTTGTACAATCCTGTGTTTTGCTAAAAAGTGCTGTTCAAGTATCAAGAATTGGCTAACTCATCTAGACAATATCCTTTTATATTTGATTATACCGCATATGAAACAGCAGAATTTCTGTGGCACAATGTCTAACATGCTGGATTGCAATATAATAGTAAGCAAGTTCAAACTACAATCTCACTATTATGGTCACTTTGGGAGGTGCCCGTGGTGTAATGGTTATTGTCGTAGGATATGGACACGACGACACGAGTTCAAATCCTGAACCAGGCTAATTGCATTTCACATAGCACTAATACCCTTGGGAAAGGTATGAATCCAATTATTCTCCCTCCAGCTATGGGTAAATAGTAGGGCAGACTAGATTCTACAGCCTTGGTAAGGCAACTAGTCTAGGAGAAGGAAAACTGAATCCAAACCTGTAAAACTCCGCTTAAAAATCGACCTTGTGTCATATCCTGCCCGAGCGGAGGGGTCGGTAAATATGATTATGGTCACTTTCAGACTAATATCCTTAGGAAAGGTATGAAATCGTTTATCTCACTAGTTATGGGTTAAATAGTATCACTACTGTCCTCCTACATAACATATGAAGGTTAATATGCTAGTATACAAAGAAACCAAACCAAACCTCATGTGAACTTTTAATTTCTTTTGTCTATATCAGAGCTTCTTGAACTTTTTTACTTCCTGCATCCAATTTAATTTCCATTTTCCCCAAATAAATCAAATATTAACTTAGTTATGTTTTCTAATTTAACAGTGTTTAATACAATTTACATGAGAAAACTATCAGTAGACTACAATTACAAACACACCTTTAATTCTTTAATTATGTTTTAATGGGAAAGATGGGTTTTGATGGACAATGAGGTGATCTCAAATATTAGATTGCCAGTTTGTTAGTTTGAAATACAAATCACCATATTTTATGGTTGGTTGGGTTTTATGGCATATCAACCTTTGTAGGTTATTTCACGCCAAATTCATTTTTATGCAAATAATCACTTCTATTTCAAACAATTCAGTTTAGCATGAGTACACAGAAATGTTTTTGACAATTAAACTGTGTACTCATGCTAAACTGAATAGTTTGAAATAGAAATGTTTTTGACAAACTATTTCAAACTATTCAGTTCATTCAAACAGAATTCAGCTAAGTACAGATTTTGTTTACACACAGTTAAATGTCAAAACAGTTCTATATATAACAATTCAGTTTAGTATGAGTACAGTTTCAATGTCAAAAACAGTTCTATTCAGTTTAACATAAGCACGCAGTTTAGTACTATTTAACCCATAGATAGGGCCCTATCAGGTGCTACCATTCCTGGCCACAGTGGACCTGGGAGCAATGGCTATGAAGAGTTGCTCTGCATTCCCCAAAGCTCCAGCATCACTGGAACCTCACCATCAGATTGTTTAGTGCCATATCCAGGACTCTTAGGGTGGGAGTTTACTCCTCTGCAGAGGTGCGGTTGGTGTATTCTACAGCCCCAGCCGACTGGGCAACCATATTTTATGTTTGAAGTGATTCTCTGTTTAGTAAATAATGCACATAGCTAAACCTAGATTCCACTATATATGAGCTTGGAAAAGCTAGTAAAATGGGTTCAACAGTTAGACAAAGCTTGGGATATTTTGCTACAGTTTATTCATTTAAAACAATTATTTTTAAATGATTTCTTTCTTTTATGCATTGTTAATAATGCAGAAAAGATTCAGCCTTCTTTGGTTAAAGTCAGATTATAAGGATCATATAAATAAACAAATATTTTAAACAGGTCATATGTCAACAATATATCATTAGTTAACATCATGTTCAATCAGGAATTTTGCTAGGTATATGATAAGTGATAATCAGTCTAAATGATCAAACATTTTTTGTTATACTGCTATAAAAGGATTTATAAATGCAAATTCTCTCTCTATGGACCTTTATGCTTTTATTTACCTTGCCAAAATTTTATTCAAACCCAGGCATCTATATGGACCACTTTGAGAAGCCTTGTTTTAAAGAAGTTTTTTTTTCTTTTGAACCATTTTTTTTCCTGGAAAATGCAGCACTGGGACATATTGAAAAATATGGCTGCAAAACAGTTAAATATCTATTTAATTTTGAAGCCTTTATTATTAATAACCTTAAGGTATCAGAGTGCATCTTTTGTAGTTAGATAAAACCTCTGGCCCATTTTTTCAAAAGAGAATGAAAGACTGCAGCTCTGGATAAGCAATGGTATATTGAAAATTAGACTGGAATAGCAGAGAAATACAAGTTTTTTTTAAATACACTTCAGTTAGTCGCCTGAAAAATGCTGTTTTAAAATATGATTTCTAGGATTTTATTGGTTCAAAAAATATCATTTTATTTTTTCTGTTGAATTCAACTTTTTTGCTGGAAACTGCAA
Organism: Sepioteuthis lessoniana; assembly: GCA_963585895.1. Taxonomy (NCBI): domain Eukaryota; kingdom Metazoa; phylum Mollusca; class Cephalopoda; order Myopsida; family Loliginidae; genus Sepioteuthis; species Sepioteuthis lessoniana. Next base: position 60,279,287 of record OY757939.1, read on the forward strand.
ATGTACTGAACTGTGACAAACTTTTATACTTATCATTTCGGTGGGTAGTCTGACACTGACTAGACAATACCCAGCAGTCTACCAGTGAGAAGGGGGTATAGGAGAATCGTTAAAGTACTTTTCATACTGAACGTAATTCCATAATATTCTAATGTTAAATGAAATTGGGAAGGTTTATATTAATAAATTAATTCTTACCGAGCATTTGTGTGGTTTTTCTCCTGTATGTCGTCTCATATGAACCACCAGCATGTATTGGGCTTTGAAAGGTTTTTCTTCTCTGGTGCATTCTCTCCATCGACACACAAAGGATTTCTTATTGGACTGGATGTGATCCTGGTTGATATGCTTTAAATGGAAAGGAAGCAAAACACAATGTACTTCCAATTAATAGAATTTCTAATTATTATTGACATTTTAAAAATATTTCTCCTCAAACTGGAAATTTACTCTCAAGGTAGATTTCAAAAACCAATTCTTTTTTTTTTTTTTTTTTTTTTTTTTCCAAATAAATTTTCTGAACAAACTACCTAATCAGATCAAAAACAACAATTGTGTAAAAAAGAAAATTAAAAAATGAATTAGATGTTTTCAGAAATAATGGTAAGAAAAAGAAATTAGGAAGGCATTTTTAGAAACTATCAGGAGTTACTCAACATATGTTGTATTCATAATACATATGTTTAGTACAAAGATTGTTTTATTTTATTATTTAAGGTTGATGTAAGAAGATAGTAAAAAGGGGAGATGACTAGGGAAACAAATAACAATAATAATATAAATAACTGTATTCACTTATTTAGATGTTCTTTTGGAAAAAAGGCAGAGTAATAGTTGAATAACTGAATTTCTAAATAGGAAATCTGATACATGAACATCTACACAAGTCAGGTACCATTAAAATTATTTTTAGAGATCTTTTAGAGTCATAATTTTAATTTACACTGCAATATTAGTTTTGGGTGTGACAATGTTATTGCAATTCTCCCTCTTTTTCTCTAAAGAGACTTTTCCAAATTATATTATAAATTAACAAGATTTCTCACTTCTTTGCAGAAGAAAATGGATATGTAATGAGGTTGCACTGCTAAAATTTGTAAAGTTTCCATAGATTTTAAATCTGACTAGAAAGATAAAACAAACACAGGAAATAGAATCAGGAAACTGAGCTTAACTTGTAAGGTTAGACATTTCCCTACACCATCATATCACGATAACTGCAGGTTATCATCTTAGCTCATTATTAATGAGCTTGATTCTCACTGAGCATCCCTATACTTCTGGCATTGTCAAACTAAAACTAAGTTTAGTAAATAATTAAAGGGTACCTGTAATGTGTAACAAGTTACACATGCAGACCCTTAACTTGGGAGTTAGAATTCTTACTGGGTACACTATATTTCTGGTCTTGTGCCATTACTGGGTACACTATATTTCTGGTCTTGTGCCATTACTGGGTACACTATATTTCTAGTCTTGTGCCAAACTAAGTCAATGATTACTGAAGTGAGATTGATTCTCACTAGTTGCCCTACTTTGGTCCAAATAAATAAAAAATTATATCATTATGGCACAGTGATAGAGAAAAGTTAATCCAGTATTCAATAACTTAAATAGTGAGTTCAATCCTCAACTGAGGCACTGCTTGTGTTAGCCTTTGACACCAAGTTAACTTTATAATATTTATTAACAGGATGGTATTTTCCAGCTTCCTCGTAAGGACAGAACTGATACAAGGATAGATTTTAAATGTGGGTGGGGGTCTTTCACACAAAACTAGAAACAAAAACTGCACAGTCCTGACAGCAGTTTTGTGTGTGTGGAATGCTGATCCTACCTCTTTGGATATAATGGAGATGTGCAGCCCAAGTGACTAATTCTCCTGGAACTGAACTTTGAACTAATTTGTTTTTCAGACTCCAAAGAGTAAGAAGTGATCATAAACAAATGTTTGTAAGGTGGGAATACTGACTTCATCAAATAAAGTCAGAATCCAAAAGAGATCATGTTGAGAATATTCAAATGTAATAAGATATGTTTTATCTGTACCCTAGCATAAAAACCATAATTAATGAAAAGTTGCGGAAATTATCAAATAAGCCACATAAGTGGCCATGAAAGATGGTCAGAGGTGCCATGCACATAGGAGAGAGTTGGATGTTTTGAGAACCCCAATTTAAAAAAAGGGTGGGGTAGGTTCAATTAGGTCTCTTTTATGTCTAGGGACATGAGTGAGACAATCTGTAGCATAGATTAAGAGAAAAAGAACCATCTAAAGATATGAGAACTCGTTCTGACTAGAACAAAGAAAGACACACAAATCTACTCTACACATTGTGTCTGTTATCCATTTCTATGACCTCAGTAACTAAAAGAAATGAATAACTGGTTGTCAGTAATGCTTGCAGGTCCGGAAATGAGTGATCATTTTATGTTAAATTTGTATAACAAAGTGATCCCTCCCCCTCCTAAAATATTGGGATTTTCTTCAAAATTTCTTCTTTGCAGATATTTTTTCAGGTTGTTTACATGTATTCGCCAAAAAAAAAGTAGAATCTGATATTTAGTTTTGGCTAAAATAGGATGGGTTAAAGAGTAAAAATTTACTGAATAAAACAACAAAATGTCTTACATTTGAAACAAGTTCTGTTTCCCCTCATCCATCACTATCACTGAAATAGCATTTGGTGACTATGCTAGATTAGTAGTCTAGTAGGCCATATTTGAAGTAAAGTGTTCAATCCTCACTATATGCACTGCTATTGCATTTTTATATAATATAGTAAACCAAACTGAATAAATATTAAGATATTTAATATAAGATTTTATAAGTAACATTTTTTTTGGTACCCTGACAAGTTCTTCCTGAGTATCAAACTCTCGTGAACACTCATCCCAATGACAATTTGTTTCAATGAAGTCAGGTTCTCCTTCCTGGGGAATATGTCCACTTCCTCTTTGGAGATCTTCAACACATGGTTTGTCTTCATCTTCTTCCCCAGGATCGGATATGGCTGTCAAAATAGAAATAATAAAATAAACATGAGTCTTCAAACATAGGAAGGTATTTTTATCAACTCAAAAGATAACTCTAGTTATTAAATTAATAAAAATAAAAAAATAAAATAAATAAATATATATATATATATATATATATATATATATATAAACACAAAAATGATGCAATAAACAAAAAGAATCTCTTTAAAAAATTAAAAGATAGAAAAAAAAATTTTTTCATCTCCAAAATTTTTTTACCTGAAATGTAAACTCTGAATTGTTTGGAATTGGTTGATAACAAAAATTATTTTAATCTTGGAAAAACAGTTCTTTTGAGGCTATTCAAAATGGTGGCAAATCAAACATTGCTGTCATCAAAATTTTAGTAGCTGAGAAGTACAACCCATTTGAAATTTCCAGAAGAATATGTGATGTGTGCAGAAATATATTTTCAATAAAAGATCTTTGCATATGGACTAAACATGGGTTTACCATTATGAGCCTGGATCAAAAAAACAGACCATGGAGTGGAAACACAGTATCTTCAGTAAAGAAAAAATTCCAAGCACAGCAGTCGGTAAAAAAGATCATGTTGATGATGATCTAGTACATGAAAAGACCCATGACTATTGATTTCTTTGAAAAAGATGCATCTGTAAACAATACTTCCTATTGCCAACTCTTTAGGTCATTCAGTAAGTAGGTGTATTTTGGCTATGTACACACATGCACATATATGTGTGTGTATATATATATATATATATAATTTTACATAAAGACAAAAGAAAAAATTCACTTTCTTGGTATCATAAATTTATTTCAGCTTCTTATTAATTCTTTAAAAAAAACTATCTTCAGATGAAATATTTAAAATCATAATTAGATGTTATATTACTTCAGGTGAGAATGGAATTTGAAAAAAATTCTTTATTTTTATTTTAATTTTTCTACCTGACCTGAACCCGCTGGACTACTTTGTTTGGTCATACGTCGAGAACATCACCAACATGACCTCCCACAACACCAAAGCCAGCCTGATCGCCACCATCCGCTGAGTATTCGCCGAGCTCCTGCCAGTGCTTGTGAAGATCGAGGTGGTGATTGAGGCTGAAGGCGGATACATTGAATAAATGTCAGCTCTACTACATAATCAAGTTACCTGAATTGATTTCTTTAGGACGACAATTTTATCGTTCCACCCTGTATAAAGTACTGCAGTCTGTGTTACTCTATTTTATTGATACTTTTTAAATACTCCAGGTAAATTAAATACACTTATTTTGAATACAAATTCTTTAAATACAGTACTCTTATTATGAACACACTAGTAAATTCAATACACTTATTCCAGTGGGTTTTTCACTGTTTAAAGTATCTCTGAATTTTCTTCTTTGATATGGGATGACACTGTGCTGACCTATTTCTTTCAATATCCTTCATGTCTTCAAATCTTAGTGTTAAGATGAATTATCAGTTATATGGAGCTAGGTCTGATGAAATTGGATTTTTTTGTTGGGTGGTGTTTTATAGCATATCAATTTTTGTGGGTTATTTAATGCCAAATTTTGTTATATGATATGTTATATGTTATATAGAAAGTAGTAGTACCTAATAGGGTCACATCTAAAGGTCAAATAGAACTATTTAATCATTTACTATACAGGAAACCATTGAACTGTGAGCAAATAAAACTATTAGTGTTAGCAATACTTGAAACAATTTAACTGTGTGCCAACAAATGGGCTCTGGCTCATTTTAAAATAATGTTACCAACAAGCTGTCTACAAATCATATATATTTAATAAATATGTATAAACAGGATTTGGCATTAAATAACCCATGAATTGATATTCTATAAAAATACAACCAACCATCAGCTGTGCACACATCATGTAAATTTTGAAATTTAAAAAAAATTCGAGCTTTAGTAGAAATATTTTTCTCACATCTTGAATATTGTTACCAATACACCTTGTACTGTTTTTCCTTGTGCATTCTAAATAGTCAACAATATCAAAAGTTGGGATAGACTTTTTTTTTTTTTAGTTTTTCCATGTTTATGGAGGTCCTGTGCCTCATTTTTCCACAAATAAAAAGTAAGTAAAGTTGGCGACTATAGTCAAGGGTGACTCAAAGTGTTAAGCAAGGAGGCATCAGTACCATTTTTTTTTTTTTTTTTTGAGTCTTTGATATGACTCGACCTGGGATTGAACCCAGGTCTCCCAGGCCATCAGCAAACACTCTAACCACTAGGCCAATGTCCAGACATTTTCCACAAATATGAATACATATAACCCAGAAACATGAAGAGGTAATGTCTGCATGCACACACATTCTTCTAACTATCTCTTATATATCTTTACAACACGCATGTAGATGTGTTTATATAATCTATTGATTTAGAAATCTGTATGCGTCATATCAAACTCTAGAAATATCTATATGTAAAATGATTAACTTCATGATTTCCTAAAGAGAATTTGAATCCTAACTCTACAGGATTATATATTAAACCAAATGGAAGCACTCATAGAGTAATGGTTATCATCATAGGAAATGGACAGAGCACACCGAGTTCAAACCATGGACAAGGTTGTTTGCATTTCACATAGTGCTAATACTCTTGGGGATAGGTATGTATCCAACTATTCTCCTTCTAGTTATAGGTAAACAATAAGGCAGACTAGACCCTTTAACTTTAGTATGGCAACCAGTCTAAGAGAAGGAAAATTCTGAATTCAAACCTGTTAAACTCCACCTAAAAATTGACCTGGTGTTGCATCCTGCTTGTGCAGAGGGGTTTGACAAATCCACATAACCGTAAAATGATACCCAATCAGAACCAAGGTCTTTTGAAAATCAACATGAGACCAATACATAACAAGGAAGATCCAGATGAATACAGCAGTAAATTATCCTATTTACAAAGCTCAGTCCTCAAAACCTGGCATTTAAAGGTGTCTTGAGAAACCTGACATAAAAAAGGTAGTTTGGCAGCACTTTCCAAAGAAACAAATGCATGATAAAATGACTTGCACTGCTTGCTTCAAGCCTTGACATTTCAAAACTTACAGCTAGTTCACCTGTAATGTTATCTGATTGAATTTAATAGCTCAGGTGTCAGGTAAAAATGAGACGCACCTTGAAGACATTCTGTTTCCTTCTTGATTTTTGACCTCTTAAAATGCTCAGCTGACTGGTCCATTGTGCTGCTGCTAACCACACTACTTCCTGCGTCACCTTTGTTGCTGGTTGTTGAAGGAATCTGGAAGAGAGGAAAAAAAACTATAGTTCAGAGAATCAAATTGTCTTAGATTCCTTGACAAATAATAGGCGCATGTTATACAATAAGAGAGTTTTAGAAAAATTTATCATTTCGTCATCTAATAACTTGACCAATTCTCAATCAAATGATTTCAAAATCTCATGTTTAACGTTTTCATTTTTCTTTTCAGGTACAGAAATGTCATTAACTGGAAAAGTAAAGGTGTTTAAACATTAAACATAGAATTTTCAGTTGTTAAAATTTGAGGTCATTTGAACAAGAATTGATCAAGTTATTAGATTATGAAATAGGTATCAATTGTTTTTTTTAAAACACTGTACATCTCAAATGATATCAAATTTGTTTTTGGAACACACTGTACATAAATTATTTTCAAATTAGAACATGCATATATCTTTATTGAAAAAGCAGAGTACACCAACAAACCTGTGGTTCTAATTTTGGGATTGGTTGTACAAGGGGCTGAGAAGAAGATGGCAACACGTGACCAACAGGTGGCTGTCGAGCTAACATGGGATGCATAACTTGGTAGAAGAATGGAGAGGGTGCAAAAGCCCCTGGACGGAGGTATGAAGAATTCGGAACGTGCTGATGGGCTGGACTCACGGCGCCAAAAGAAGCTGCAAGAAAGAAGAAAAAAAACAAAAAACTAACAACTATTAGCCAGAAAACAAGTACCAGCCTTAACCCTTTCACTCTCACTGGGACATCAGTGTCCCAGTTGAATTTCTATTTAACACTGAAAACATTGTACTCAAAGTATAATTTTGCATATTCAAAACTTTAACAACCCCCCCCCCCAAAAAGTTGATGGTAAAAGGAAGGGTTAAAGATCAACATTTTAATCCATGTTATATTACTCATTATTCTACTCGAATTTCAAGGAAAAAGATTAATAAAGTTACATTCAGCATAATATAGTTTCAAAGTCACATTTTTGAAATTTTCATCTGTTATAATACTCTGTATATTGCAATAAATAATACCTACTGCTCATGTTGTAAAGTTGTCCAGCATGGATTCATGGCAAATATGCCCCAGGTTGCTTACATAACCTGTTTTTTGCTTAAGTGGTCACCCATTTAAATATTAAACAGGCTCATCGCTGCTTAATTTCAGTGATCTAGTGGGAACTGGTGCTTTCAGCATGACTAGACCATAATTAGTCAAGTGAATTGAAATTATTTATTATAGAATAAATAAATTTGGCACAAGGCTGCAACAAGACAGAGGAAGAGGCTAGATTATCACTATCCTAAATATAAATAGTTCCATTTATTGACCCAAAACATACTATAGTATTCCTTTCACCACAACAACACTATCATTCTGAAAATCTTTTCCACTACAACCACCAAAGCAAACCACTCAATGAGTATCTAACAGAATCCCATATTTATATAAATGTGGTGGGAAGTTGGGTAAAAAAAAACTAATTTTTATTCACAAAAAATCCTTAACAAAACAGAAATGAATACACATATATATATATATATATATATATATATATATATACACACACACACCTGGACAAAAATATAAGACCATCCTCCAAAATGAAGAAAAAGACATTGTTTACAATTTTTAAATTATGAAAATCAGATACGCGAAAGATAAGGCATAAAGACAATTAAATCTAAAATATGAATTTTAATCTATCTTTTATATGCATATTAGCATTCATGCTTAATTCTAAAATTTTGTTTTGACATAAATATAATACCAATGAGAAGAACTATAAGATATAAAGGCAAATTATTAATTTGATATTTCATAGATCTGCTGTTAGCTTTGATAGCCTCAAAAATTCAGCTAGGCATACTATCAACAAGTTTCTGAAGTTGAACTGAAGGTATTTTTTTCCCATGCATCTAAGATTGCGTCTTTGAGTTCAGAAATTGCTGAGTATTGTTGACCCCCCTTCATAAACTTTTGCAACAAATTTTCTATAGGATTGAGGTCTGGAGAGCATGTTGGGTGGTCAAGAAGTCTTACTTTTTGTTCAAGCAAGTACTTCTTTGTTATTAATGCATTGTGGATAGCAGCATTATCTTGCTGAAAAATCTATTCTTCTCCACATAGATGACACTCTTCTTGTGCGACAGATAAATCATTTAGCATCTTCACATAATCTGCTGCTTTTTGTTGACCACTGACAAATTGTAGTTCAAGTTTTCCTGAAGATGAGAATCCTAACTGATCATAAGAGATCCTCCTCCACTATGCCTTGTTCAGTAATTCTCTTCTGGAAAATTTTTTGCATGCCACTACTTCTGAAAGCCATCTGAAGCATCTAAATTGAATTTCTTTCTGTCCAGGAAAACAACTTTTCGCCAATATCTAGCACTCTTGATTTGATATTGACAAGCATATTCCAGTCCTTTCTCTTTGTGCTTCATTGTTAACCTTGGACGATGAATTCTTTTCTTATGCTCAATTTTTCATTGTTTAAATGCCTTCTAATTGTTTTAGTACTGCAAGGAGCAGCCAATAGAGATTTCAATACTTTTGATGTTGATAAAGTTTTCTTTTTTACTTAGTGAACAATTCTTCTCTTGAATTGTGGTGATAATTTTTCTGGCCTGCCAGTCAGTTTTCTTCTCCCATACTTATTTGGACTTTTCAAGTAATTGCAGATAAAGGTTTTACTGTGTCCTAAGGCCTTTGAAATATCTATGAGATTTTCCAACTCTTTTCAGAGCTGTAATCTCGCCTTTCTCAAATTCAGATAATTTAGTTCCTTTAGCCATTTATGTTTTTTGTATTTTAAGTATGACAGTTTTAATAGCTTTTATATTATGTAGACTATATATAATAAATTTTTCAATTAAACTAAATTCTTTTTTTCTTTAGTTTTAATTGGTGGTCTTATATTTATGTCAAAAATAAATTTTAAAATTTAGCATAAATGCAAATATACATATAAAGAATGAATTGAAATTTCTTATTTTAAATTTAAATGTCTCTTAACCTTATCTTCCATATATCTGATTTTCATAATTTAAAAATTGTAATTGTATCCTTTCCATCATTTTTGAGGGTGATCTTATATTTTTGTCCAGGGCTCTGTGTGTGTATGTAGGTATATATATATATATACACACACACACACACACACACACACAAACCACTAGTAGCGTTTATGGAAAAGAGTGAGCCCACTTCTAATGAGCAGGTGATTCAACAACATTTGCAAGGAAAGAATGAGGAGTTCAATCCTTGGGAGGATTAACATAAACAATCTCCACAACAGTAATATGAAAGGTGTAGGAACATTGTTATAACTTCCCAACAATGCTTTTTAGTCTTGGGGAAATCTGTTCCATTTCAGTAATCAAAAGATAAAAACAATTGGCATTGAAAACGTTATGTTGTAGTAAAAGAGTTTGGTTGGTTTTACACCATGTCAACCCTTCTTGGGTTATTCAATGCTAACGTCAGTCTTTGTTCTTAAGAATTTTTATAGTTTCAAGTAATTATTACTAACCTTTTGAACCCAAGCAGTTAGTATTTTTGCCACTACAAAGTACATAAACCTGAGTTGCTGGAATTTCATCTGGGTATTCTCCAATTCTATATCGCTATTGTCAATAAAATGTAGCAATTTTATATTCTAGATATTATTTTATCCTTTTTTTAAATATATTTCAAATCGTCTATAGAATGTTATAACTTGTTATTTAAAAGCCTGTAAATTGTTAAACAGATTACATTTTCAGCTATTTTTCCTCTGCTCAAAGTCCAGTGGGCTTCTCCCCACAGTCATGAGAGACTCAGGGTTCTAAGGATTGATATTGATAAATTGCACACAATTATATCATCATCATCATCATATTGCACTGCTAGCATGGATTGCCCTGACCCTCTCTAAAGTCCATCACTCCCGGTAGGTCTTCCAGGCTACATCCTGTGTATCAGCACTGAGCTGTTGTATATAGATTCTAGCTGGTCATCCATGTGAAGGGATCCATAGGAGTATATCACTTATGAGTTCCACATGGCATTTTCAGCCATGTGGAACTCATCTAATTTTGATAGTTTTTGTGATGGGTGGTAGGTGGTTGTATAGCTACTGCTTTGTGGGGTGTTGCCTCCAGGACTTGTTCAATACAGCTCACAGCATTTTTGTGTAATTGCAGTCAACCTTTTCTCCATATATTTAGTTAGTGTCCATGTGGTGCCTCCATATAGCAGTACTGAATGACCGCTGCTCGAAAAAAAACTGTATTTTCTTTTATCGATCTAGTTTGACTTCCATATGACTGATAGTCTATCAATAGCTGTCCATGTTGATGTCATTCTTGGTTGATGAGACACTACTTCCGAGGTAGGTGAACTTGTTCACAAGTTTCAAAGGACTACCTTTTAGTGAGGACATTTTGCCTCTTTGATTAAAGCACATGTATTTTGTCTTGTCTGCATTGGCATGGAGACCTATGCCAGCAGCTGCTCATTCCAGACTATGTAGCAGGGGTTTGGCTTGGGCAGGTGTATTTGCTACAAACACTGTCATCAGCATAGTCTGTGTCCATAATAGTTTGTGCAGAGTATCTTCTGCTTCTTTCCTTTGCCAGCTTGAAACTGTTTCCTTTCATTAAATCTATAGATGTTCTAAGCATGTAGTCTAGACAGATAATAAACAGGTATGGGGCTAATGTTTCCTTGTAGCACACCTGCTACAACATCAAAATAGTCTGTGTCTCCATTTGGTGAGCGGACTTTTACTTTCATGTTTTTATATAGCATCATTATGGCTGCAATGGTTTCTTTGGGGAGTCCGTAGGTGACAAGTATTTGCTCCATCTTCCCTCTGTGTATGGAGTCAAATGCCCTGGAGAAGTCAACGAATAACATTGTTAGCTCAAGGTTTTTTGCATGTAGACCTTCTAGAATTTGACATAGTTTGTGATTTTTAATTTTTCTTAGTACCGAGTCAAGGAGTTCTTGCGTAAACTGTCCAAGTTGGATGTCTAGTTGATTACTAATAATTTTCGTGATTGGTTCATGAGTAACTTTCGGAGGTTTTCTGAGCAAATTCTCGAAATGTCGTTTCCACAGGTGTATTTGTTCTTCTTGGCTGGCAGCTTTCAGTTTAGCTTTCACAGCACTCTTCCATCTGCTCACTTCATTAACCATCTGCCATGCTTATCCTAGATTGTCTATCTTCAAGTGAGTCTCTAATCTTATTGATCTGATTTTGTATGTATTCTTTTTGTTCTTTTAGGTATACAATAGTTAATTCATTTTGTGCCTTAAGTTTCTGAGTATTGATATTGGTTGGGTTCCTCCTATTGCAGAGAGAGGCGATTTTTACATCTGCACACTTTTTTCTAACTGCTAATGTAGACAAACCAGACATGCAGGACACTGCTGGAGAAGCAGGGATGAGCTCATAAGTGATGTACTCCTATGGACCCCCCCACATATGGCCAGGCAAAAGTAGGACGACCAGCTTGAACATACATTCAGCAGCGATGTGAGGATATGGGATGTAGCCCTGAAGACCTGCCAGAGGCGATGAACGATAGGGAGAAGTGACGAGAGAGGGTCAGGGATATCCGTGCTAGCGGCACGACATCATGATGATTCCTATTTAATGCTGTTATGGGGTTTTATGCATTCCTATCAAATACTAATAATTTTAAAACATCCATTTGACCCATGGTTGTGTTTGGTTTCTTTGTTTTAATAGCATATCAACTTTCATGGGTTATTTAATACCACTCTTGTAGAAGAGCAGTGGTACTTTCAACCAATAGTCAGGGGTGTGGTGATAAGGAGGTTCATACTATTCCCAAAAGTACTTGTCCAAAAGTGAACATAATACTGCAGCTGGAGTTCAAACTCCTTATGATGTCACAAGGAACCCCCTCACCCTCAAATAGAACTTTGACACCCAGAGTGGCAGTACCAGTTAAAGTGGATTTGAGTGTAATGGCAATGATGAGGCACTCCACACTTCTCAGAGCTCCAGAACTGGAACCTCACCACCAAATAGAGTTTACTGTCATATCCAGGTCCACCCCTACAAGAGATACAGTTGGCATATTCTAAGTCCTGCTGACAGGACTTTCAGAGAGAGAGAGAGAGAGAGAGTAGTACTCCGGGTACTTACCAGCTGAAAGGTGTCCATAGGAACCACTGGCAGCGCTAGAACTTCGTGAATTGTGGAGGAGTGGTGTCAGCTGAAGGGAACCTTCAGAACTTCGGGTCAAGCTTTGAATATCAAGATAATCAGATATAGGAGAATGGGACAAGGCTCTTTTTCGACTTTTGCCTACAATTGAAGGTCTTGGACTGGTGAGTCGAGAACCTGAAAATAAAAACAATGAAGAAGAATTAGAGTATTTATCCCTTAATGTCTGAGGTTATTACCAATACTCCAAAGAATCTATAATTCTTAATTATTTGTAACTTTGTGTTACATTTGATTAATTATGCTTATGCAGACATAAGAATCAGCCACATTTTCCAAGAAAAAAAAATGTTTAAAAAACGAAATCATTAATTTAAATATATAATTGCATATGACACAGCATGATATCAAAACCACATGAAAGGAGTCCTTAAGCAGGTGGAAAATACTTTTAAAAAATAAAAATAAAAAATCATCTACCGATGAAGAAGCAAAATCAGGAATGTGAATATTACAGAAACTTATCGGAAGTCTTAAGGAGGATTTTGGAGGCAAAAGGGACAATTATCCTATCCTATTTACCAACCCCTCCACTCGGGCAGGATATGACACAAGGTCAATTTTTAAGCGGAGTTTAACAGGTTTTGAATCCAGAGTTTTCCTTCTCCTAGACTAGTTGCCTCACCAAGGCTGAAGAACCCAGTCTGTCCTACTATTTACCCATAGCTGGAGGGAGAATTATTGGATTCATACCTTTCCCAAGGGTATTAGTGCTATGTGAAATGCAATCATTCTCGTCCAGGATTTGAAATAGAGTCGCCGTGTTCATTTCCTACGACGATAACCATTTCACCACGGGCACCTCCAAAGGGACAATTATTAGAAATGATTCTCAGATAAAATGTTGCTTTAAAGTAACACAAGAATTATATAGAAATAGAAGCATTAGAATCTCCGCAGGAACATCAAAAGAATTTTAATAGAAAACAATTTTTCACACACACAAGAAAAAAAAAATTCTACTATATTAGTGCAGAAAGTGACTAAAATGAAGCAGAAGTATAGGAAAGTATTAATAAAATCAGAAGAAAAACAATATATTAAATATATATTTTTTTTTTTACTTACTTTCAAGAGAACCTGGTAAAGTGATACTCCCACTGCCTGGAGTGGGAGGGATGTCAGAAAACATACTACGCTGGCTCAGACTAAGGGGACCCGAGTAATCACCAATTAGTGAACCAGTACCTCCCAGTGGAAGACCTGCAAGAGAAAACATTTACCATTTTTCTGTTTTTTTTGTGATTTTTTAAAAATCTTATGCAATTTCAGATTGGTTTGGTTTGGTTGTGTTGTATGGCATATCAAATTTTGTGGGTTATTTGATACCAGATCCAGTGTGTGTGTATAATGATTCATAAGCAAATAGTTTGTAAGTGACATTTTCAAGTGAACCAGAATTCATTTGCACACAGTTAAATGATTTCAATTATTGTTATCTGACACTAATAATTCTATTTAATATTATTCATTTGTTTGCACACAAAGTTTCAAGTATTGCTATTTATTGCACACAGTTAAATGGTTTCAAGTATAGTAAATGATCAAATACTTCTATTTGATCCATAGATGGGATCTTAACAGGTACTACCACTCCAAGAACCTGGGAGTAATGGCAATGAAGGGGTACTACACATTCTCTAAAGCTCCAGGATGCAGTTTAATGTCATAAATCAGGACACTCATTAATGGTTTCTTACCCTTCTGCAAAGATACAATCAACATATTCAACAGATCAAGCCAAACTGGGTTGTGTATTTCTAGAGTGTTGAATATATGATAAAGCTGTTAATTATATATTATCTTATAATATGAACTAAATCATTTTTATGACTTTATCAAGTGACAGTCTGTTCCATGATTTCCAATTTAACAGCCAGCTTGTTTGAAAATTAGAAACCATGAAACAGTCAGCTAAAATAACTTAAATTACAAAGCATGCACACACACACACACACACACACACACACACAACACAATCCTGTCAGTAACATTTGCATTAATTCCTGACCACTGACAATCCATTTCTTCCTGATTTACAATGCATTTATATTATACATATATTAACTCTATTCAGTCAATAAAATTGACATTAATTCTTCATTTCTTACAATTTTCTTCTATTCAATGTTCAATGCATTTCTATAGTAAAATCATAAAATTTTGTGTGAACATGTTCATGTGTTTGCTCTAAACATTGCATAAATGTTTTGTTTCGAAATATAAGTAAACTGCATACATTTTATTTTTAGTCTATATGAACCAGATAAAAAGTTGAACAAATACTGAATTTAACTACAAATTCTAAAAAGTCAATGTGTATTATATATCGAACACTTTTTTTCTTGTTTTTTTCTTTTTCAGAATTTTGTAACCTGAAATGGGGGGGGGGAATTATACACAGATAATTATGGTATTTGTAATTTATAATGGCTATGATATAGAGCATTTGATTAAAATATTTAAAAGAGGAAATAATCTCTTTAAAATTTGAACCTGGTAAACTAGCTGGACTACATCGTCTGGCTCCAAGTGGGCTATGATAAAAATTTCGCTGGAACTGTTCCCAATGTAGTCGGGATGTAATGTGTGACACGGTGTCTGCATTCACTGGACTTCGCATGCTCAGCAGAGACACATCAGAATGAGGACTGCTTGCCAATCTGAAAAAAAAAAAAAAAAAAAAAATTGAAACATGAAACTAGCAGAAGGCTGATAATTCTTAAGTTATTAATAAAAAATAAAAGCCTAACACTGAATTATATATTTATGAGGACTTACATGATAATAAACATCAAGAGGTTAATGTTTATGGTCCCCTGATGGCCATTTCTTATACTACAAATGTAAATAAAATAGAATTTTAAAGTACTTATTTTCCATTAACTGGAAAAAGATTATAACTTTAGATTCTAGCTGGAAAATTTTTAACTAGATATCTACTTGATGTGGTTAACCAAAAAGATACAGGTTTTTTTGGTGAGGTCTAGAATATGCAAACTGTATCCTCTGCTGAGGGGTAAGATCTTCCCAGTTATTACATTAAACTATATCTGTTGAGGTTCTAATTTGGAACTCTGAAGTATGGAGTACCTCTTCATTGCTATCACTCCCAAATCCATTTTGACCTGAAGTGGTATAGACTGAGTACACAATTTATGAGACAAATTTATTAGAGGCAATAAAAAGTTAATCAGTTTAAAATGATTGCAAATAAGTTTTTGTACCATATTTAAACTGACTTAGGCATAAAATAACCCAACAGAGGCTGACATGCCATATAAAGCAACCAAAATGATAAAGATTCAGCTCAGCTAACCTGATGGACACAAAATTTAATATTCATATTTATGTTGTAAACTGAACCCCCATTGTATTGAAATTGTGGAAAAATAATGAGCATATATACAAGATTATAAAACTCTTCTTTTCATAGAGATACATACAACTTAAATCAAATGTTTAAGAAACTCTTGGTCTTTATGGAAGCACTTGTGACAAATGAAACTGCATTTATCATAGCACTAATACTTTTGAGAAAGGTATGTATCCACTTATTCTCCTTTCAGCTCTAAGTAAATAGTAGGGCTAATTGAGCTCTTTAACTGCAACTACTCAAGGAGAAGGAAAACTCAGAATTCAAACCAGTTGTAGACCGAGAGAGTGATGGGTTTGCCGGACTATTCCAACCCAAGATATACTACATGAATAGCGCCTCCATGACTAAACCATTAGGAGAGAGAGAAAGGTTATGGGGAAGATATATATATATATATATATATAAGGAAATCAATTGTAGTATTTATTTCCAGTGCTAAGAGTACCTTAATTTATTTAATTGGCTAATATTGACAATGATTAATTAAAGATAAGTGTATAAAAAGAACTGGATGCTATTGGAGCAGAGTAAGTTCAAAACAAAAAATATAAAATTGTTCCTGTATTACTTGATTCCTTACTCAATTTCATATGTTTCAACAATCATCAGATGGGAAATGGAATAAAGTGGATTGGCTTGAATATTTAAGGAAAACTGATCAAATGACATGAAAAAAATGTTTCATTTACCCCTCATGAGACTATATTAATAAAAAGCAAAAATTCATGAAGTTAAAATATTTTAGCTGTAACATATTCAGTCATTAGAAAACATTAAAAAATGAAGCACTTACTATTTTGTACCCCTTGATTTTTTTTTTTAGCCTACAGCCATTGCCCTATAGGCTGATAGCTCAGTGTACCTATGGCCTTGAGCTAGACTAAGCTAAGCTTAGTAAATATACTCATTGTTCCAAATACTTAAAGGATAAAGTATTTGTACACATTCAAAATATATGCTCTTATAACTTTTATTTTTTTTTAAAGTTAGATTAACCTGGCAAGTAATCAGATAGTTTTATAACTTAGAGGCTGATGCAAGTCATTGTTGCTATATATATATATATATATATATACAGGAAATGGCACTGGAGCATAGACTTTGCACCATCTGTAAACATTAAATGACAAACTGCCAGTAGAGTTTCAGTAATATATTAAGTCAAGAGCCCAAGGCATCAGAGATAGTTGTTCATTTCTGATATCTTTTTCATGAATTACCAATGGTTGTCCATTTCAGATTTTCTAGGAGTTACTAATTATCACAGATTGTTGTACATCTGATTTCTTTATCATAACTTGCAAATGTTTGAGATTCTTCTCTAAGTCACCAATAACCAACGATTTTCGCTTATTAATTATTTCTTTTCCATGAGTAGCCAATTAGCAATGAATGTTTTTGGTTTCCGATTTATCTCGGCATCATTTAACAAAATCCTTTTTCGGGATCACCATCAGCTGCCAAATCCTGTTCTCTTTAATCTCATCCACATAAGAAATATCTGCTCTTTTAATGTTTGTTTGAGTTTTATTGCATAGGTTATTTAATGCCAAATCCTGTTTATTCATACATATTAAATATATGATTTGTAAACACATAGTTTGTAGACAACATTTTTAAATCTTATCTTATTTACACTCAGTTTAATGGTTTCAAATATTGCTATGTAACAGTAATAATCGAACATGAGTCATTTGTTCGCACACATTTAAATAGATATACATATATGATTTGTAAGTGAATAATTTGTTGGCAATTTCATTTTGAAATGACTTATAACTAATTCGTTTGCACACGAGTATTGCTATTGTTTCTACACAATTAAAAAGTTCCAATTATTGCTATCTAACACTAATCATTCTATTCAATATTGATCATTTGTGTACAGACAGTAAAGCGGTTACAACTTGTGTTATTTAACACTAATTATTCTATTCAACACTGTTCATTCATTTGCACATAGTCAAATGGTTTCAAGTATTGATATGTATCACTAACAATTCAATTAGATAAGTCATTTGTTCACACACAGTTAAATGGTCAAAAACAGTTCTATTTCTAACAATTCAATTTAATGTCATTTGCACACACTTTAAATATCAAACAGTTCTATTAGACCTCTAGTTGGGACCCTAACAGTTATTACAACTCCACGTCATAGTGGACCTGGGAGTAATATCAATCACATTCCCCGAAGCTCCAGGACTGGAGCCTCACCATTAGATAGTTTAGTGTCATATCTAGGACACTCGTTGGGAGGGGGAGTCTTACTCCTCTACAGAGATGTAGTCAGTGTGCTCTACAGCTCCAGCCGAGTGTTCTACTCCTAACTATAGGTAGATAGTAGGGCAGACTGGGTTCTTTAGCTTTGATTAAACAACCAATTTAGAAAAGGAAAAGTCTGAATTCAAACCATCTTTACTTAAAAAGTGATCTTGTGTCACATCTTGTGCGTAGCAAAGGGGTTTGGTTAGTGAGACGTATAGAATGGTCAGTCAAGATATTCAAAATGGCTGGATATAACTTGACAGTCTGTAGAATATTCTGATTTTCTCTTACGTCCCACAGTCAATCGAAGTTTTCCTTTAATTCTAACTCTCTCACGCCTGTCAACACCTTTGAGTGTTCTACTTGTGAATCTATTTCAGCAGATTCATTAAATTATCCTAAAAAATTGCCTTAATCATTCGAATAGTTTAAACAGACTGTATTATATATAACGGTTTGCTTAATTACACAAACAATTGATTTTAAATAAGCTTCTATGAAAGGTTGATCAGAAAACAAGGTTGATCAAACAACTTGAGTATTGCTAGAAATGGTGGTGCGGCCTCGATGTTATTTGGCAACCAATTAACAGGAACATTACGGCGCATGCATAAACAAAAAGTCGACAGTGAGACGTCATCATCGAGTAGTGGTTGAAACTGAGAATGAAATGTGCTCTCGTTGTTGAACAAGCTAGCAGTTTATCCAACAACGAAATCACATTTCATAACCTAAAAAAATGTACAAGGCTTAAACAAACATTATTATCTAATTATAATGACCATTGTCCTCATCATAAAAAATTGAATCCAGTGATAAACAAAATGATCATTGAACTATAAAGTGTGATGTTTGTTGCACAATATACACAGACAGACACGAATTATTAGCAGACAGAAAAGAACATAAAAAAAAAAAATAATGAAAGCAGGCAAAAGAGAGAGTTAAAGAGAATTGTTAGTTTGTTTGTTTGTTTTTTGTATTTTATTGTTTAGTTTTTTTAATGTTTTTTTTTTTATAAGTTTAAAATCAAAGCATTGCGACCATTTCTCGGAATGATTTACGGAGTCTATTTGAAGTGCATTGTTTCCTGATTAAGGTAAAATAGCCGACCACACAACACAAAAAAGGGACGGTGGTTGACCAAGCGTATACTGTATTCTGTCGACGGGCAAACGCATTTTGATTACCACTTCTTTTCTTCTTTATTTGCCATTACGGCTTTGCACACATTAAAAAAAAACAAAAAAAAAAAAAACGGCGAGTTTCACCTGTCATGAGCGTGCCTGCGTGTGTATACCACTCCTTGTTTTTCGGGTTCTCTGTCGGGATAAAGCAATGAAATGTCGCTGCGATTAAAAACACACACAGCAACCATGAGCGTATCACTCGACCTTTCTTTTTATACCTTTGATCTCCACTCCTATCCATTCTCGTCCACACTACCATGAGTTTCCTGCACGAGCCTGTTGTGTGGTTTTAGAGTTAAGAAGTTCGGTTCTGTTTTTTTTAATTTTTTTTATATCTTTTTATACTCTCTCTCTCTCGCACCTCGACTTCCTTTTTTCTTCAGCCACTCTCCTTCCCTATTTCGTTTTTCACGCTTCTGTCATTATCTCTCCTCAAATTCTGTTATCTGTCTCTACCCAACATAGAATGTAGTTGATACACCAGTACTAACTGGTAGACTCCACTGAACTCAGTGACAACAAGTCTCCTCAATTCCCCAGGACTCTTCTCAGTATTCAAATTGTTATTTTAGATTTGATCCATCTCAATTCTTCTGATTCTTTGGGACTATTCCAAGGGCTCTAATTATTAGTAGCATGACTTCAGGTTCTTTTTCTTCTCTTCTCCCACTTTAGTTTACTTGTAAAATTCAGGTATTTACCTAGTTTTGTTTTCCTTCACTTCCACCCTGTGGTCAGCTGGGACAATGAAGTCCAATAAATGACAAGGTTTTACTTTCTTGTTAACAAGATTATTTGCAGAGATTTCAGGCACTACTAGCATCAATTAGTTTTCAATAAACTCATTCAGTAAAAATATCATAAGACAAGTCTCCTAAATCCACCAAAATTTTTCTCGGTGTAAAAATGTAAAGTTGCCGACTGTAGTCGAGGGTGACCCGAAGGCTCCCTTTTTGATAGCTACTGTAGGGGAGGGCGCTTACTCCTTCCACTGTATTGCCCCATTTTACCCTTACAATGCAGAGTGTTAAGCAAGACAGCATCAAGTATCATTTTTTGAGTCTTTGGTATGACTCGACCTGGGATTGAACACAGGTATCTAGGGCCATTGGCGAACACTCTAACCATTAGTCATACTTATTATTAATATATAATAGTGCACCATCAAGTTGAAGCCAATAAAAATCCGAATATTTCTGCATTTTTAAAGGCATTTCTGAATAACAATGTTAGAAAAATTTAAGCATTTTCATCAATTAATTTTTTTTAATTTTAGATCCCTACTCAACATTTCTGTATGATAATATTAATAAGATGAATAAATAAAACCCTATATAATGAGATTCTACTCCCTTTTTCTGTTGCACTTTTCTAGCTGACCAGGGCTGAAGAATAGAGCAACTGAAATGTTTGAAGACCACCAAGAATAGCAATAATAGTATAATTTTCGCTATATTAATGACTCTCCTACGAGTTAAATATATTCTTAAAAAATCAAAAATATTAACAGAATGAAAGTTAGAAAAAGCAGCTAATCATTGCTTAAGACAGATGAATTTAAAAAAAAAGAAAAATAGCACAACCAAGTTACCCCCTCCCCACATTTTCTTAAGACAGATGAATTTTAAAAAAAGAAAATTTCTTAAGACAGATGAATTTTAAAAAAAGAAAAAGCACAATCAAGTTACCACTCCCCATTTTTAAAAAAATCCTTGTGATTACATTTCTGGATTACACACTTCCAGGAGATTCCACTCTCTTTCTCTGTTGGATTTTTCTGCTTGACAAGAGCAGAAGAATTGAACCACCGACATGCATGAAGAAAACCAAAAATGGCAAGAGGTAGTATAATTTCTCCCATTTTTCTTGTAGTTAATTTTATCTCCAAAGGTCCTGATACTTTTCAAATCTTCGTTGTTGTTTTTTCTTCATCTTAAAGTTTGGTACAATGTTTGTTTTTAATACAGCCTGGTTCTTTGCAAAGTCAAACCCGACCGCTCGACTCTATAGTGTTATGGCAGTGTTCCAAGTATACCACAACTTTAACCTTCTACACTCTTCGCATCTTCCAACCAAGGTCCTCATACTTATTCAATTTTTCCTGGTTTTTTTTTTTTTTTGTTTTTGTTTTTTTTTCACCAGGTGGTCCACTGTGGCATATCAAAATCTACGAACTGACCAGTCTTCTTTTTGCTTTGTCTATAAATATCAGAATAGGTCTTGATGATTGGTTCGGGTAGCAAATCAGGAATATCTAATTTTTTTTTTTTTTTAATTTTCTCGGGTAGCTTCTGGTTTCTTCTATGATTTGTTTACATGATTGAACCAAAGTCGTGTGTACATTTTCCTGTGTATGATAGTTTCTTTCTTATTCTGTCCTTGTTTTATATTTCTTTTGAGCTAGATTATAATTGTCTTTTGTTAACACTATACCACTCACGAAAGGAACTCACAAACAGTTCTGCTCAGTGATTACATTTATAATGTTTATTTCAAACCCGGTTTACATGAATCCCAAAGATTCTTTTTTTTAATTCTCTTCCCTCTCTTTAAAATAATGCTTTATCATTGAGTACACAGTATCCAAGAAGTAATCGACAAGAGACATGGGGATATTTTGTTTATTAACTTGTAACCACCAAAGTTTCTAAGATTAGGCTAGAAGCAGCAAATTAAGAACCTAGCTCTAGAGTGGGGAACCTGTAGACTTAAGACTTTATGCGGCTTTATAAACAATCAAACCTTCTACAGCTTTTCCGAAAGGCACTTATCATAATATACTTTATTTTAGACATTGAGATATAGATTCCAATGTTTTCTAACAAATTAAAATCTAAAACGATATTAAAAGCAATGAAAAACTTTACTAACATTTTAAGTAATGTATATTAACTAAAGCTTGCTCATTGGCCAAGTGGGTAGAGTGTTCATCAATGGTCCGGAAGACCTGGGTTCAATCCCAGGTCGCATCATACCAAAGACTTTAAAAATGGTACTTGATTCTGCCTTGCTTAGCACTCAGCGATATAAGGTATATATCAAGGGTAAAGTAGAGCAATCCAGGGAAAGGAGTAGCGCCCTCCACTGTAGTAGCTATTGAAAAGGGAGCCTTTTGGTCACGCTCGACTACGGTCGCCAACTTTGCTAAAATTTAGTTAATATAAGTAAAAGTAAAGTCATTAACACGGAAGTTCAAACTTGAGATTTTGTTGTAAACATACTAATGTTTGGTTTGGTTTCTTTGTTTAATAGCATATCAACCTTTGTGGGTTATTTAATGACAAAGCCATCCTTGAATAAAATAAAATTTTAAAATTAAAAAAAACAAAACAAACAGCACTGGTACTATTTGACTCATATCTGAGGTAAATAAGGGGGTTTATATCTTTCCAAAGGGTATTGGTTCGGAAGTGAACGTAAAAGCGCAACTGGAGTTTGAACTCGCTTACTACAATATCGCAGTTCAGCACATTAGCCACCACACCACGGAGACTTAATACTAAAATGTGAGACCTTATTAATAGACAATAAATTTCAACGTGGCCTTTAAATATCAAAGGTTCTCATTTTGCCCAGCTCTATTAAATTTAGAATTTCGTTACTTGTGACTTTTTAAGCTACTTTTAAAATAAGCCGGTCTTATTTGGACTACAAATAAGGTCACGTCGTGGTGTGATGATGGTTGACAAACTAGTCTTGCTATAGGGTACTGAATTTGATCCTCACTAGGTGTTTCATGATTTTGTCGTTGTGCCAAGATACGCGTAGGAAATGATCCTTAATGAAAAGAAAGACTGATTAATTATTCATGCGTTGATAGAATAATCAAGAATGTGATAATTTAAATGGTGAATATATGCAATGATAATCTAGATTAATTAGAGAAAAAGGCGTTTTTTTTTTTTTAATTTACTTGCTAGCTACCTGGAAAAAAAAAAAAAAAAAACTAGTTCCAGGAGAAATGATCCTTCAATATAGTGTACGCCTTTTTTCTTTTTGTCTTCAAGAATGTCTCTGCCTTTCAGTGACTATATAATTTTGGGATCTTCATGTGGCGTAATAGTTAACAGACCAAGCACGCAGACTTGCAATTGAGTTCGATTATCACCAGATGCTCTATACTTATAGATTAGTTTAGTTTTGAACTAATCTATAAGCTTAGTAAATAATAAAGGGCACCTTGGTATAGTGTTATGGTTATCTAACTAGACGAGCAAGACATTTCTAGCGAGTTCCATTCTAACTTGGTATCCTATATTTCTGGTCCTGTATCAAACTAAAAATTGGATTTGTATCACATCATATCCCTGGAGGAGAGTTAGAGAAAATATATACAAAGATCTTTGGATGGGTTTCATGGCATATCAACCTTTGTGGGTTACTTAGTGCCACATCCTGTGTGTGTATATATATATATAGTTTTCTTTTCTGTGCATGCACATACATACACATCATAAACACAGTTTTCTGTACCAGGCAAGAACAAACATTCTAAATATATGAGTTGATGCAGAAAATACTCAAAGTATGCATATAAGAAAAAAGTCATGAACTTTAAGATTCAATTGTACCACTAAAAGCAATAAATATGCCAAGATATTTTTCCTTTATAAAATGCATAGACAAGCACATTGGTTGTAAGAAAAGACCCAAAATTCTAGAAGTTCTCATGATTTAAAAGAAAAGAAAAAAATATCTAAAAAGAAGTTTAAATTTAATATCATTCACTATACAACACCAGAAGCATCCAATCTTGAAAACTGCTGATTGACCAGCTGCAAGATATTCATCTCACAATTATGCCAGATTTCTACATTCATTACTTAACTCAACTGCATGTGAAAGTTAAAAAGAAAAAAATGTTTTTAAAAGTTACGAACAGCCCTTGCCTATCTCCCTTTTTTTCTATTCGTGTGTATAGTATATATCTAAGCAACCACTCTGACACAGGCAGGATTCAATACATGGACAGTTTTTAAGCAAGGTGCAGCTGGTTTGAATTCAGGGTTTACATTCTCCTAAACAAATTGACCACACTAAGCAGCCCCATCCGCTTTATTTACTCATAGCTAGGAGATGAATTTATGCCTTTTCAAAGAGCATTATCAATGAACTTGTGGTACCAAGTCTATTTCTTTTAACTGTATAGTACTAGTCATAAATATTTGAACAAAGAATTACAGCAATACTCATAACAGCTATAGAATATACTCTTATAAGTATTAGAAAAAAACCCACAAAATCTGTTTTTACTTGAGATCAAAAAATGTCATTAAGGACTACACTACTGAAAAAATTCAAGGTTACTGTAGTTGAAGGTACCTCATCCATTTTCATCACAGAAGGTCATATGTGTAAGCATCTGCCTTAGAAATAAAGAAAAAGCAGATTTTCTTTTTCTTTTGTAAAAAGATCTTTTCTATGAAAAATTGAAGTCTTGAGTGGACCACTTAGAAAGCACCATGAGCTGCACATGGCCTGAAAACTACAGTTCATACATAGAAAAATTGAAGTCTTGAGTGGGCCACTTAGAAAGCACCATGAGCTGCACATGGCCTGAAAACTACAGTTCATACATAAACAGGACCAAGAAAGAAGGAAATAGCTAAGAGCCATGAAACTTATTTGCTCTTCCACATAGGCATCTAGCAATTTAGTACACAAGGCTCACCAC
Source organism: Sepioteuthis lessoniana (assembly GCA_963585895.1). NCBI lineage: Eukaryota > Metazoa > Mollusca > Cephalopoda > Myopsida > Loliginidae > Sepioteuthis > Sepioteuthis lessoniana. The sequence continues at coordinate 60,304,280 of OY757939.1, forward strand.
TTAACCCTCCCCACAATATTCCATAAAAATATTAAAATGGTTATCCCAAGAACTTTTCAGTACTCTACCAAGCCATTGGTCGAGGAGACTGGAGTTCAATCCCAGGTTGAGTCATACCAAAGACTCAAAAAAATGGTACTTGATAATGCCTTGCTTAACACTCAGCATTATAAGGTACGGATCAAGGGTAAAGTGGAGCAATCCATGGAAAGGAGTAGTAGTAGCTATTGAAAAGAAACCATCAGGTCACCCTCAACTACAGTCGCCAACTTTACTTTTATGAGGGTACATTGAAAAGTTCAACTGTTGATGATTTTCGACCAATGGTATCTAAACACTCTGATATTAATGGAAGAAATGTGTAAGAAACTTAAAAAATAAACCTTATTTAATCACATTCCATAAGAGTATCTTGGTCAGCTTATGAACATTTCACTTGACCCTTGTATACATACGTACTGTAATGCTTATTAAGCTATGTCAAGAAAAAATTATTCTTTACCCTTGAAACAATTTCTTAAGCATATATAAGCATGTTAATGTACATTTCATATTCGGACATAATTTTCATTAAAATAAAGGAAAATTATGTACTTTTTCACAAACAATTCCTAAAGAAAAGTGCCTTACATATTGAACTTTGCTTTCATGAGTTTCATTGAAAATAGAACAATTTTTTTACCTTTGAAACAATTCTTAAAGTGTATGCATACATTTTAATATATCAGGGTTTACTGAAAAGTTCATATACTCTCTGGAGCTATAGAAATTTGAAGCCTTAGCACCAAATGAAATTTAGTGTCATACTTAAGATATTCTAATGATAGAAGAAGCACTAAAAATGATTATCATGAATATTGATAGACATTTTTTCTTTTTTTTTTTTTTAAATCCAACAAAATCTATTTTTATCTGAAATACAAAAAACTATGCTGAGTACTGCCCTTATACTCAGAAAAAATATCTAAAATGTATGGAATGTGACAAAATGTGGTGTATTTTTCAACATAGTCCCACTTATAGTCCACACACTTCTTTCGATGTTGTAGCACTTGGATCTCGTAGGTAAAAAAAACAAAATCATCAACAGCAGATATGATGTCATCATATGAACTTTTCAGCCCAACCTCATACATTTTCAATAAAATAATGAAAAATTATCACTTTTCATAAAGAATTCGAAAGAAGGATGACTTAGATGGTGTAATGGTTGAGATTGATTTATTGAAAATCATAGAAGTCAAAGTAAAATTATTTTTACCCCTGAAACAATTCTTAAAGTGTATGCATGCATGTTAATGAAGTAAAGATCTAGTGGACTGTAAAAAAAAAAAATCAAGAAGTGTCACACAAACACGTAAATATGCAACTGGATAATAGGAAAAGAGTGAAAACAATCAGTGAAGATTTAATCAGAGTAAGTTAAGTGGAAAAAAATGTTCTGCTTGGTTTAATCAAGAGAACACAAACTTCTAATGGCATAGACAATAATATGATACCAAGGAATGCAAGAAAGAGTAGATTTGGAAATGATACTACAAGGTAAGTGTTAATGTGTACACACAGATTAGACAAAGGGGGTAAATACATGATATATAAAAGATTAACAAAAATTATAAGATAAATAGAAATATTTCTTTTGTGTTACTAGTTTTGAGCTTTTGTCATCATCAGGAGAAATGTTTTTATAAAGAAAAGGATTTTTTTTGTAGAAATCTTTTAAATAGTTGATATGCTATAAGAGAAGTGATAAAAAATGAACTGGTGATGTCATATATCCATTTCTTGAATTAAAAAGGAAAAAAAAAAAATATATATATGTGTGTGTGTGCTTATGTATTATATATATGTATGAGAAATTTAAATTTGTTATCATGGTTCTCTTGTTTATATATACTATCACTTTTAACAATTATTACACCCCTAACAGTTTTTTTATAAAAATTTAATTTTCTCTTTTAAGTCAAAGATACCAAGATCTTATTACTCAGGGAACACTATAATATAAAAATTGATATAAGATATTATTTATTACCAAACTCTACAGCATTGATACTCCGCAAACCAAAATAAAATTATATACATAAGTGTATTTATTTTTGGACAGCTCTTTATCCATATCTTATGTTAAAGTTTCAATGTTATAGGTTTTAATAAATGCCTAATGTTATCCATTTCGAAGGTATAATGTTCTAAAAGAAATAAAATCTTGGTATCTTTAATTTAAAAGAAAATTAATTTTTTTTATAAAAAAAAACTTTCAGTGTGTGTGTATGTATATATAAAGAAATATATGTGTATGGCTTTTATAAATAACTAGCAAATTTGTGGCAGGACCTTTTAGTTTATCTATTCACTGTCAATGACTGAGCTATCAGGAGAAAAAATTACAAAATTTCCTCTGACGGAATAAGCCACTTTATATATAGATATTCTTTGTATCTGCTTTCTTCTAATAATTCTTTTAGTATTTCCAATGAAAATATGAATTTACTAAAACAAGTAAAATTTTAACATTTGTTTTAATAAAACCCAATTGGGATATCATAGATTGTATAAACATGTTAATATTTAAACTTTTTTTTATAAAGATCAAATTTAAAAACACCCCAACAAAAGGATTTGATACACTTTCAGAATATAATGATCTAGAAAAAAAATTGCAAGAATGAGGCATTTAAACACAACTAATGTTCTAGAAGTAGTTTAATGGTATATCATCCTCTTAGGGGATATTTAAAGCTGAAATTTTATACAAATAACTATATACAATTATGTCTCATCTATGGGTCAAATAGAACTTTGACAAACTGTATGCAAACAAATGACTGTAAATTGAATTGTTAGTGTTCCATAGTAATACTAGTAACCATTTACCTGTTGACAAATAGTATTGAATAATGGGTGTTAAAAATAGCACAAGTTGAAACCATTCAACTGTAGAAACAATAGCAATACTTACTTGTGTGCAAACAAATTAGTTGTAAATCATTTAAAAATAAAATCTACAAACTATTCACTTACAAATTATATGTATAACGATTTAACTGTGTGCAAACAAATGACTGTTAAATTAAAATGCTTAACCATTTAACTAAAGAAAAAAAAGAATGAACTCAGACTCATTTAAAAATTTTAGCAACAAAATGTGTTTAAAATCATGATTTGGCTTTAAATGACCAACAAGGGTTGATATGCCATAAAACACAACCAATCAATCTTATATACAATTATATAGTATACAGTAACTATTCCTATTTAATGATTTGTCTGCACACAGTTATGATATCAAATATTCCTATCAAATATTAATAATTTTCAAACAAATCTATTTGATCTCTTAATGAGACCCTAACAGGTACTACTATTCCAAGTTAAAGTGGATCTGGGAGTAATAGCAATGAGGAAGTACCCAATACTCTCAAGAGCTACACAAATGAAGTTTTACCACCAAATAAAGTTTAGTGTCATGATCAAGATAATCTAATAGTAGAAGAAGCAGTAGAAATGCCTGATGAATATTAAAATACATTTTTTTTTAAAAATCCAACAAAATCTATTTTTATCTGAAATACAAAAAAATCATGCCATGTATTGCTCATATCCTCAGAAAAAAATATCTCAAATATAGTCAATACATTCCTACAAAAAGTCTTTATTTAATTCAGGTCTCAAATGAAAGACTAAAGAATACTTATAACAAAAAAAAAAAAAAAAAAAAATACTACTATTAGGTAAGTTACTGAGATAAGCACTTTTCACATTGGCAAATTATAGCAAGAACATTTAGTTAACTGATATAATTCAGCCAAAGTTGTGTTCAGTTTTCTCATGAAGGATTATGAATGGGGTTTAAAGTAAAGTGGGAGTGTGAAATAACATTTAGCTGTGAAAAACACCACCGTGCAATCAATCCTGAAGGCTAAAAACTGGAAATTTTTAAACACCAATTATATGACACTCAAAAATGGATTAATTAGCAATTCTTACTGAAATCCATACCCAATTTCTAGGGTACAACCCCCTCCTCTTTTTTCACTTTCATTACAATCTTGGTTTTGAATTAATGTGTCACTCTCTATAAAGTAAATAAAGGCCTTGGGACAACAATCTGTTTTAAAACTTGGATAAAGTTCCCATATAAATATTCATAAATTAGATTTTTAAGTAGCTTAACTTTAAATTCATTATAAATTTAAGTTTATAGTTACACTTGAAAAGCAGCTCCCAACCTAAAAAAGAAAAAAGATAATTAATGCTATATTATCATTATAATAAAAACTATATAATAACAACAATAAACATATTTTTGCTTTTAATCTAGGTATGAATTTGCTGATGCTTGTTGTGACCAAGAAGGAGGGGGGACAAAAAAGCTAAAATTTTCAAAGCTTCTTCAGCTAGTAGACTTAAGTTAGGCAAGTGTTTCTCAACCAGTTTTCCCAGGACCCTTAAGGTTCTGGAAGAGGTAACTAGGAGTTCCACAAGAAACAGGAGTAAACAAGTTAATGCATATTAAATATTCATGATGGTATATACTAATTTTTATGCAGGGATTCTTTGAGACATGAAAACTATTTCACGGGTTCCACAATGATAAAAAATGTTTGGTTTGATTTTATTTGTTTAATGGTATATCTGACTTCATGGATTATTTAATGCCAAAACCACCCTTATAGAAGGACAGTGATACTATTTAATCCATAGCTGGGGGTGGAGGATAAGAGTTTATAAATTTCTCAAAGGTATTAGTCTTAAAGTGAATCTAATAGTGTGACTGGAGTTTGAACTTGCTTACAACAATGTTCCAGTCAGGCACATTAGCCACAACACCATAGGGACTCCCTCCAAGTAAAATGGTTGAGAAGCTCTGAGTTAGACATAGGGGTGCAAACTTTTTATTTTTTCTTACAGGTTTGTTCAAATTCATAATCACCCTGATTCAAAACATAAGCCTTTAGTTAAAACACACGCCTAATATGATTAATGGTATTTCACAGAATAATGGTTAACAAGCTAGATTGGCAAATCCTCACTGTATCCATGAGGTATGTCCAAAAAGTATCAAAATTGAAGCTGTACTAACCAAAACATGAATGCTAAGAGGACTATTCTTTTAAGATAGTCCCCTTGGCATTTAACACACTTAAATTCAGTAGAAAACTCACTGGAATAGCATGAAACTGCTCAGTGATTTCTTTTAATATCCTCCACACTCTCAATCTCTTACCCTTAAAATGAATTTTCAGTCTAAAAAACAAAGTTTCATAAAGCTAGGACTGATGAGTATGGCTATTTACAAAGCTTTGCTGAGTTGTAAAACAAGACTACACGTATGGGCAAACCAGTGAGACTTAACTTACTAATAATGGTTTGCCAATTGAGCTTGCTAACTGGTACACTATGCAAGGTGCCAAGAGATGATGTGTATGAAAATTCTGCATTTTGCCAAAAATCGCTGATAAAATTTTTTTGATAAACTGGATCTTTATATTTTAGTTTAATCATATAAAGTAGACACCTAGCTATGGGTTAGATATTACCACTACTGTTCTTCAACAAGGATGGCTTTGGAATTAAATAACCCACAAAGATAGATATGCCATTAAACAAAGAAAACTAAAGTAGACATCTAGTTGAAAATTTCCTAACCTGAAAACAGTTATAATTTTTTTTTCTATTGACGTTTACTCTATGGCTTTTTTTAAGTTACTGGGAAATTAAGACTTTCAAAAAATGTTATATTTTCAGTACAATCACTAGCAATCCCCCCTGCCAATATTAACTTCTCAAGGACATTTATTAACTCATAGGGCCTCAAAAAAAAACAGTTTGGTGTTATGTTTGTATCTCAGAGTGGGGGGGAGAAGCTGTACTAAAAAGTAAGATAAATAAGTAAGTAAAGTTGGCGACTGTAGTCGAGGGCGACCCGAAGGCTTCCTTTTCAATAGCTACTACACCGAGGTGTAGGGGAGGATACTACTTCTTTCTCTGGATTACTCCACTTCACCCTTGATCCATAACTTATAATGCTGAGTGTTAAGCAAGGTGGTATCAAGTACAATTTTTTGAGTCTTTGGTATAACTTGACCTGGGATTGAACCCCAGTCTCCTGGGCCTTTGGCAAACACTAACCGCTAGGCCAATAATCCCCCCCCCCATCGGACAGAGAATGAAAGAAATTGTATTGTCGAATGAATATGCTCCTTCCAGTCACAATGTTTGAGAATATCTATAAATTTAAACAAAAGTAGTTCAACTTTAGATATATAATATATACTGCCCTTTCTCAATCTTTTTTCATAGATTATCTGTTCATTCTAAGATGTCTATGGATTATCTGTCCTTTCTTAATCTTTACATTAACTGGGCCTTTTTATCAAAGTAGGAAATAGAATAGAATCAGCAATCAGTTCAAATACTGGTCAAGGCTGTTTGCACTTCACTTTGCGCTAATGCCCTTAGGAAAGGCATGAACCCATCTTTTCTATCCCAAGTTAGGCATAAATGGAAGGGAAAATTGGGTTTTTTAACATTGGTTAAGCAACCAGTAATATTACAGTAAATATAAACTATATTAGATTGAAAGCATGAAATTGTACTTGTTCATTTTCATCTACCTGTACTTTTGGGTGTTACAGAGATATAGTCATCTGTCTGGAGCAAAGCAAAAGTAACATATTGGGGACACGTGAATAATGGTACTTTAGAAATATTTAATCTGAATGATTATACTTGGTTTTAATGAAGACATTTAATTTGTGAATAAAAGTGCTTGTCTTAAATAAGACATACAGAAAATCTAACATATCAATATAATTACAGTAGTGTAATAGTCAATTTGTGTTTTCAAACTGTCTTTTTCTATCTCTCTAGACCTATTTCATATCTATCTATTTATCTAACAGCTTGGCTGCTACTGCTCAGTTACAAACATAGTACGTTAAGGTTGAACATAAGGGTATCAATTTTGTTAGTTATGAGGAAAAAAAGCTGAAGTTTTATTTATCTTGAGGTCTCTATGATGTTCATGTGTTCTTTTCTTTAAGTTACAAATAAAGGTAAATACATTTACTAAGATTCTGAATAAAAGTGAGTGCGTTTTGAATGACCATGTCAATAAAAGAGACTTACCCAGGGCTTGGATGATGAAAAGGCACAGGTGTTGGGGGCCAGTGATATCTTCCTTCAAGAGTATGAGAGTTTAAGGGTAAAGGTTGGTTAATAGACAGTGCGGTGTATGGAAATGGCAGGCCTGTAATGAAAGAATACACAGGAAAATCAGTAACAAGACGAAATCAGAAAAAATAAAAATCAGAAAAATCTTAGACATATGTTGTACTTAACCAAAATGGTGTAATGGTTGGTGAACTAAACTAGCAGACCATTAATTGTGATCATATAGACTCCTTCTTGTGGAGTATAGGGCTTCAACAACACCATATTATTGCAATAGTAAGTAGGTTTTTCATAAGAGGAGGTGCTATCCCCATGCCTCTAGGGCACCTCATATGGTGTAATAATTAACAAACTGGATTAGTAGACCAGCGTTAGTTAAGTCAATTCTCACTGGGTGCTCCATTGTTCTGGCCTTGTGCTACAACTAAGCTATTGCCATGTCCCTAGTTGTGAATTCAGTTTTTCCTAGTAGACTGGTTACCTAACAAAAACTCAGTAGAGACTGCTCTACTATTTTACAAATAGCTAGAAGAGATAGGTTCATGCCTTTTCCAAGAGTATTAACTAAGTGAAACAAACAGCCTCATCCAGATTTTGAGCTTGGTCCATTTTATCATGATGATAATCACTATAGACCATTACAGTTGGGTTTGGGTCTTACTAGGTGCCCCATACCTCAAGTCTTATGACAACTATTACATAGTTATAATCTTGGTGTACTCGGTGATTACCTCACAAATAAGAGGTAGTACAACTAACATCTTTTCAATGTTTGATAAATACACCCTATCTTTTGAACCATAGAATTTTATCCTGATAAAATTTAACCTACTATACTGCAGTTTGTGTTGTCGAGATACAATAAATAATTATCTTCCTTAAAGAATTGGCACATCTGTTAGGGAACTCATAGGGTGTCATATAACAGTGTCAGAAACCCATTTTCAAACTATTTGCCTCTATTCTTTGAAAAGTATAGATATTGTCTCTGACCCTGTCACATGACTATATTACCCACACTTGTCTAGTAAGCCTTTTTCTATTTTATATCCCTTCTACGTACTGCTTGTTCATGGAACTAAGTGTATAATCCTACTATGGAATATGATTATGCATTTTTTCTTTTAATACTACTTGCATGTATCTTATGTCGATAAAAGGTTAAATATTCTGGTATGGTAATTGACTTTATTTTGATTTTCCTTTTGTTTTGTTCAGTATTAGCACATCATGGATATATTAATCCTATTTACCCAACCCCTCCACTCGGGCAGGATATGACACAAGGTCAATTTTTAAGCGGAGTTTAACAGGTTTGAATTCAGAGTTTTCCTTCTCCTAGACTAGTTGCCTCATCAAGGCTGAAGAACCCAGTCTGTCCTACTATTTACCCTTAGCTGGAGGGAGAATTATTGGATTCATACCTTTCCCAAGGGTATTAGTGCTATGCGAAATGCCATCAGTCTCGTCCAGGATTTGAACTCGAGTCGTCGTGTCCATTTCCTACGATGATAACCATTACACCATTATATCATGGATATATTAATATATTAATATTTGCCTTTGGTGAGTGGGGATTCAACTAAATATCTTCCCTACCATCAAGCATTTCAATAGTTTATTGTCGTGTGTTCTGGTTGTGAATGAATAAAATCTTAGGAGCCTGATTTTTTGCAAGATATTGACTTAACCTCAGGCTCCAACACAGATTCTGTGAGGTTAACTTTTAAGGTTATATGAAGTCACTGAATGGTCTAAAACTTGCTTGTTAACCTCTACCATATGGAAAATTCTTAAAATTCAAAACTTATAAAACTATCACTATAATTAAACTTTTATTCTTTGCATAAAGTTTTCTTTACTTTGCCTGGACACTGTGTCATCAATAATCTAATCTCTTTAACTGTAATATAATGGCCGAGGGATTTCAGTTCATGCCTTTGGGTTTAGTTAGGCTGAGAACCTTTCAGCTCAGCACATGGGTTAGTTAGGTGCAACCTTGATGCAGATGGTAATGCGTGTGCGTGCACAGAGCAGACATGCCACTCAGAGATGTCACAATAGCCTGAGATGATGAAACGGGTGACAAAGTGCGGATGACATCATGCAGCAGAAGCATGCGGAGGATTTTGGGGATTTCAAAGAAAGGAGTTGAAAACTAGACACCGAACAAGGAGGTTCGACTTTTGGGGCTTGCTGAGGCGAGACGAATTTGTGCGCTGTGGGTGCCACACGAGATAGGGGCCAAATGAATAAGATGGCATAGCGAGATTGTGTCTCTCCTCCTTATGTCGAAACCTTTAACTCAAAGTTAATAAAAAGGTTTCGTACCTGAACAAGAAGTCCTTACGTGTTTTCGAATTTCGAGATTCCTATGTTCTTTATATGTTCTATCGTTATGAACATTATATGTCTATTTCACACATGGCATTAATTGTGGCTATGGAACATAACTAGATTAAATAAATAAATTTTTAATTAAATTATTTATTCTTAGAGATTTTGAATTATATATTTTGCATGACTAAGAAAACTAAACTTCAGTCACAAACAAGTTATCAAAAAGTATGTTGGTCAATAGAAAAAATTGGGAAACCTTTTTGGTGTGTGTGTGTGTGTGTGTGTGTGTAGTTATTTACTAAGCTCAACTAAGGTGCACACATACACAAGTAAGTTGGCGTCTGTAGTTGAGGGCGACCTGAAGGCTTCCTATTTAATAGCTACTACACTGAGGTGTAGGAGGAGGGCACTACTTTCCCTGGATTACTCCACTTTACCCTTGATATGTACCTTATAGTGCTGAGTTTTAAGCAAGGAGGTATCAAGTAACATTTTTTGGAGTCTTTGGTATGACTTGACTTGGGATTGAACCATGGTCTCTCAGGTCATTGGTGAACACTCTACCCATTAGACCAATGGGCCAGTTTTTAATATATATATATATATATATATATATACATACATATACAAGACATTCGATAAAGAGGGTTCCAAGCAGACCAGTAAGTAAAGAAGTTCATGCAGGCAGTCTTTTGGGACAAGAAAGGACTCATCACTATTGATTTCCTTGAAAAAGGTGCTAGTGTAAATGGTGCTTCCTATTGCCAACAATATTCAGAGAAAAAGTTTGTTTTTTTTAATCATTTCATGAATTATTCAGACAAGTAGCCCCGCCCACACACACACACACACTTTATGTGCAAAATACTAAAAAGTTGTTGTCCCAAACAAGTATGGAAAGACCTAGAGGCATGAAACATACATGCTATTCCACACATTCATCCTGCAGGTCATATCATTTTTCAAGTTTCTATATATAAAAAAAAATAATCCTTTTCTTGGCTAGGTTAACAAAAATTTTGTCTTGCTTTCTATACCTTTTTTTCCCTTCTGTATTTAAATTGTATTCTCAGTGCAATAGGTCTTGATATATATATATATATATATATATATAAAATTGAATATTTTGATATTTTGGTTTGTTGTTGTGCTCAAGTACATTGGATTTAAAAAAAAAAAAAATGCCAGCCACCCCACCATCTATAAAAATTGATATCTGCAAAAAAAAAAAACAAAAAAAACTACTTGCTAGCTTTCATGCATTTATTTTATTTCTCTTCCATTTTGATTTGAATATTACGAGATGGCTATTTTCATTTATCAACTTCGAAAGGGTTGCTATTAAAATGTATGCTTTATTATTTCAACATAAAAAAAAGGGCTTTTTTCTCTTTTTTTTTTTTTTGTCAAGGATGTTTCCGGACACCACCTGGATGCAATGCATTTGATGTTTAAACATTAATAAAGCTATTTAAAGTGAATAGAACTCAATTCAGATATGGAGGGAGCTGCCTATCCCAATATTAACTAGGCTTTTATGAAGCATTTACACCTTTCATACTCAAGCAACATCAAAGTCAGTAACTGAATCGGCCAGTGCCTGGCAACTCTTTCTTTGAGGCTATTCAGTCTACTGTGATTAGGGTAACAATATTCATTTATGACTAACTCTGGAAATAGCTGGCTGCTTGATAGCATTGTGTGGCATCTCTTTTAGAATCTGTAAGTTAAAAAACAAATTGTATTTATTCAAAAGTGTGTCTAAAAATTAAAACTGAACAAAAGCAATTGTAAATGTTGCTTGAAGTTTCGAGATTTTTATTATTCCATGAATTACTCAAATTCTTATCCATATTTTTATTGTTCTCATCATGACATCAGTGTGTTATCTGGCCATGTGAGTATTGTTTGAGTTTTTATGTGAAGCATTATCATTATTCCATGCATTATTTAGATAAGTTTCTTTATCTTAGTTGTTTTTATCAATTGATTTTTAAAGATACAATTAAAGAATTATGCCTGTCTTTTCAAAAAATCTTTTTCTTTTTTAAAAACAAAAAAACAAAAAAACTCCTTTGAAATATTCCAAATAGTAGTTTTAGTTGATTAAAAGTTTTGTTGGTTGGCCTAACTATGATTAAGTGAAACCCTGATTTTCAAAGCCTTACCATATGTATTTACCTAACCCCTCCACCACGTGCAGGACACAAGATCAATTTTAAAGCACAATAAAAACTGGTTTGAGGCTGAAGTCTAGTACTTTAGCCATTATACCATAGAGATCCCATGCCCCCAGAAAAGAGATGGATTAATACCTTTTCCAAGGGTATTGGTCCAAAAGTGAACATAATAGCATGACTGGAGTTTGAACTTACTTACTCTGACATTACAGTCTAGTACTTTAGCCATTATGCTATCCCTCAGAGAAGAGAGGGATTCATACTTTTCCAAAAGGTAGCATGATGTGGAAAGCAAACAGTTTCATCCAGGATTTTGAATTTGAGTTACAGATTCCATTTTCTTTAACAATTACCATTACAATAACCCCTACTCTATATATCTATGAAATTACAGTTATTTATACACACAAATAAAAAGAATACTTAGATGATGTTTGATGAAGGTGTAAAAGTAAATCTTAATTATCTAAAGAATAAACTTTAAGGAAAATATAGAAATTCTATAAAGGCAATGCATTATATACACACAAAAATATGGATTACTGCCCTTTCTCAATCTATTTTCATAGATTGTCTATTCATTCTAAAATGTCTATGGATTATCTGTCCTTTCTTAATCTTTTTTATGTTTTATCTGTCTTTTCTTAGATGTCTTCATTTAATGTCTTTTTTTTCCTGGATTTTCTGTCCTTTCTTGGATATTTTCAAAATCCCAATAGAGGGTCCTAGGTCACAGTTGCCACAGAAAAAAAAACACACACACAAGAAAGCCAAAAGTTATTCTTTTTCCAGCTTTCCTCTGGAGACCTCTCCTCAAGGGCCAGTGCTTTTGTGACACATTCAAATCCTCTATGATACACACCCTGTTTCAGCTTCACTTCCTTAATAACCAAGTCACCATGTAACAAAAGCCCTTATTTCTGTTTCTATCTGAAGCCTATTTTCTTCAATACGATCTAAACACTAGGCTAATATCAAATAATGCTGCCACAATGATTTCATGCATGTAATATAAAGCACAGGAAAATAGTCTTGACCCAATAACTTTAACAGAAAGAATGTCTGCTACTTTCTGGTAAAATCTTTCAATTTTTTCACATCCATTTCTTCTTTGCTATAACTTTATTCAATAAAATTTGTTGTTATCATAATCTTTCAATTGATCTTTCTTTAATCAGTCCTATATTAGGTTGCCAAATAAAGATATAGAATTTCTTGTATGTACTTGAAAGGAAATAAAATCAGTCACTTAGGCAAACAATACAAATCTAAATTATACATTCTTTTCTCTCATGGTATGTCAGCTGTGACAAGTTGTAAAACAAAGTTTCAGATTCACAACTATTTATGATTTTATACAATCAAGATGGATTAAAGTGGGTATGTATTGTATTGTTTTCTATTGTAAATCTGGCTATTCTACTGTTGTATTATGTTGTATCTCATAAAGTGGTTTAGATATGTTAAAAGCTGTTCAACATTGTTTCTGCTAGCTTGATATGTTCAGAATAAAATATTGACCAAAGACAGAAATTCAAGTTATCAACATGAAGAATAAACTCTATAAATTAAGTCTAAGTTCTGATTGTGTTTCACTTCTTGATAATGCACTTAATAATGACATAAATCCATCTCTTCTCTTTCCAGCTATAAATCAATCAAAAGTTGGAAAGACTGGGTTTTCTAGCCTTGACTGATTTGCCTGTAGGCAAACAGTCAAGAAAAAAAATTTTCTGAATTCAAAATGTAGAGGCATGGGACTAGCAACTCCAACCTATAAAAACCTACAAAAACTGCACAACCATTATTGGTATGGCTGTAGCCCAATGATCTACTAGTACATATTTACTTAAGTATTTACCTAACTCCTCTGCCAGAGACAGGATGCAATACAAGGTCAATTTTTAAACAGAATTTTACAAGTTTGAATTCAGAATTTTCCTTCTAGACAGGTTGTCTTACCAAGGCTAAAGAGTTCAGTCAGCCCAACTATTTAACCCATAACTGGAAGGAGAATAATTGGATTCAAACCTTTCCCAAGGGTATCAACACTATGTGAAATTTAAACAGCCTTATCCAGGACTTGAACTTAGGTTGTCGCCATATCCATTTCCTATGATAACAGCATTTACACAATGAGCAGCCTCATGAGCACTAAGAGAAATGCAAATAGCCTCTTCCAGAATTTGAACTCTGGTTTCTAAAGTCATTTCCTTCAATGATAATCATCGCACTCAACAAATATTGACAAGATTAGAGGATTGCTTATGGCATAGTTACTGAGGATCTGTCTCTCAGGCAGTACCTCCAAATTGCAATAAAAGGAAGTAGTGTCAATGGGCACATCATCTTACAAGCAAAATAAGAAGATTAATTTATGCTTTGATAGAATTGTTTAGTATGTCTATTTTGATTAGGAGATTTTAGTTTAATCTTTTTTTCTTTCTTGACACTTGAGCTAGTATTAAACTAAATGTTTATACTTGTTGTATCTTTGGTAATCTATATGTTCAGCACTTGACATTTACTGTAATAATTGAGAGTACAACTTGACCACCAATAAGTTTCATTTCACAGTCTATTCATTTTGTAGCTCTAAAGATCACTCTCCGTCTCTCACTAGTGTAAGGCTTTTTTTTCCTTATCTTTTACTCCACCCCCTCAACTGTCCAACAAACTCCTCCCGTAAGTTCTGCACACACACACACACAGTATATCATTTGTTTACCAATGCTGATATCTATGAAGTAATTACATCAAGAATTTGAAATCACAATTTATCAGATAACAAACTGTTAAATACTCAGTTGAACAGTCAACAATTTTTCAAACCTATTTTTCAGGTGTGGTTAAAATCTGACCTTCACTATAAATTGCTCTTCAGTAAAGTAGAATGGGGGTCTTAGTAAGCTAGGTTAAAAGTGCAGCAAGGGGTATCTGCATTGGAAAGTAGAAGTCTAAAAAGTTTGGCTTCAGGTTACCCTTATTATAATTTTAACCTGGACTATAGTGTTTAAGTTAGATTTATCCTACCTCAGTCATCAATAGATTATATTCTCTTCTCTAGACAAGGGGAAGAGGTTAGACTGATAACAAGTAGATAGGAGGTTAATTTTTGGAATGAAAGGTAGGATCTTAAATGTTACCTCCACCTTAAAATGCTTTCTAAATGAAAGAATCAATGATGGTTGTCCAGGGATTTGGAGATAAGCAATTATTGTGATAAAACAACAACTGAGTGACTTTAAGAGATTATCAAATACATAAAGAAGGCTATAGAAAGTCTCCTCCAGAATATTTTGTATACAATCATGAAGAAGTAAATAAGTGATCTACATAAGATGAAGGCTTTTCACGGAGAACTAAAGAGTAAGTGATCCAGTCTGTTTAAAACAAAGGCACTCTCAAGTGGGCTGTAACAAAAATTGCCCAGTCCTATTTGCATTTTCCTTTAGAGGAGGTACATCAGGCATTAAGACTAACTCTACTACTTTTAGATAAGAAGACCAATATTACTTAAAGGGACAGCAATTCATAGTCCATGACAGCTGTTTCATGTGCAATACAAGTATTCAAATTTTTATTATAGTTATTTTTAAATAATAAATCTCTTGCATAAAATAAGAATGAAAGAATAGAAAAAAAGTTGTGTGTGTGTGTGTGAAATAGATTGCTTTAAAAACATTTTTTTTCATGAATAAGATTAGTTTTAGAAAGATGTAGTACCTGATAATTGCATTACTTTTGTAAAAGAGAAAAATACATGAAACTATATATATATATATATATATATATATACACACACATGCATACACACACACACAATAGTCGTTCAAAAAGTTCTAAGCCAAACCTAGAAAGAAGTACACAGCTAATTTTTTTTTGGGTGGGGGGATATAAAATTGATAAAAATCTGATTAAGTTTTTCTAGTTTTATAAGATATGATAGAGCATTGCAACAGCAAAAATTTTCAGCAATGCTATTCTTTCTGGGTGAAGCTTATTACTTTTGGAACAACAGTCTCATTCACATGTACTTTTTCTTAGTAATTAAGTTAAACTGTGATTACTGTATAGTGTGCTTTTTTATTAAGTTAAATAATAAAGGATCTTTATGTGAAATAATGTTACAAATAAGGAAGAGATTTTACATAGACTTTTTAAGTCTTGCAACTGGTCTATGAGAAAGATTATTTAAACTATAGTCAATGTCACAAGTTATAAAAGTATTTCAAATCAAGAACATCAACCAAAAATTACCCTAAATCTAAATGGTTAGCAAACCATTACTAGTAAGTTCAATTCATATTAGGTACTCCATACTTCTAGCCTTGTACCACCTCTAAGCTAGTAAATAACTAAAAGAAAACTCACCATAGGGTGAAGACTCCAATACTCCATTTCTTGGATCCAAGAATTGCTGTGGGTGCACTCCAAAGTATGTGGGCAACCTTGGATCAACATTTTGTGGAGGTAAAGGTGTTGGCCCCACCCCACGATCAACTGTTTCAACCCTACAGCGTTCTTTGCTAGAATCAGTTGTGCTTGGTTCTTCATCCACTCTTGAGAGGTGGCCACTTGGTGGCCGACTGACTGTTCCGTGCTTGCTTTTTTGCGAACCTGAAATTAAATGTAAATAAATTTAAGTCATTTTAGAAAAAGTAATCAGTTTGTCATGAAAAAAAAGTTGGAAAATCAAGTTTGTATTTTTGGCTGGAAAAAAATTATGACTATCAAACATTAACAAAAAAATGAAAAATATGTTTGCAAATTATTTCTATTAAATAGGTTGGTTTGGTTTGGTTTGTTGGGTTTTATGGCATATCAACCTTTGTAGGTTATTTAACGTCAAATCAATTTTTATGTTAATAATCAGTTCTATTTAAAACAATTCAGTTTAGCATGAGTACAGAGTTTAAGTGTCAAAAACATTTCTATTTCAAACAATTCAGTTTAGCATAAGTATGCTGTTAGTTCTATTTAACCCATAGATAGGGCCCTATCAGGTGCTACCACTCTGGGCCAGAGTGGACCTGGGAGCACTGCTGGAACCTCACCATCAGATTGTTTAGTATCATATCCAGGATACTCGTTGGTGGTGGGGGGTCTTATCCCTCTGCAGAGGTGCAGTCAGTATATTCTACAGCCCCAGCCGACTGGGCAATATTAAACAGGAATACCTGATATCATTATGTGCAAAAAAAAAAAAAAAAAAAAAAAACTATACAAAAAATGTACACAATGTATGCAATTCCCTAACCTCTAGGCATAAAATAAGCCCGACAGGTTGACTTGCCACTAAAATCAATCAATCAAAAAGTTCCATGATTCTCCCTGTTATGAAGAAACTAAGCACTGAACAATTATCTGCAGACAGCAAGGATTGAGCAATTAATTGTCATCGGTCAGCATGCCACATGATGCCTTACAATGAACATTTAAAGCTGCTAAGTTACATGCATTTTTTTTTAATAGTAGAAAATGCCCTTGAGTCATCAATTCTATTCCCAGCACTAAGTTCACTATGTGTTAATGTCCTTGGGAAAAGCATGAATCCATCAGTTCATCCCCTAGTAATGAGTAAATAGTTGGGCAGACTGGACTCTTCAGCTTTAGTATGACAACCAGTCAAAGAGAAAAAACTGAATTTAATCCAGCTTTACTCTGCTTAATAACTGACCTTGTGTCACATCCTAACCATGGTGGTGCAGTTTGGGTAAATATGCATTTACTTTTGTTTTGTTTTTTTATTAGAATCATATTACAGGATAGACCTCAAACTTGAACCGAAAGCTAACATCAAATTGTGTCAAACATGGAAAACTGGCAATATAGACGCTTAAAATGTTGAAGCATGCCAACAGCAATGAAGCAATAATGGTACTAGTTCTTCAACAGTGGAGGAAATTAACTGGTTAATTGATTTTAATGGCATATAAGCCTGTCTGGGGTTATTTTAGTTGGATTTTTTTAAAGTTAGTTTGACAATTACGATCTCTAAATTCATGTAGTACAAAAATCTATCACCACAATCATTTTAAACAGGTAAACACTTCATACATAGTAGCAATATCAATGTTTAAAGACTCAATGTATTAATATAGTTCCAAATCATTTTAAATATTACCTCAAACAGATCTATTTGATCCATGAGTGGTAGTTGTAGTTAGAGTACAACCACTCATGAGTTACAGCAGAACTAGCAGTAACGACAATGAAGAGATAACTCCCAAATTACTAAGAGATCCAGAACTGAAGCCTCACCACTGGATTCAGCTAAATGTCATGCTCAAAATATCATTTATAATTAAAAGGAATCATAACCAGAAACTCAAATAATATATATAATATAATATGATATATAATAGCCAGGGCTCCAGACTACTTTTTTCACCTCTCACCCACAATTGTCTTGAAACAATTTTAAACTGTCCCCAAATCATTTTTTTCCATTTTTTTTTTTTAATCTTGTAATCATCAAGTCTTTAGCACAATAAAAACACTATTAAAACATTTAGGAAATGATTAATATTTATTTTGGTCTATTTAATCTTGACATTGTGGTTTCCATGCTTTTTCTGATTTGGATGAGAAAAAAATTACCCCAAAAGATGTACGAATCTGAAAATTTTTAATCCTTTAATAGTCACTTATTTTAATTTTTTTTTAAATTGATTATCCAGTGGGGTGTTCCCAACAAATATTCTAGAGTCCCCAGGACACTGTTAATCTCAAGCCCTGATGATAATAATAATAGAAGTACCAGTCTCCACTAGGTAAGACATGAAGACTTCAATCACAGCTGGCTTAGAGTGATTGTAAAAATATTTCTTATTACTGACTGTGAGCTGGTATGTGCGGTCTGCACTACTAAAGTTATGTAAAACTGTTTAATATGCAGTATCCTCCAAAGTACAAAACTAATAGTTTTCTTCTCATTTAAAGATACCAGGATTTAATTTCGAGCAAAACATTATACAGTCAAAACATCATCAGTTATTATTACTGAGAGAGCCAGTAACCAAAAATATGAATTAGCAGCAATAAAAAAAAATAAAATAAAAAATAAGTAAACCTCTTATATATATTCATTCAATTTTATTTTTAGTTAAAGAGGTGTTGAAATTTGCTGATTTTTTTGGTTTGGTTTCTTTGTTTAATGGCATATCAACTCTTTTTAGGTTATTTAATGCCAAAGCCATTCTCCTAGAAGAACAGTAGTGGTACTATTTAACCTATAGCTGGGAGGATAAGGGGGTTCATACCTTTCCCAAGGGTATTTGCCCAAAAGTGAACGTAATAGTGCGACTTGAGTACGAACTCGCGTACTACAATTCTGCAGTCCATCGCTTTAACCATTACACCATGAGGACACCCCCGCTGATTTTTTTGTTGGAGTTTAAATGCTGTATACTTTTGTAATAATAATACCTAATAATATCTGTTTTGATTGCATAATGTTCCACAAGAGTTTAAAAAATAGCTTCTTTTTTTTAAATTCTAAAAAAATAGTTAATGGGTGTAAGATGTGTCAGAGTTATATATTAGACCTGATACATCTTGGAATTTTTTGGCTTCTTACTGATAACAAGACCACTTGCACACAGATATCAAACTCTTATACACACAGAAGATTTAAACAGACATCCATCACTATTGTCCATTGCTTAGAGTAGTTTTCTAGATGACATCCAGTGTCCATGCAGAGTTGATATATTTGTTGGTCAACTTAGGTCATCCTTACTTCACCAGCAGTAACCAGTATGTCTTGTTTGTCTTACTTGAATGGCTTGTGAGATAGGATTAAGTGGCCATTCAGCTGCTTAGTGGCCACTTAGTCCTTTTTGTGGAGTGCTGAAATTATAAGACCATTTCACATACCTCAGCAGCAACATCTTATCAACTGAAAGCTATGTCAAAATTTCTCTGATAAAGTAAAAGAGAATTTCTTCCAAACTATAGCTGTTTTGGTACTACTGTATGGATGTACCTCCTGGACTCAAGCAAAAAGTTTGGAGAAAAAGCTAAATGGGAACGAATAATAAAAATGCTATGTGCTTTTTTGAACACATCCTGCAAATTCTATATAAAATATTCTATATCTTTCTATACATCATGTCTGACATAACTCTGGGAAAACCATGTTCATACTTTTTCAAACATATTGTGTAAATTTAATAATTTGTTCGGTGAGGTCAACTTTGAGATAAGATTTCATTTGCTAGACAAGTGATAAGAAACAAATTATCAACAGCTAGTGAGATCAGTACATCATTAACAACTCAAAAGCAAGTACTTATTTAAGTATATGAATAACTTGAGTTATAAAATGATTGAGAGCAAATATGTTTAGAAGATTCTAAAATATATTTTCCCCAGGAAATGCCAAGTTATACTTCATTTTAACAAGCAGCAATGATGAAAAAATGAAGAATAATAATTAATGTAATTAAAAAGATAAATTCAATCTTGAGAACAAAGTAAATTGCCCAGTCAGCTGGGTGAGGGACTGTAGAATACACCAACTGCATCTCTGCAGACTGCCCCCCCACCCAAAAAAAGAGGGTCCTGAATATGACACTAAACAATCTGATAATGAGGTTCCAGTAATCCAGGAGCTTTGGGGAATGCAAAGTACCCCTTCATTGCCATCACTCCCAGGTCCACTCTGGCTTGGAGTGGTAGCACCTGATAAGGATCCTATCTATGGGTCAAATAGAACTAAACTGTGTACTTATGCTAAAGGGAATTACATGAAATAGAACTGTTTTGACATTTAAACTGTATACTTATGCTAAACTGAATTAATATAGAACTGTTTTGACATTTAACTTTGTGTGGACAAAAACTATATTGATATTAAACTGAATTGTTTGAGTTAGAACTGTTTGACTAAACTGAATAGCTTGAAATAAAAAAAATTTAACAATTAAACTGCATACTCATGCTAAACTGAATTGTTTGAAATAGAATTGATTATTTGAATAAAAATGAATTTGGCATTAAATAAGCTACAAAGGTTTATATGCCATAAAACCCAAACAACCAAACCAAGCCTTAAAACAAACTAAAGATTCAAATGAAACCAGGAAGGAGGGACAAAAAAAAAAGGAGGTAGAAGGATGGAAAAGATAAAAGGTAAGAGACGAAGGAGGAAAAGAATAGAAAAGTGGAAAGCGAGAGAAGAGCTAAGTAAGAGAAAAGACCAAAAAAAGAAGTTAAAGGCAGAAGAGGAAAGGAAGAGACAAAAAATGAAGAACATCAAATAGGTAATAATAAATAAATAAATAAAACATTAAAAAAAAAAAAAAGATAAAATAGGCTTAAAGTTGAATAAAAAAAATAAGAGCCTAAATAGAGTTTTCACATCCTGATAAGTATGGATCAATCACGCTCCAAAAAACACGGATCTCCCTATCCCTTCCACTCTTTCATCCTTTTCCCCACCTTCAATATAAAATAAAAGCAGGGAGGTAAGAAGAACAACCCTTCAAACACTATACAACTTATCAATAGCCAGTGAAAGTATTTCTTTGAAACTGAAGTAAAGTGAACAAAATCTTATTATTATTATTATCACTTATTTTTATCTATGTATTATTTATTTTTTGGTGACACATCAGCTTTCATGTTTTAAAGTAAGAGGAAAAGCATGAAAAGAATATAAAATAAAAAGATTAAACAACACTGAATTCTCATTGCAGGTGGCTTATGGTCAACAACTTAATATTCTAGTGAATAAGTGGAGCCATTTTGGATATTACTGCTCTCCCCACACCCGGAAACTATTCAATAACTTCAATTATTATGTAAGGCCTTCCAAATATTCAGATAGTATAAAGCTTTTATTGAGAAAAAATGCCATCAAAGAGTATGGGGGGGGTATATGCTCCTATCCAATAAACATTGAGACTTTTTTTTTTTGGCAAGGAAAAAATATACTCTTCTACATAAGGTACATTTGTACATATATTTCATACACAAAATATAACAAGTATTATAGGACAGATATATGTATTCACCTGAACCCTCTGCCACAACTAGGATGCAAAACAAGGTCAATTTTTAAGCAGTTTAACATGTTTGAATTCAGAGTTTTCCTTCTCCAAGACTGGTTGACATATCAAGACTTAAGAACCCAGCCTGCTCTATTATTTTACCTATAGCTGGAAGGAGAATAGTTAAATTCAAAGATTTCCCAAAGGTATTAGAATGATGTGAAATACAAACAACCTTGTCCAGGATTTGAACTTGGTTAGTTAGGCCCATTTTCTATGATGATAACCATTATGCCAAAAACGCCTATCAAATAATGAGACTGAGTATTTATATGTCTAATATCTTAAAAACCTTTAATTAGAATAGAAAATGCTATTTTATCTGTCTGATAACACTTGTTACAAGTATTTTGAGAACACATACAGTATTATGTAACAGGCTCATTGGCCCAGTGGGTAGAGTGTTCACCAATGGTCCAAGAGATCAGGGTTCAATCCCAGGTCAGGTCATACCAAAGACTCAAAAAAATGGTACTTGATACCTCCTTGCTTAACACTCAGCATTATAAGGTATGTATCAAGGGTAAAGTGGAACAATCCAGGGGAAGGAGTAGCACCCTCCCCTACACCTCGGTGTAGTAGCTATCGAAAAGGGAGCCGTCGGGTCGCCCTCAATTACAGTTGCCAACTTACTTTACAGTATTATATACCCTTAAACCTTTCATTAAATATAATGAAAACTGCATCTCCATCTATCCCATAATTAGGGCACTTTATCATAGGGCAGTGATTATCAAGTTAGTTTTGCTGACCAATTATGATTTAGTAGATTGTTCCTCACTAGGTGACCTATAATTGTGGTCCTGTGCTTAATTAGGCACTTTATGTGGTATAATAGGTAATAAGCTAGACTAGCAGGCTAATGTTAATGAGTTTAATTCTCTCAAGGTGCTTTATACTTCTAGCCTTTTGATCCATAGATGAGACCCAAACAGGTACGAGCAGAATGAATCAGAATAAACCTAGGAATAATAACAATGAAAGGGTAACTCAACACTCCTCAGAGCTCCAAAACTGAAGTTTCACTACTACAAGTTGTTTAGTGTCATACTGCTCTGCAGAGAATACCATCAGGGTATTCAAAGCCCCTGATAACAGGACAGAGAGATAAGTAATGGTGGAATATTTATATAGGGTACCCCCACAAAGTATGGAAAATTTTTTTTAAATTCATAACTTTTTTGTTAATTCAATTTTCATATTACTTTTCAGATACTGTAAGTAACTCAAGCAAACTGAAAATGTCAAGTTACAATGTAAAAGAACAAACTGAAATAACAGAATGTTACTAATCAATTGTGAGGTCTATAATTTCAGCAAAAAGAAATTTTTGGTGGCAGAATAATTTCAAGAAATTCAGATGGCCTCCCCATTTACCCACTTTGTCAACCCGACTTCTTTTTTTTATTTAAAACAGCATATATATATATATATATATATATATATATATATATATATATATATATATATATATATATGAATAAGTCTAAGACATTACAACATCTCAAGAATAATATTCATGCAGATAGAAGAGTATTAACCACAGGAAGCTTGAGCAAAGTTATGCAAAGTGTTCAAATTAAGATGTAACTTAGTATCTATGAAAATGGAGGCCACCAGCATGATGTCATTTTTCACAATTAGCTAAATATATATTTCCTTGGGTTATATCCATATTTACCAACCTCTCCGCTCGGGCAGGATAGGTCAATTTTTAAGTGGAGTTTAACAGGTTTGAATTCAGAGTTTTCCTTCTCCTAGACTAGTTGCCTCACCAAGGCTGAAGAACCCAGTCTGCTCTACTATTTACCCATAACTGGAGGGAGAATAATTGGATTCATACCTTTCCCAAGGGTATTATTGCTATGTGAAATGCAATCAGTCTTGTCCAGGATTTGAACTCATGTCACTGTGTCCATTTCCTATGACGATAACTATTACACCACAGGCACCTTGGGTTATATCTTATAACTTAATTTATAAGACTAAATGATTAAATTTTTTCAGGTGCCAATCTTTTGTAGGCCACCCTGTATTTATGTGTATGACTATTACCAAAAAAAAATATTGAAATAAATTAAAGTGTTTTAGAAAGCACGTTTAAGCAATCATTAAAAAAAACATTTGAAAATTAATAATTTATAAAACTAACTAAACGATAATATCAGTATATTTCAACAAGAAAATACAAAAATTCAAATTTCTAATCTTACCAGAACTGAAACGAATGTGGAACAAGAAAGTTCCAATCAGTGACAAATTTAGATATGGGTTAGTATTGGTTGCAGGCCAGGAACACCAAGATTAGGAGCCCTCTAGTCTTGAGCTCCTGATAAAACTAAGAAAATAAATTAGATTTAATAGGATGTCTTTGAACTAATTTGAAATAATTTAGAGTATTTGGGTCTCTATAGTGGAGGGGGGTCTTTTAAATTTGATGGAACCCTTTTTATAGACAAGGTGTCAGGCAACCATATATAATGAAGAGGCACCAAATTCGATTAGACCAGGAGCCTTTTAAGATCTAAATCTGGCCTTGGTTGCAATGCAACACTTAGTTATGTCAGTAATTTAGTACTGGGAATGATCCCGAAAACACTAGTAAAAATGCTTGGGGGAACTGGAAATCCAAGGAAGGCTAATGACTATTGAAAATAACTAGAATACTGAAAAAGAGTGCTAGAGTATTAAGTAGATTTGCTGCGACTAGATCACCAGTTACTACTGTTGTGAAATCAGAATATTTATAAATATTATTAATAAAAAGAGACAAATGGCTATGTTTATTTAATACAGGGGCAAGGAACCTGTGACCTTCTAAAAACCAAGTTTGGTTTTCTGCATCAAAGTCAAACAACCAATCAAAATTGTGTACTTCCACTTTAGAAACTTTTCTTGAGAAAAGCTATTCCAAAAATGTCATTAAAACATTAGTAAAGTTTTCATTTCTTTTAAGTAGGATATATTAATTGAATTTGGACTAGGTTATTAAATGAAAGTTTAGACTTTAGATTTTGTTGTAAAAAAAAAAAAAAAAAAAGAAATACATTAAGTGTGGTTTTATTGGCAAACACTAAATTTCAATGTGGCCTTTAAACATGAAAAAGTTCCCCAATGATGATGTAATACTTCTTCATTTGATTTTGCACAAATATTCTTTTTTATCAATGAGTTCAAAAGATCTTCAAAAAGCCTAATTCTTTATATTCCATGTTTTTTTTTAAACACTTTTTTTTTAAAGTGGGAAAACAAAAATATTTCAATAATATTATGTAACAAACAACAGGAATTATTTACAGAAATTAACTGGTATTTAAAAGGTATTTTATTAAGATAGATATAAGGCCTCAAGTATCCTGCTCTGTTGGCAGGGCTTATAATATACCAACTGCATACTCCGTGGAAGAGTAAGACCCCTCAACATAAAAGGTGTCCTGGGTATGACACATATGCATTCATTGGTGAGGCTCCAGTTCTAGAGCTTTAGGGAATGCAGAATCAACTCTTCTTTGTCATTACTACCAGGTCCACTCTGACCCAGACTAATAGTATCTGTTCATACACCTGTTATCTAATAGATCTGTTTAAGATAATGAAATATTTACCAGTTTAAATACTTGTGAAGATTTTAAGACCATAATTGTTAAACTGACTTTGAAATAAGATAATGCAATAAGAGTTGACATGGTATAAACACCAACCAACCAATCATGCTTAAAGTGTCTGTTGTCACTCTGGTTTGCAACTAATATAATATAAAATATAGGTTTTATTTACTATTATAGATTTAATATTCAAAGTCATTCACTGAGCTTAGTTTGGTACAAGGCCATGAATACAAAGTAACTAGTGAGAATTTAACTTACCAATAATGGTCTGATAGCTTAGCTTTCTAACCACTGGACAATTCAAAGGGCCTTTAGATCTAACATTGGTAGGAATATTCATATATTTTGGTTTGGTTTCTTTGTTTAATGGCATATCAACAATAGTGGATAATTCAATGCCCAAGCTATCCTTGTAGAAGGACAGTAGTGGTACTATCTAACCAATAGTTGGAGGGATAAGAGAGTTCATAGCTTACTACAATGTAACAGTTCAGCACAATAGCTACTATGCCACAGGAGCTCTAATATATTTTAGAACAATAAGTTGATGAGCATTTGAACTGTTCTTTAATCAGATAAGTGAAATAATTTATCAATTTTCATGTTACAAAAAAAATCTTATTGGTTATATAACCATGACATTTTCTTGAAGAATGATATATCACTAATCTAATCATAGTTCAACCTGCATGCACATTATCATACTATTTATTTTCTTATGACTCCCGAAGCATTTCCTCATTTTACTATCTCACATTAACTTAAAAAATTTTTTTAAATTAGCTTAGCACAGGACTTATACACATTTAATACTATATATATATATATATATATATATATATATATATATATATATATATATATACACACACACACACTCCATTGGGATTTAAAGTACCAATGAAACAAAATATGTTGAAATATTCATATTTTTTCCATTTTAAGCTAATCTGGATTATATCAATGTCTCAAAATAAACTTAATTCCCAAAAGTTCCAGTTCCAGAATTTTTTTAAAAAAATCTCATCTAGTATTACCTTTTTTTTTTCTTTTTTGATTTTTATCTAAACCATTTACAGAATTGTAATTAGGAAGTACACCTGTAACAAGTGTTTTAAAAAGTTAATTTTATTATTTATACATTGTGAAGCAGAAATACCTTATACATTTTAAATTGTCACCACCTGTGTGTGATGCAAGTGAACTGAGGCAAAAGACGATCATAGCTTGATCTAGCTAATGTTTTACCATTACCCCCTCACCAGATCAATTATGATATTCGTTTGAACTGGTACACACCTAGTACTTGCAGCTAAAACATTTTCTAATACTGATGAATGTGTAATTGCTACACAGAGAACTCTTTGTGCTCATTTCTTGTTATGTCAGAATGATGCTGTTCCAGATAGAATTTTCTATTCAGAATAGCATCATTCTAATGTAACATGAAATGAGTATGAAGAGCTCTCTAATTACAAATTCAGCAGTCTTAAAAACTGTTTCAACAGCAAACACACAGTGTGCACCAGTCTAAAGCCAGATAGTAACTACATGTCTAAGTTCATTTGCACCTCACAGGTGAGGTATTTCTGTTGGACCCTGTATCATAACATCATACAATCAAAACAGATATTATTACTTTTTACTTCTTATTGAAGTCTAAAGCATTGAAATTCTGTAACAGAAAATATGAATGCGCAGTTATTATTGAATACATTGACTATGTCCTAAAAATAGGGGGTGGGCTAGGTATGACACTAAACTTCATTTGATGGCAAAGCTCTAGTTCTGGAGATACAGGGAGTGTGGAGTACTATTTCATTACCATTACTCTCAGGTCCAATCAAGTGGAATGGTAATACCCGTTATGGGTCAAATACATCTGTTTATAAATTATTTGTATTCAGTAAGACCATGTGCAAAAAAACAAAAAAAAAACAAAAGAAAACTCTTAAGAAACAATTACAAACATACAATGAATGCGATTCCTTAATTTCTAGGTATAAAATAATCCTGCATAGGTTGATATGCTGTTACAATCATTCAAATAACCAACCAAAATTACGAATATATAGCAGTCCAAAAATAAGTAAACCATAAATATATTTATGCAATTTTACTTTTGCTTCCATTTTTATGCCATAGAGTTTGTTAATAAGTAATAGCTAACAATAGCCATAACATTCTACAAGAAATAATAAAATCCTACAATCCAGTTTAGAAGAAAATCAACTTTCTATAAAAATTAGTAGAGGGGTTAGTTATTTATGATAATCCTGTATGTCCTGAAATCATTTAGTACGAGATGCCTGATGATTTTTTAAATTAGTAGATGATGCACCAGCACAAACATTGTTGCATCAGAGATGCCGGGACAAGAGCTGTCTTACTCCTAGACTGGTTACCTAACAAGGCTAGAAAGCCAATCTTCTGTACTATTTTACCTATGGTGAGAAGATGAAATAGATTCATTTTTCTCCTACAAATTTTAAATAAAATTTAACTAAACAAGCATAGATCATTTTCTTTTTTAAGTAGAGGAATCATATTGTAAAATGAATTACCATGACCAGAAAATCCAGCACACACTTGCACATGACATATAGAATACTGGACAGCTGTTTTGATTTTATTAGGTCTCATCAGCAGTGTATACAATGATCCCTACTGGAGATCAAACCAACAACCACAGAATGCAGAGCTGAAACTCTACCACTGAACTACTGATCCACATCGCACATTGGCCATGCAATTGCCATGACTAGTTAACTTGGCATCACTTGTGTGCGATGTGGACCAGTAGAAGAGTTTCTGCTCTGCATTCTGTGGTCACTGGTTCAATCTCTAGTGGGGGAGATCATGGTATACACTGCTGATGAAACCTAATAAGGTCAAAACCACTGTCCAGTGTTCTGAATACGCAAATGTGTGCCAGATTTTCTGGTTTATGGTAATTCAGTTTACAAGAATATATCAAATTTCTATAATCAGATATCATATTTATGTAGTTAGAGATAGTGAAATACTATGGCAATCAATAAAATCTACACTTATTAAAAAGTTCTCAAGATGTTCTATTTAAATTTGAAAAATGGCATATTTCCAATGTTTAAGTCATAGTTGTGAAATCTAACATTGAAGAAAGTTATGTAACCAAAAGACAAATTACTTTAATGAAAAATATGACTTCTGAAGTTTTCAATGAATAAAATATTACTGTTGTTAGTAGTTTATGTATTTATTTAGTTTAAAATTGAATATTGAATAATATATTACTCGTAAGAGGTCAGTCTGAAAAGTAAAAGGACTAGGTGTACTGTGTGAGTTATGAGTGAAAGACGAATGAACAGACTGTGTTATCATCTAACACGATATCGTGAGAGTAAATAACTGTAATCTTAGCTTTCACCAACCATAGCATTGTTTTCTATATGCTTTTTGCTTACACCTCCTCTTTTTCAGGTCATACTAAGGAATGAACTATGAACACCAAACAACAAATAAACCTGAAATTTTTGGACAGGATGGAAAAAACTCCATCACAAGCACTTGAAATACTTCAGCAAGTGTATGGAGATAACACTATGTCCCACACACATATTTTTGAGAAGTAAAAGAGGCTCAAAGAGGAGCGTGAAAAGGTGAAAAATTACTCTAGGAGCAGGAGGCCTTCAATAAGCACAACAGAAATCAACGTTGAGTGGGTTAGGAGGAGGGGTGGGGATTGTTGGTTAACTGTTCGAATGATCATAAGTCAGCTGGATATAAAAAGGGCAGTATTTGGAAGATTATCACCGAAGATTTGGGCAAGTGAAAACTCTGCAAAAAAAAAAGGGAAAAAAAAAAAGTCGGAGGAGTGCTAAGACTGCTAAATGATGATCAGAAAGAGCGCAGGTGTGATAAGACATCATAGAGCATCTTCAAACAGAATCAGAAGTCATCACTGGTAATGAGACATGCATTTTTGAGTATGGCCCGAAAACCAAGCACCAAAGCAGTCGGTGGACGTCGCTGAAGCCAAAGATAGCAAGACTAAGTCAAGTTGATCACATTTTTCAATGTGAAAGGTATTGTTCACAGCGAGTTCTCACCACAGCGCCAGAAGATCAATCAACAAGTCTACAAGGGGATCCTATTGTGTATGCTTCGTTCAGTGCGCAAGAAGAAACAAGAGTTGTGGCAGAACAAATTGTAGCGGCTGCATAACGATAATGCACCTGGCCACAACAATCTGAGCATTGGGTAGTTCCTGACCAAGAGGAACAATCTCCCACGCTCAAGGAGATCATCAAGGAAACCCGTTTTGAAGGCATGTAAGCCATCAAGGACACTGTAACGACAGTGCTAATGGCCATACCAAAAGAATTCTTCTTGCAGCGCATAAAAGCTTGGCAGAGAAGCATGAGAAAATGCAGGAGACTCAAGGAGGTAACTTTGAAGAGAGGAAACAATGCAATTTGCGGTTTGGAATTGATATAAATTATTCATGACACAAACCTCGTTACTTTTCAGACACACTTCGGATATCCTAATTAAACAATAAAATGAATTATAAAGCAGGAACTATAAATATATATATATATGATTAAATATATTCTGAGTCAAACGTTTTGCAATATTTTGATAAGTGTTTGCAGCACATATATCTTGAGGCCAAAGCATTTTAAGTGGTTGGTAGTATTGTGGTAGTTGGTGCGCTGACATATTGAGCATTGCTTCACTCAATATGTGATTTGAAAGCCACAGAGATGAATGTGCAAAGTAGTCTAATTTGGGAACTTACACTTTATGAGATCGAACTGAAATAATGAAAAACATTTGTTATCCGAAAAGTAAATGTGAAATTGATCACAATACAGTAACCAGATGGTTCAAGAAATGGTTGGTTGGGTTTTATGGCATTGTAGGTTATTCAATGCCAAATCTATTTTTATGAATATAGTTCTATTGCAAACAATTCCGTTTAGCATAAGTACATAGCTTAAATGTAAGTACAGTTTAATTGTGAAAAACATTCTATTTCAAGCTATTCAGTTTAGTCAAACAGTTCTAATTCAGCTAAGTATAAGTATAGGCTTTGCCTGCACACAGTTAAATGTCAAAACAGTTCTATATTAAACAAATCAGTTTATTGTAAGTAGAATTTTAATGTCAAAAACAGTTCCATTTCAAACAATTCAGTTTAGCATAAGCACACAGTTTAAATGTAAGTATTGTTTAAGTGTCAAAAACATTTCTATTTCAAGCTATTCAGTTTAGTCAAACAGTTCTAATTCAAACAATTCAGTTTAGTATAAGTATTCAGTTAGTTCTATTTAACCCATAGATAGGGCCCTATCAGGTACTACCATTCCGGGCCAGAGTGGACCTGGGAGGAATGGCAATAAAGGAGTACCCCACATTCCCCAAAGCTCCAGCTTTAGTGGAACCTCACCATCAGATTGTTTAGTGTCACATCCAGGACACTCATTGGAGGGAGGGGTTCATACCCCTCTGCCGAGGTGCAGTTGGTGTATTCTACAGCCCCAACCAACTGGGCAAGGTTCAAGAAATTTCACTCGGTTTGCAAGAATCTCGACAGTCAGGCCAGCCTAAAAGCATGGTTTCCAAGGCATGCTCTAAGTCACAGAGACAAATCCAACGAGCTCTGCATTTCACAGTCCAGTATGGTTTGTCACCTACACGGCCTTTGCAAAAGTATCGGGAGTTGCTGAATTGTGCCTAACGTTAATAAATATTGAGAAACTTATGACCCATCCTTATTTACACACAGATGACAATAGACCATTAGCAAAACAACTGATTTCACAAAATATATTTCTTATTTGAAGATACTAATTAAACCATGAAATTCCCAAAGGTCCAACTAGTATAAAGTGTGTGTGTTAAAAAAAAAGTGTTAATATAGTGCTTTATTTTTATTATCTAAAAGAATCCATAAAATCTTGTGTAAGTTTTTAATGTCAAACTGAATTAAAGAAAATCTAACAAACACTTGTTTCTCTAAATTCAAAAATAATAAAAGAAAAACAGAATTGTTGATGGAAACATTTTTAGTTGATTTTCTTTCATAAAACAATTAGATTGTTATAAAAGACAAGTTAATTAAGAAACCACACCATCACCCAAAAGAAAAAAAACTGTATTATTTCTATTAAAACTATTTAAAGAAAACTTAACTTGAATATTTGCAGACATCTTGTTTTAAGTCTTCTCAAACATAAATGAAAAAAGTCAATTGCAAATGAATGAAAGAATAATCATTATTATTATGGGAAATAAAATAAGGTTATTATTTGTATTTATAGGCAATGCTCTTTCTTATGGACCACAATTATAGTCCTCACTGGAAAAGTGCTTGAAAGTTTCTATAATAATGAAATAGACACGAATCTCACCTCATCATGTCAACTTCATTACTGTAAGTTTTAAGCATTCGAAAAAAATTTCATCTTGAGCCGAAACAAAAAATATTTCCAATCCAATGATATCAATGTCTAATCTGAAGATAGTATTTTTTTTTTTTTTTTTTTTTTTTCAAATACATTAAACTGTAGTAATGAAACTAATGTCATCATCATCATCATGTGCTGGCAGCACGGATATCCCTGACCCTCTCTCGCCACTCCTCCCTATCGTTCATCGCCCTAGGTAGGTCTTCAGGACAACATCCTGTATCCTCACATAGCTGCTGAATGTACGTTCGAGCTGGTCGTCCTACTTTTGCGCGGCCATGTGTGGGGATCCACAAGAGTACATCTCTTATGAGTTCATCTCTGCATCCTGGTCTACTGAACAGCATTTGAGTACCTTCATGATTTGAGAGAAACGTTTATTTATATATATATATATATATATATATATATATATATATTCACACACACACAAAGTTAGAAATATATCTATTTACCAAATTAGTTTCTACAATATTCTTTTAAAAAAAATTGATTTTTTTTTTTTTTTTTTGATGAAGCTTACAAGTGACTGAAACGCTATATTAAATAAATACTTTGCCAAATTTTTAAGCCATATTTCTTCTAAGTTATATAACAATGAAACAAAGTTGGTTTTTTTTGCGGTGGGCAGGGGTCTGTTGGCTTTTTTGCTTTTTAAATCTAAAACATTCAAACATTAATAAATATAAGGGTGGTTGACTCAAAACTTCGATGCTATATGAGTACTCTTTATAAATAAATATAGCAAAGTATACATACATACATACAGTGTTTAAGAAAAATTTATATAATTTCATAGTTGTAGCAATTTTCATTCAAATGATCTCAAATTTTAACATCCTGCATAGAAACTTTCATTTTTTTTTAAGGCGTAAAAATATCATTCACTTGAAAAGAAAAGGTGTTTAAACATTAAACACAGAATTTTGAGCGGTTTCTACATGTGCTGTTAAAATTTGAGATCATTTGAATGAGAATTAGTAAAATTATTACATAACGAAATTATATCAATTTTTCTAGAACACCCTATACATCTGAAATGATATAAATTTAAGAAAACTGTATCTATTAAAACCACACATTTCAACTAATAGTTTTATACTTTCACGATCAGGAAATATTACAGTCTAAATATTCTTACAAGTGGTACAAGAGGGTGGGTACATAAAGCTTATGGAATATAAAACAAAATTTGATTTACATGAAATCAAAATAGAAGACAACAGAACAGTATACCTTAATGAAGATAACTTCTCAAAATTCAGTGTGGCTTGTAATTTACTATAATGATTTAAAATTTCTTAAATTTAAGTTTTTTGTGCATCCAAAAAATACATCCTTGTATAATGAATGACTTTTTACTTCCAAAACAAGTTATCATTCATTACACGTGATTTATGATAGCATAGCCAAAAAGTAAGAGGTCTTTCATTACACGAAAGGTCGTCCACTACAGAGTATATACAGTGTATTGAGGGGGAAAATCTTATATTTTAGACAATAGATATTCATATGAAACTCTTGTCTATGAGCCATATTCATAAAAACAAGTCCTAATGTTTGTGTCTAATTTGAGATGTTTTAAGAAAAAAAGAGAAATATATGTGCCAAAAGCAAATATTATGTTGAAAATTTTAAATTGTAAATCAATGTTAATTTCGGGTGTTCAAAGTTTTAGTGTTTGCTTATATACTGTGGTGTAAGTCGAATTCTAAAGTATTTTTTTTTTTTAAATCAACCTATATACATAATTCTTTTGTAATTTCAAAATAAACAGGGCTTAAAATACGCTGAATGAATCCCCTTCACCTCATACCAAAAAAAGGGGGGTCCTGAGTATGACACTAAAATGCATCAAATAGTGAAGTGGGAGATCTGGAGAATGTGGAGTACTCTTTCATTGCCATTACTCCATGGTTCACACTGACTTCAAGGGGTAGTACCTGCTAGCCCTATCGATGGGTCAAATAGATTTGTTTGAAAATTATATGTATTTGATAGGATCGCATGTAAAACTCTTAAGAAACAAGACAAAAAAACGTAAATATGAACATAAAATGAACGCAATTCCCATAGACATAAAATGACCCTAAACAGGTTGAGATGCTTTTAA
Source organism: Sepioteuthis lessoniana (assembly GCA_963585895.1). Lineage (NCBI taxonomy): Eukaryota > Metazoa > Mollusca > Cephalopoda > Myopsida > Loliginidae > Sepioteuthis > Sepioteuthis lessoniana. The sequence goes on from OY757939.1 coordinate 60,338,213, forward strand.
AATCAAACATCTACTGAATGGTTTAACCCTCAAATTTCAAAATTAGTATGATGAATTAATAATTTGGTGACCATAATTCATAAGTTAAATTATACACGAGATTAATGTACAGTATAGATTCATAAATAAATATCCTCTAAATGATTTTTTTATAAATTAATTTTCTTTTAAACCAATGAAAAATTACATAATCGAAGCCGATATTATTTATCACCAAAAATAAAATCGCAGAGATATATATAAAGTGTACTTATTTTTGGATTGCTACATACACGCACACATATATATGGGTGTGTATAAGCCGAGGAAAATAGTCATCTGAAGAGGGTCACAATGACATGAAATAAATTTATAATGGAAACACTAAATTGAAGTTTTTTTCTTCAAATTTATAGTATATATCTTACATAGTTTCAATACTGAAGAGAATAATAATAATATCTGCTTTAATTGTGTGATCTTTCACTAGAAATGATAAAATTTTGGTATTTTTGGTTTGGAAGAATATTTTTTTTATTAAAAAAAAAAAAAAAAAAAAAAAAAATCATAGGTGTCATATTTATTTATAGGCGATAATTTATATACAGTATACTTGCTGACTTATAAGATGCCATGCCACCTCTGTTTTTAAATGCTTTCCAGGTTATTTCTAATTCCATCTCGTCTTAAAACCAAATTGGACAGTCACAGATTTTTATAATTCATCATTAATATATAAGCAGTAATAATGTGATATTTAGTTTAGAGACTAAAAGTGATGCAATGGTTAGAAGGTTAACCTATCTGAATAATATCAACAAAGTATCCATGAATAACACTAACTAACAAAGTTATAAATGTTATAAAAATGTTATATATTTACACAGCTCTTCTACCACAAACGGGATGCAACACAAGGTAAATGTTTAAGCAGAGTAAAGTTAGTTTGATTTCGGAATTTTTCTTCTTCTAGTAGACTGCTTGTCTTACCAAGGCTAAAGAACTCATTCTGCACTACTATTTAAACATAGTAGAGGGGAGAATAGAGGGACTCATGCCTTTCCCAATTGTATTAATGCATAGTGAAATGAAAACTATTCTCCCTCCAGCTATAGGTGAAAAGTAGAGTAGACTGGGCTCTTTAACCTTGGTGTGGCAACCTGTCTAGGAGAAAGAAATATCTGAATTAAAACCTGTAAAACTCTTTAAAAATTGACCTAGAGTCGCATCGTGCTTGTGTGGAGGGGTTGGGTAAATATATACTTACATAAAAATGTGAATTATCAAGAATTCAAAACAAATTAAATCAACAAAATTCTTTGAAAAATATAATCATAAAAGCATTTATTTATCTATTTATAAATATGCTGTTTGTTCTTAAAAAAATATTCAAATGGGAGAAATCATTTGAAAAAACAAATAAAGCCTGCTTTTTTTTTTAAATTCTCCACAAAGTTTCTCTTTTTGATTCCCCCACCCAAATCTTTATGGTGCTCAACTGCTACCAACAGCATGGTTTTGAATACTACCATTTTTTTTTATTCTATGTAATTTCAGCATGATACAGTCAAATAAACAAAGAAATATACTAACACCAGAGATTATATATATGACAGATGTTAAATGCTTCATCCGAAAAATATCTTTAAACAAATAAATAAAATCAAGTGGGGAAAAAAATGAAAATTTCTTAGCATTCTTATAAGGTTGATTGCATTACATTTCAAATTGGACTGACGTCACTGCTGAGTTCGAAAAAAGTTTTTATTTTCAAAAAGATAAATTCTTTGTAATATATTTAATTCCCTCCGCCTCATTTTTATTTAGTGGTGAGTGATTGTGCAGTATTATTTCCACCGGATGCTAAAATAGGGTGGCGGTATCTACCCAGCTTCCAGCCTTACTAGCAATCACAAATCTTTAAAAAAAATTGAATGATACAAAGTCATAGTTTTTATCGTATTTTCAAAGACACTCGTATTATTTAAAAGAAAAAAAAAACTGACACTGGCTTTTATACTATAAGATTGCTTGGATGTAAGGCTTGTCTAGGTTATGCTAGGGTCATTTTCAACTTAAGATTTTTTTTCTGCTTTACATTAGGCCAATCAGAACATAACTCCATTTTAAGTAGAAGAGCATCTGTATTTGTCTAGAGGCAAAAAAAAAAAAAAAAAATCAGTAAATTTTCAAGAGAGTGAATGAGTGCTTTGGGGGTGGTTGAATGGGTAGGGCTAGATCTAGTGAAAAGCAGACGCAACCATTTTTGGAAGGGAGAGAAAAATAGTCAAAGGATGTAAGGAACGAAGAAGACTAGAAATATTTTAGAAGAGGGTGAGGAGGCAAAAACAAGAAGGAATTGGGGCACTTTACATTATTTCACACAGACCCAAAACATATCTGGCAGTTTCTGAGAAATACACTGCTCCATTCAATTTATAGCCCAGGAGAAAAAGGAGTGGGGGTAAACACTAGAGAAATTGTGTGTATACAAATATATACACGTGGTGTGTGTGTGTATGTAAAAAAGAATCTGTAGCAAAGAAGTAATGTGTCTGAGAAGGCTTTGGTTTCTAACATTTGTTAGTTTAGTCTAAGAGAAACTGATTCAATACTAACAGTAGTAAATTGCCTTATAATCCAGTGGCACATGGTGGTTATTGTCACAGGACATGCTACCGTAGTGAATCCACTATTCTGGCATAAGTATTATCAAATATAATGTTAAAAAATACCTTTCCAATACATTTCTATAGTAAAATCCATTCTTATGAATTTCTATAGTAAATCCTGTTCCCATTCATTCTTGTATTAAAACCTTATCGTTATTATCATAGTGTATCATCGTGCTTATTCCAACCACCCTGGTATATTCATGACAAAAAATTCCTCTAGACACTTATATTTATAGAAAAGTACATGTTCTTAACATCCAAATGGAATTTTTTAATAGAGATTTCAAAAATTAAATAGAAAGGGATGCTGATTGACAAAAAAAAAAAATAAATAAATAAAAAATTTAGACAACACAAAACATGTAAATATCAAAGTACAATGTACGCAAGATAGATTGATTTTAATGGCATGTCAATCTAAGATTGCAAAAGAAAAATTATTTAAAAAGAAAAAAATAGATAAGTAGAAGGGATTTCTGACATCTCTCTGTTAAGTCTTGCTATGTTTATAATACAAGCTCTAACTGGAGTAAAAACACAGGGGAGAACGTCTGTACATTTATGCCAAGAAAAAGAAAACTGCCGAAAAATGAATGAAGCTCAATATTAATTATAACGTATGTATTTACCCTAGCCCCCCCACACACACACACCATGTGCAAATTGCAAGACAAGTTTAATTTTAAAGCAGTTTTCTGTCTCCTAGACTGGTTGCCACACCAAGGTTCAAGTGTCCAGTTTGCCTTACTATTTACCCATTGTTGTAAGGAGAATAATTGGATTCATACCTTTCCCATTATTAGTATTATATGAAATGCACACAGCCTCGTCCATAATTTAAACTCAACATGCCTGGTCTATTTTTTACAATAACCGTTACACCAAGAGCGCCTTCAAGCAATAATATAGTAGAAAATTATGACTCATGATGATTTTTTTTCCCTTCTTCTTCACCCCCCTCCACTGCCTGGATTTTCTTATTGATGCCCAGACTGCCTAGGTAGCAGCTAAGGATCAGGTTATAATCCAATTGCTAACCTCTGATTTAATTTAGACAAAGGGAAGATAATATACTTAATAACTGTTCGACTTTACTTAATAGACTAGAATTATAACCAAAGTTGGCGATCTTAGTCAAGAGTGACCCGAAGGCTCCCTTTTCAATAGCTACTACACCAAGGTGTAGGAGAGGGTGCTACTCCTTCCCCTGGATTGCTCCACTTGCATACTTTATAATGCCGAGTGTTAAGCAAGGTAGCATCAAGTACCATTTTTTGAGTCTTTGGTATGACTCGACCTGAGATTGAACCCTGGTCTCCCGGACTATTGGCTAACACTTTACTTATTAGGCCAAGATTAATTATAGTATCATTTTATTATATAATGGTTATAGAAAAATGGACTCAGCAAACCAAGTTCAAATTCTTGACAAGTCTGTTTCATTTTATGCTAATTCTCTAGAGAAAGGTTTAAATATATCTCTTCTCTTTTCAGCTAGGGATAAATAATAGGATAAAATGGGCTTTCTAGCTTTAGTAAAAGAGACCAGTTGGCAGTGGAGTGGTAATGACCAGGAGCTGGAGTTCCACATTGTGTTCATGTTAATTCTAGCAATAAAATGTAGGACCTGGTCTTTCTCTTAGACAACAATGGGGAAAAAACTGCCAGTCTTTCATACAAATTCTTGATATAATGGAGATAACTACAACATCCTAATTAAAATCCTTTACTCCTTGAATGGAAGTATCAATATCGCCAATGATGATGATTACAGCAGGAATCCAATGTAGTTTATGGATTGTCTACTCGTTATATATACTTGTTGTACCTGTACAAATTCCACAGAACTCACAAATATAAACTTATAAGTAACAATACATATTACCAATTAACAGGTGCTGGTAGTATAATAGTTACCGTCATAGGAAATGGATATGGCAAGCAGAGATCGAAACCTGAAAGAAGCTGTTTGCATTTCACATAGCACTAATACCCTTAGAAAAGGAATGAATCCAACCATTCTTTCTCCAACTACAGGAAATAGGAGGACAGAGAGGTATCTTTAACCTTGGTATGACAACCAGTCTAGAAGAAGGAAAACTCTAAATTCAAACCTGTTAAATTCTGCTTAGAAATTGACCGTGTGTCACATCCTACCCGTGCAGAACAAATAAACAGAAAAATTGGAAATTTGGTTTATATGAAATAAGGAGCTCGTTTTTGTAGTCAAATATATTAAATTAGTTAACTTTTTTTAGGTGGCTGTTTTGTTTTTCTTTAAAGTTAATAACATTGCTAGTTTTCGAGAAGTCCAGCTTGATAGTAACCCTATTCAAATTGAGAATGGTATCAACAAAAGTAAATTATTTAAAAAGCAAAATGGTTATCAAAAAATAAGACTCAAAATGAATAAAACTTAGAAAAACTAAGATTGAACCTGAATAACCAGGTTTTTTGTTTAGTTTTGTTATTTTTTTCCCTTTTCTTTTCTTAATAAGTGATTTTAAGGAAAAATATGTAAATTAACTAACTCTAAGAAGAAACAAATTGCTACCGTTGTCAAGTTATATATTCAGAAATTTGTGTGAGGTAAAAGGAAGCAATTATTTCAGCAACACAATTTTATTCAGAATCCATACAAACAGACAGATACAGCAACTTAATATATAATTTAATCTTTTAAATACAGTTGAGATTGTATGTATTTAGTATGAGCACCATAACAGTAAAAAGTAAAATAGGGCTCAATACTTGTTAGGTAGAGTAA
>OY757939.1:60348633-60391133 GCA_963585895.1 Sepioteuthis lessoniana
GGTACAACCTCAGCTGACAGGGCGGGCGCTAATTTTGCTCCCCCTTAACTAGAAGTGCCAGTAAGTTTTCTTTGGTTTTTTATCTTAAATAAAAACATACTCAAAGATCTATGTTTTCAATTTTAAAAAATTACACAAATTTAAAGGGAAAAGAAAAAATTCTTAGATTATTAAATTGAATAATAGACTATGAAATATTTTACACGTTCCGTCCTCCCCTCCCCCTTTCAACACAACGTGTATACATTTAATCTTTTTATGTTCGCCAACAACGTCTAAATTGAACAAAGAATCTAATGTAAGTAGGTTTTCTTAAGAATATTTGTAAGATTTAATAAATAAATAAATAATCTTTTTCTCCACGCCTTCTGGACCGTTTAAAAGTATGCTTGGTTTAAAATAAAGTTGCAATATCTTTCAGTGAATAGTTTTCACATTAGCACACACATACATACAAAAGAAATAATTTACAAGAAAAAAATTAAAATGTGCTTTCTTTATTCTTATTAATTGTTTACCTATTTTATTGTGTACTGCTGCTTTCAGTTTGGTAGTTCACATGGGCGAGAGAAAAAAAAATGAGACTCAAAAATTTATTTAATTTTACTGAATAAGCCTTTGAAGTATGAGCAAGGGAAACAGAACTACAATGTGGGTCATACATTTGATTTCCTTGTATCCCCACCCGCTAACGGATTTAACCAAATATATAACAGGTGATTAAGATCTTGTTGGGTGGTTATACAGGGTGGAGAAGTACGAAGCAAACAATATTATATAATATACAATACGTCTTCTTACTTAAAGGCCCTCTCCAGCAGCATTAAGCTCGACGTTATCACATCTTATATAAAGAATACAGATTGTAATTAGGTGTAAATAAAGAGATACTCTATAATTAGTAGATAATAGTAAGTTACGAAGCTCTTTGCTTCGATGTGGCACAAGGCCGAATTAATGGGGCACCCAATGAGACTCGAACTCACTCGTGTAGGTTTGCTAGTCAAGCTTGCTAACTGTTACACCACCAAAGGTGCCCATAATTAGTAGATAATAGTTATATCGTTCATAGTTGGTTGGTTGTGTTTTAAAGCATATCAACCCTTGCAGGATATTTAATGCCAATTCCTGTTTATGCAAATATATTAAATGTGATTTTTAAACGAATAGTTTGTAGATAACAATTCTCAAACGAGCCAGGGCTCACTTGTTTGCACACAGTTTCAAGTATTGCTATCTAATTCTAATAATTCAATTTAAGTCATTTGTTTGCGTACAATTAAATAGTTTCAAGTATACTAAATGATAAAACATTCCTATTTGACCGATAGATGAGACGAACAGATACTACCACTCCGGGTCAGAGTGGACCAGGAAATAATAGCAGTGAAGTGGTACTCCACATTCTCCAAAGCTCTAGGACTGAAGCCTTCCCATCAGATAGGTAAGACTTCCCCACCATGACATCAAACTGTCTGTAGAGAGGCAGTCTGCGTATTCTACAGCTCCAGCCGACTGACCGGGACGAACGAGAATGCAAACGTTACAAAACTGCTATTTAATAGGTATTGCAATTGACTTCTTTATTCCTATCTTTTTTCCCCCCTTTTAATTTTCAGCTTAATTTCGGTTTCTTACAATCCTTCGCCTAGTCTTTACCCAAGACCTAGAGCGAGGGAAAGTAGATATTGTATGTATTCTATGTTCCATTCATACTCTTGGGTGTTATTTTTCCACTTACATCCATACTACTCTTCTAAGGAGATGAGCAGTTCCACAAAGTACAATTTTATGTATCTCATATAAGCTGAGACTGCCAGGTATCACGTTAATGTGTTTATCTGTCCCTTTCTTGATCATAGCCAGGGTTCACACTCTTACTGGCATGGTAGTAGTTCCTTGACTGATATTATCATCTGTTGGCATCGACATATCAATTAGCACGCATATTTTTTGTGCTTTTTTTTTTAATCATTATTATTATTGAATAGGCACTGACTCGTCAAGATGATTAGACGGCTGTCGAGAAAACACTAATTTTTTTAAGGTGCTCAGCTATGCACATGTCTTCTTTTACATTTTTGAATTTATAAAAAATTAAAAAAAAAAAAAAAAAAAAGCTTTTAATCTCGATACTTTTTAATACACTCCATCTAAAGTTGCAAATTGTACTGGAAGTTGCTTTATTCTCAAAAGCATTTTAACGCTATTGCGCTAACAAAAATCTTACCGCGATGTGCCTTCACTTTGTTGTATTACGGTAATATACAAGCACATAGTGCATGTACATTATAAGATAAAAATTCCACAACCTTATTAAATTTTAGTATTTAATTTCAGCTAGCAAGAGTCTTCAAATACTGATGAGGATCTAAAACACGTTTTACAAAATCAGTAAAGCCAAAATTATATATATATATATATATATATATATATAGCTTGCTCAATATCGGTAACAGAGCATATATAGATCTGTTTAAACTGGGTTAATGATTGCATAGGCAAAAAACCGGCAGTCACTAAGTGCTGTTGATTTTGTGAGTACTCTATACACACAAACTGCACAGGTGTTCAAAATTCAGGCAGCAGATAGAACTACAAATACACACTTAAAATCTTTCATTCCTCGTGTTCTTTTGTCAAGATAAATAAAGTTAATTTTGATTCTCAGAATTTCTTAACACTTCAAACTAATACAGACTCAAGGAACTTGTGTTTCTCCATATAAAGAAATTGAAAGAAAAATATCCGGATTGAAGAGGTCACTACATTCTACTACCATTTTTTTAGTACATTTCAGAAGCTACCCACCCTCTTGTCCGGAAAAAGTGACCATAATCGCACATTCCTTCCGGAGAAAACAACCACACAATTGCCCAGTCAACTGGGGCTGTAAAATACACTGACTGCACCTCTGCAGAGGGGTAAGACCCCCCCCCCTAACGAGTGTCCTGGATATGACACTAAATAATCTGATGGTGAGGTTCAAGCAATGCTGGAGCTTTGGGGAATGCGGACTACCCCTTCATTGCCTTTGCTCCCAGGTCCACTCTGGCCCGGAGTGGTAGCACATGATAAGGGTCATATCTATGGGTTAAATAGAATTAACAGTATACTTATGCTAAAATGAATTCTTTGAGTAAAACTGAATAGCTTGAAATAGAAATGACTTTTACAATTAAACCGTACTTACACTTAAACTGCGTGCTTATGCTTAACTGAACTATTAGAAATAGAACTGATTTTCGACATTAAAACTGTATTTACACTTAACCGAATTGTTACATACAACTGCTTGAATAGTTAGAAATGGAAATATTTTTGACCATTAAACTGTGTACTTATGCTAAACTGAATTGTTTTAAATAGAACAGATTATTTACATAAAATAGATTTGGCGTTAAATAACCTACAAAGGTTGATATGCCATAAAACCCAACCAACCAACAACCCTTTCAAAAGAGTGATCGCTAATGATGTATATTGTATGTATAGGGATTTTTAAAACAAAGCTTTTTTTTAGAGGCACATCGCGTGGTGTAATTGTTAGCAAGCTAGTCTAACAGAACATTGCTAGTGAATTTCTTTCTCACTGGGTGCCACAATAATTACTAGTCTAACAGAACATTGCTAGTGAATCTCTTTCTCACTGGGTGCCACAATAATTACTACTAAGCTTTGCTTAGTTTGGCACAAAGGCCTCAAACTGTTTACAGTACCTACTGTTCGTATTTGGTCACTCACTTAAATACTGGGCAAGATTATCACTGCTTAACTTTATGGAGTAAGCAGGAACCGGTACTTTCAGCGTAATTTGATCTTAGAGCTAATTTTTTTAATTCTTTTCACAGAAAGTCAGAAATATGGGACACCTAGTGAGAATCAAACTCACTATCTGCTAGTCTAGCTCTATAACTGTTACGAAATGTAAATGTGTAAGGATTTTAGACTAAATTCTCAAGATAACTTCTAAGCTTTAATTCATACAGCCCAACAGATACACATTCACAAAAAGTGTCATTGGTCTATCAAAATATCATTCTTAATTTTTAATTATCTTCTTAAAAGGTTTAGTTTCAGACAGGAAGAATTAGAGTGAGCCTTTTGTAAATGGAGGCCCTCCCCGCGAAAAAAAAAACCTGTTGATATCTACAAAGAGGATAAGACTAAGACGTGATTTGAGTAGGAGGTTGAAGGAACAACTTGACAACAACGACATATTTAACGGCTTAGTTGTTGGTTATAGCTACGGGCGAATGAAGCTATTATCATTTTTTAAAAAGCAAATCAACTTCAATGAATGCTCCCTTTCACGGGATTATAAGCAAAATGGCGGAATGGAGAAATAAATAAATAAATAAACGAAAGATAGCCGAGAAAAAGAAAAGTGAAATGTTTTTAATTTGTAGTCGGCTTGAGAAAGCAGATTATGTAAATGTAAGACATGCCCCTTAGGAAAAATCAGGTACCACTTACAACTCATTTTACTTCCCTTACATAATTTAAACGAATACTGTAATCGGTCTCAATATTTGACATCTATATGTATTATGGGACACCCAAAATAAACATATTTACAATGTATTGCAGGCGCTCGAGGTATAATAGTTATCGTGGTAAAAAATGGATACAGCAATTAGAGTTCAAATCCTCGACTAGACTGTTGGCATTTCACATCGCGTTAATACCCTTGGGAAAGGTATTAAGTAAGCTATGGGTTAAATAGTCGGGCAGACTGGGCTCTTTAACCTTGATACAATGACTGGTCTACGAGAAAAAAACTCTAAATTCAAACCTGTTAAAATTGACCTTGTGACGTATCCTGCTCGTGTGACAGGGGTTGGTAACTACACATTGCAAATATATCTTAAGTTTTTGTTCAAGTTAAAATATTATATATAAACTTAACTGTAAGTAAAAAAATTAAAAAAAAATTAACATTTCTTAAGGTGGGAAGCACAAGGATATAAACAATTGGAGGAAAGAAGTTATGAACAATACATATTAAAAAGAGGAAATATAAAACCATAAACGGTGATTGTACAGAATAGCCCACCCATGAATTTTTTTTTTCTATAATTATATAGAAATGCAATACTTAATTTCACCATCTATATAAAATTAACTTTTTTGCTTAATTTTTTTTTTAACTAAGCAATTAAATCACAAAATTACGCCTTCAACCAGGTACAATTTAATAATCAACCATATGGCATAAGTTTTTCCTGAACTAAATCATTAAAGTGTCGAGGTTTAGCTTTACCTGATAGGCATCTAGTTACTTTAGTACTCAACTGTAACTGTCCCAGTTAGAAAAAAAAAAAAATATATATATATATATATATATAAACTTACTGTAAATTGTAGCGTACAAGTCGACGTTTTAAGTCAGAAAAAATCTCTACAAAACTAGGAGTCGACTTATACGGCAGTGCTATACCGCAGAGACCAACCAGTGGAAAAGAACGCCTAACAATTGATATACACTACGTACAGTAAGTACAGTAGACTGCCACAAACAACTCCAATTTAAATATGTTTACCTTAGTAACACAGAGATTAATATAAAATAATAAAACAGTAAGACAAATTAAGTCCTATATTACCCGTATATCACAGGACGTTTCCAACAGCTGGTGTACTGACTGTAAACACTAACTGGAACGTCACAGCACCCAAGCAACCAATCAGATAACTACGGTATGTTGTTTATCTGCGCAATTACATGATGGCACAATAGATAGTTAATTAATTTCATGATAGAGAAAGAGATTGTGAATATAAGCTCTCATGTGTAAGATTTGTAAGCTTCATATATGACTGATGAAATTCCGATTTCAGAAAAAATTACGTACCCAAACACCACTGGAGTAATGACACTTTCAGATATAATAGTAGTTATGCTTTTGCTACAGGTGATCATAACCTATCCTCATTTAGGTCTACTAGGTACGTTTCGGTCTACCAGTAGCTTGCTTTATGTTTTGGGGGTCGACCGATATAACAGGTATAGGGTCTAACTCAGAATGTTGAGCTAAAAATCTTGAGGTCGATTTATGCCAGGTCGACTTGTTTGCCGGAATTTACAGTAATCTTATATGGATGGTGAGTATAAGAATAATTTTCTGTATAATTTTCCTGTACATTACCAAACAATTTAATAGATGGCCTATTCTGGAAAAGTACCATAAAATTCTATAAATAGCATTAGGCTATAAATAAACCTTAATGGCCACTGAAGGTGTCCTTTAAATATGACTATTATATACATAAATATGTATTTATATATACAAAACATACACACATTCATTGATATATATATATATATATATATATATATATATATATATATATATATATATATATATATATACACACACACACACACACACACAAACAAACACAGAGACAAAAATACACGATTACAGGTGTATCAGGTATTTAGTAATGAATAAATGTATCCATATTTACCGACCCTTCCGCTCGGGCAGGATATGACACAAGGTCAATTTTTAAGCGGAGTTTACCAGTTTTGAATTCAGAGTTTTCCTTCTCCTAGACTAGTTGCCTCACCAAGGCTGAAGAACCTAGTCTGCCCTACTATTTTACCCATAGCTGGAGGGAGAATAATTGGATTCATACCTTTCCCAAGGGTATTAGTGCAATGTGAAATGCAATCAGTCTCGTCCAGGATTTGAACTCGTGTCACCGTGTCCATTTCCTACGACGATAATAATTACACCACTGTAACTGACTGGCTTTTGTAGTCTATTATAGATTCAAATCAATGTTAAGGAAAACGTTGGAAAGAAATTTTATAATTTTTTAAAAAAATGAGATGAGGTAAAATGATATAGGGGAGGTAATTCTAAGTGTGTGTGTGTATTTTTAATAGATTCTGCGATCATTAAGTAAACAGCACTGATGAGAAATACATAATCAGTTTCCAACTGGATTTGAACCAGCAACAGTACAAAACTTGAATAAATAAAATACGATTATCAACAATTGTATAATGACAGTGTTATAAGAAAAAGCTATAAAATTAAAACGAAAAAATATATTAGTTCCAGAATGCATTGCGTGTGTGTGCGTCAGAGTGAGTGAGTGAATGTATGTGTGTGTGCGACGGCGCGCATGTTTTAAATGGTAGAGGCCCACGTGGAGTATGGTTATCACCGTAGAAAGTGGACTAGGCTACTTAGTTCAAATCCTGCATTTCACATAGCGCTAATATCCTTGGGGGATGGTGTGCATCCAAATGACCAAACCAGGTTACGAGACCAATAAATCACCGTGACTGCCCTGGAAAATGCCCATACCAACACACATAAATTTCACCACCCTCAAATTAGTTTCCGAATCGATTTGAACGTGCAGCTTTAGAAAATTCGAATGACATCAGTTGGTTAGGTTTTATACCGCTTCAACAGTAAGGCACCTTGTCTCGGTCAAAAAGGGACCCAAAAATAAGGTATGCCAGTTCAAACATTGTTAGAAGTTGTTCTTCTAATTCATGTGACTCGTTTAACAATCAGAATATAAATAAAAGTTAAATTTACAATAAGTGAAACCGATTGGCTTTCATGTTCTAATTAGTAAGACAGCTGTTATCTGAAAGGCAAGATCCTCAAGCTAAGGAAAGAAACTTTGCATTTTGCCAGAAGGTTGGTCTTTGCTCCTAATCCATGTTCATTATTAACAATTCTATAACAAGTCTAAGAGTTGTGATAAAAAGCCACAATATATATATATATATATATATATATATATATAAAGAATGTAAAATTTTAAAAAGTTTATTAGTTCCAAAATGCACTTTTAGTTTGCGTGTGTGTTTTTAAAAATCACTGACTGGACACATAAAATAGAATTAGAATAAATCTTTTTTTTTTTCTTAAGACAAAGTCCATTGCTTTAGGACATCTGCACTTAATGTTAAAGGTTTTTAACACAAATTAGATAATCATTGTGAAACTAGCAGTTTTTTTTTTCTTTTCTTTAAAATGAGTAAACAATCAATGACAATATAACAAAATTAGTTCTTTTTACCTTTTTTTCCCCCATTCTCCTATTACATAGACTTGTTATAATATAAGCGCGCACGCACGCACGCACACACATTTTAAAATTAGGCTAAGAAGCAATATATTCATTAAACGGGAGCAATTCTGCATGGTATAATGGTTAGCATGGTCTAACTGAGTCAAATGTTTCGTAATATTTTGGTAACGTGAGGCACAATTAGACAGCTTCGGATGCTTTTGCGAAGGTCATGAAGTTAACAAAAAACATTGGAGTGTGAGATACCGAGCTCACTTGATATCCTCCGATTGCTTCTCACTATATTTACCTCTATGGCAATCCATACTTTAAGGCTTGCCTGATTGAGTTTCTTCCAACCCGTGCAAAATTCCTTGAACCATCTGGTTACTGTATTGTGATCAATTCTGCCATCATCTTTCACACAACAAATGTTTTTGGTTGTTTCTTCCATGTTATAGACCAGTTCAAACCCCATAAGACATAATTTTCAGAATTAGACTAAATTGCACATTCATCTGTACAGCTTTCAAATCACTCATGGAGAGAAGCAATGACAACCTAACAGCACACACCAACTACCATGATACTTGTAACGTTACGCCCCCTCGCCCCCACACACGTTAACTTTCTTCTAACCATGTCACTTCTTACGGCCGGCCAGTGATAAACTAGTGGTTCGAGGCGGGTAACGCACATTTCTTGCCACCACAAGAATACGATCGGGGGGGGGGGACAGGAGAAAATAAAACAGACGAACAAACACGAACAATGCTTGGGGTTAACTCAATAGCAAAAAGAGGAGTTATGCAACACTACATGCATATGGGGACTAGCGCTAGCGTGGGTTACTAGCGAAAATTCCACAAGCACTGGAATGCCGACATCTTTTGACTCAATCTTCTTCGCTGTGGCTGGACCCTCTCTTCTCTGCTACTGTCTCCGGAGTCCGGTGTTGACTGCCCCTGTCCGTGGTTCCACGCCAACTCTCTGCTGTCCAGTCGCCAACTCCTCTCCTCCGGGTCCCGTCGTCAACTCTCTTTCGCGTCCCCTTACCACTTCCGGATACGGCGAGATTTCAGGTCCAAAAATCCTTTGTCTGGTTTCGCGCCGAAACAGACAAAGGAATCGTCTGCTCAGGCCACCCATATAGTGCTACAACTAACAACTTCAGCAGCAACTTACCACTGCTTGAATTGCTTTGGCCACATTATATATGCATCGTGAACTAGCATGTACCAAAATATGGCAAAACGTTTGACTCACCCTAACACTACTGAGTAGGGAGTTTGACTCTCATTGAGCAAGTGTACCATACTTCTGTTGTGTTAAACTAAATTAAGTAAATGCCAACATTTATTAAACAAAAGACACAAATTAGTCTCACTGATCATATACTGAGTAATGAGTTTGTTTCTCAGTGAAGATCTCATATTTCGAGCTTAGAGCTAAAGTTTGCAAAATAATTGGCACGTGGTATAGATAAGTTTTAAAAGATTCTAACCGTTAAGGTGCCACCGAGTGTAATTGACAGGTAATGACCCAAGATTATTTGAATGTTTGGCTTTCATTGGGCGAGAAAGTCATGTGACCAAGCAGTCATAGAAAAGTTAGATTTTAGTCAAGAATCAGTTAAACGAAAACAGTTGAAGGCTTCACATCAATTTTCACATATGGCCCTACAACTAGCTCCCAGTATTCATGAACAAGATGTATAAAAAAAAAAAAGTTGTCGACGAAAAATAAAGTTATATGCACATAAAAATGTTGTCTTGTTATTCATCCCAGTAAAATAGCATGAGGTCTCAAGAGCAACAAACGACATGATGAGATGACAAACGAGTGTTTGTTCATTTACTTTTCTTCAACACCCACTGTTAAAATTGATAGAAATAAAGTACAGGGCTCATTCCATGAATAAAGTGAAAAATAAATGAATAGTGAATATATAATTCTTTATCTTTAATAAATTTCTATTATTTATTAAGTGCTCCTTGTACAGGATAGCATGTAAAAATATAGACATTGATCGCATATAAATCCACTTTTAAAAATGGCTGAACAATACTGGTCAAATCCTGGAGGAGGGTGTTTGCATTTCACTTCGTTCTAACGCCTTTGGGAAAAGTATAACAATCTCCACCCGCCCAACTCTGTTGGTAGCTTGCTGACATTCATTCCAACAGAAAATCACATTTTCTAGATTTAGAATCAAATCAATCTTTGTACAGTCCCGAGTGGGCTTTTTTTATTTATAGAAAGCACCTAAGTGATGTACTCCTATGGACCCCCACATATGGCCGGGCAAAAGCAGGACGACCAGCTCGAACATACATACAGCAGCTATGTGAGGATACGGGATGTAGCCCTGAAGACCTGCCATGATGATGATGATCCTTTGAACTAATGCTTTTGGGAAAGGCATGAATCCATCTATTCTTCCTCCAACTATAGGTAAAGAGTAGGGCACACTTGACTCTTTAGCCTTGATAAGGCAAATCAGTCTAGGAGATAGAAAATTCTGAACACAAACCAGCTGTCCTCCACTAAATTTGATGACATGTAAGACTCCACTGAATCTAATATGTGAATGTTTAATATTTGGTGGGCTTTATTTTATAATACTCTTATGAGTTCATCAACCCCCAACATTTTACTTTTTTTTTTCCACAATAAAATATGGATAAAAAATCTTATGTTTATGCAATCACTACACTTAGCTTTATCTAATAATACTATAATATTGAATATAGTGGGAGGGGAGTTTTATATGCCATCAAATATGATAAGTCTAAATAATCCTAAAGTCTTTACACTATTATTATCTTAAGCTTTTATCTTATAGAAGCATCAACAAACGATAAATTGATTAGACATCCTATTCCCAACATTCTTTTACCATAAAAATATTAATTCAAGGTTACAATCAAGTTATACTTCAAGCAACAGTTTTCACAAGATCAACAAAGTTAAGCATTGAAAAATGTGTTCAGTTCTGAGGAGGGTAACCACTTCAAAATATCAGGTATTGCAAATAACTTGAGGCCTGGGTGCAAGATGAAGTAAACCTTAGTAAATTCTAAGCTTTTATTTCTTTGGAATTTTTTGTATTACAAAAACTTTATTTTTATGCAATGAATTAGTGAAATAACTATTATATACTTAATTAGTGTCTCCATCTCAGTGGTTTTTATAGCCACAATGTCTCAGCCTTCTCTAGGTTGGTAACTTTTTGAAAATTTCAAACCAAACCCTTAATTCAATCCACAAATTTAGATTGTTCTCATTTCATTATGTGTACTTAACTAGGAAGAATTAAGATATCCTCTAACTCATTCTTCTAATGTCACTTGTCTGTCTCTGAAGCAGAGCATTTAAATTTCTCTACACAACCAAAAACAGAGATTGAAAAATAAACAAGTAATTAGATATACTTAAACAAGTGTTCAAATCCTTGATGATGATGGGGTTTGTTTTTTGTTTTGTTTTTTTTTTTAGGGGGGGGTCACTTAGTGCATATGGCCTTTGGTTGGTTGTTTTAAGGTGTATCAACCCTTCTTTGGTCATTTAATGCTGAATTAAATAATTTTGATAAAAATTTCAAACAATTCAGTTCAGTATAAGTACAGTTTTTTGTTTACACAAAGCTAAAAGTCAAAATAGTTCTATTTCAAATAATTCAGTTTAACATAAGTACATAGATGTAAAAACAGTTAATTCCATACAATTCAATTTAGTGTAATTACAGTTCTATTTGACCCATAGATAGAACCCTATCAGGTGCAACCACTCCAGACCACTTGTTGGGAGAGTCTTACCCCTCTGCAGAGAAGCAGTTGGTGTATTCTACAGCCCTGGCCAATGGGGCAAATGGCCATAGAAGAGATATGAATCCATCTTTTCTCCTCTCAGCAATGGCTAAATAGTAGAGTAAACTTGGCTCTTTAGCTTTGATATGGCAACCAGTCTAGAAGAAAAGCTCTGAATTCAAACAAACTTTACTCCACTTAAACATTGACCTTGTTTTACATCCTGACCATTGGCAGATAGACTGGATAAATACATCTCATAATAATATCTCACCATCATGAACCAATGTTTGTGATCAATTTGCTTAGAAATCTTAGTTTAAAAAAAAAAAAAAAGAAGACAC
The DNA here is from genome assembly GCA_963585895.1 of Sepioteuthis lessoniana. Taxonomy (NCBI): domain Eukaryota; kingdom Metazoa; phylum Mollusca; class Cephalopoda; order Myopsida; family Loliginidae; genus Sepioteuthis; species Sepioteuthis lessoniana. The sequence goes on from OY757939.1 coordinate 60,360,830, forward strand.
AAAATCATTGAGGATTAAACTCTTACACTAGCAATAGTCTGTGAGATTGTCTTGTTAGGTACTACATTTTCAGTACTATGTATATTTTCCTGATATCTTAAACACAATAAATATTTTGGAAGAAAGAGAGGCAGTCTTGTTGGAATCACTTCAGAGTCAAACATATCATAAGGAACATGACTTGGCACCATATAGGGAGGGCTGCTTTTAAGCGAAATAAATTCGTTCAAATTGGGCCCCATGCACACGTGAAAGAAGTTTTTCAAAACTCAAACTTTTTAAAACTAAGTTACAGTCAACAATTTCACAAGAGAAACTAAATAATTTGAAAATGATATAAAAAAAGACTCATCAACTTTAAAGTAATTTTGTAGAGTCAAGGACTCCATTAACAATTTTTTAATTGCGCCCTGCACTTCTTAGTACCGGCCCTGCATAGAGGAGTATGGTTAACACTGCTTGGTACATGATGATCTTTGTAGGAGTTGGGTTAATATATTTTTTAACCAATGCTTTTATGCACCAGGCCATGTGTCTTGAAAGTACAACCACCAAAATGAGGATACTTGTCTAAATACATCAATGAATAATAAGTCATCTTACAAATTCAGAAAGAATAACTGAAAACAGTTTTTTTTTCTATTAAAATCATACATGAAGACATGCAGACAGCATGAATTCCCTTGATCCTCACTCTCCATCCCTATCAGTTTTGGCAAGTCCTCTAGATAGCATTTAATGTATGCACAGAGCTGATGAATGCAAGTTTTTGCTGGATGGCTAACACTAGTGTGTCCATGAGTAGATGTACGGTTAGAGTGTTTGCCAATAGCCTGGGAGACTGGAGTTCAATCCCAAGTCAAGTCATACCAAAGACTCAAAATTTGATACTTGATGCCTTCTTACTTAACATTCAGCATTATAAGTTGTGGATGAAGGGTAAGTGGAGCAATCCAAGGAAAGAAGAAGTGCTTTTCCTTACAACCCAGTGTAATAGCTATTGAAAAGGAAACCTTTAGGTTGCCCTCGACTATGGTCAACCAACAATTGTGTGTATGTGTGTGTGTGAAACACATGTTCAAGTATATCATTCGACAAATTCAGCTGAATTTCAACTGAAGAAAATTTGCATTTTCACAAAATGTTTTATTAATTTTACCGACATTCTCATTAGTTCTCCTTTGAAAATTATTGCTTCACATATAAACCATATTTTCAAAAAAGTTTTATATAATTTCATTAAAAACCACAGGAAACTAATTTGAATCTTTTGATCTCAAAGCCATTTCAATATGTTTCTGCTATAAAATAGCATTTATTTGGAGGGAGCATACTCATAAAAAAAAAATTTATGCATTTATATTTAAGAAAAAAAAAAAAAAATTAGGTCTTTTGCTTCTTTGAATTTGAGTGGGTGTTTGAACTTCTAATCCAGAGTCCATGAGTTTGTGTATATGCATGTATGTTTGTTTGTTTTATATATATATATATATATATATATATATATATATATATATATATATACACACATACACACACACATGCATAAAGCCATAACCCAACAAAACCTGACTCAGTCAACTTGGGGCTGAAGAATACATCGACTGCATTTCAACAGTGGGGTAAGACTACCCCAATGAGTGTCCTGATATGACACTAAACAATCTGATGCTGAGGCTCCAGTAACACTAGAGCTTTGGGGAATGCGGAGTACCTCTTCATTGCCATCACTCCCAAGTCTACTCTGGCCCAGAGTGGTCAGACCTGATATGGTCCTATCTACAAGTCAAATAGAACTGTTTGATATCTTAATCATACTTATGTGAAACTGAATTGTTTGAAATAGAACTTTGATCATTTAATTGTGTGTAAACAAATGACTGAGGCTTAATTGAACTGTTAATGATACAGACCAATACTTGGAAAACATTAAATTGTGTGCAAACAAATGATTCATAGTAAATAGAATTATTCGTATTAGATAGAAATAAGTGAAACCATATAACTGTGTGGAGAAAAAAAAAAAAAAAAAAAAAAAAAAGGTGCTCAGGCTTGTTTAAAAATGTTATCTACAAAATGTGTTTAGAAATCATATATTTAATACATATGTATTAAGAAGATTTGACATGGATTTACCTAAAATGGTTGATATGCCATAAAACCAAACCAACAAAACAAGCACATCACAAATGAGATTTCAACTCACACATCACTAATCAGATTCCTTCTCTCCCTCCTAAATAGATGAATCACTATCATGACAAATTGCTGTTTTAAACAGAAGTAGTTTATAGATCATCTAGTGGGTATATTAGTGTGTATATATAAATACACAAATTTTCTAAAAAAAATTAAAGAATATGAGATATCCTCACAAGAATGGATATCAAAAGGAGGAGAATCTAATCACTGACAGGTTGTGACATCATATCAAAGCTTTATAACTAATATACAAAATGAATGGGAAACCTTATTGACAAGGAATTAAACATTTTCAATAATGTATGTATTGATTAACTGATATACATAAACCATAGTACCTGCATTTCATGACATATGTGTGTGTGTATATATATATATATATATATATATATAAGTAAGTAAAGTTGGCGACCATAGTCGAGGGTAACCCGAAGGTTCCCTTTTCGATAGCTACTACACCAAGGTGTAGGGGAGGGCGCTACTCCTTCCCTGGATTGCTCTACTTTACCCTTGATCCGTACCTTATAATGCTGAGTGTTAAGCAAGGAGGTATCAAGTACCATTTTTTGAGTCTTTGGTATGACTCGACCTGGGATTGAACCCAGGTCTCCCGGGCCATTGGCGAACACTCTAACCCCTAGGCCAATGTCCGGTATGATATATATATATATATATATATATATATATATATATATATATACATACACACACACACACACACCACACACACAAGGGTCAGCGGAAATGTTCCAAGGCTGACCAAAATACTCTCATGGAATATGACGAGGTGAAGTTTATTTTCTAACAATCCCCCATCATCATCCATGGACTTCTTCCATATATTCTATTTGAATAATACACATACATTACAAGAAAATATGTTTATAAATACCTTAATATTATTGAATACATAAATGCATGCTTGCACACCCCAGTCATATACAAAGGATTTGAGGAATTTAACTTTCGTTCCTGTGGTTAGTTAGGTCTTATGGCATATCAACTATTGTAGGTTATCTAATGCCAAATCCATTTTTACAGAAATAATCAGTTCTATTTCAAACAATTCAGTTAAGCAAGAGTACACAGTTTAATTGTCAAAAAACATTTCTATTTCAAGCTATTCAGTTTAGTCCATCAGTTCTAATTGAAACAATTCAGTTTAGCCTAAGCACAGTTTCAATGTCAAAAACAATTCCTTTCAAACAATTCAGTTTAGCCTAAGTACAGTTTCAATGTCAAAAACAGTTCCTTTCAAACAATTCAGTTTAGCCTAAGTATGCAGTTTAGTTCTATTTGACCCATAGATAGGACCCTACCAGGTGCTACCACTACAATCCAGAGTGGAGCTGGGAGCAATGGCAATGAAGGGGTACTCTGCATTCCCCAAAGCTCCAGCATTACTGGAACCTCACTGTCAAATTGTTTAGTGTCATATTCAGGACACTCGTTGGGTGAGTCTTACCCCTCTGCAGAGCAGTGGGTGTATTCTACAGCCCCAGCCAACATGGCAATCATTCCTGTGGATATGTATATAAGCAAACACACATTAACAGTAGTACCTGTGCTTCACTGTAATAGTTTTCTTATATTTATGACAGGCTTTCAGTTTGCAATCATGTCCTCCTTCACAAAAAAGACCCTGACTGATTTAAGTTTCAGTCTTTTGTATACAAATACCACTCCTATAATAGAATATGTGTGGTACTATATGAAAATGAAGACAGTTAATCAATTTTTGAGTCTAGGTGTGGGTGTTTATGTTTTTGCTTTCATCACAATTCATTCTTAATTTCCTGTCTGTTTACTCATGCATCTGTAGACACATTTTTTTAAAGCAATGAAGAAGCTTAAACATCAACATATATTACAAATTGTACTCCTTCATTAAAACTTAAAATCAAGAAGACTTTTTGGCTTTCTGATACATAATCAATAGTTTTGTGTATACATGTTATATGAAAAAAATAAAATTACAAACAAATAACAAAAGGAGAGTTATTTATTAAACTCAACTTTTTAAAATCATTATGAAAACTAGATATTCTATAACTGTCTTATTAATGATTTAATATGATGTATACCATTTGAGTGGTAACCTGCATGGAGATTCACATCACAAATCATTTCTACAATGATATTGTTAAATAGGTGTATGTGTGTGTATATATATATATATATATATATATATATACACACACACACCTATTTAACAATATTATGTGAATTACAATATGTATATGCTCCCCTACCCCCGTAGGGTTGGGCTCTCTAGTGAATGAAGTAATCGCGTTGCCATTAGCGTATATCCAAGGCTCTTCATATGAATTGAGCTCTCGGTAGCCATTAAGCATATGTATGTAAACAATAGTAATTGTGATTCATAACCATTTAAAATTTACTTCGCTGATGCTGGTTTCCTCGTGGCTGAGGGGTAGAGTCTTGAATTGGTGTTTGAGTCAACCGGGTTTCGATTCCAGCAACAGGAATCTAGTATGTCTAGCCACACTGATGAGTTCTGATAGAACAAAGCAGATCTGTCTGTGGATGACTATATATATATATATATATATATATATATATATATATATATACACACACACACATCCCAAGAAAAAAACTGTAAATAAATACCTTTATGTAAAAAGTCAAGTTGGCAACCTTAGTCAAGAGTGACCCGAAGGCTCCCTTTTCAATAGCTACTACACTGAGGTGTAAGGAGAGGGCGCTACTCCATTACCTGGATTGCTCCACTTTACCCTTGATCCTTACCTTATAAAGCTGAGTGTTAATCAAGGCGCCATCAAGTATCATTTTTTGCATCTTTGGTATAACTACTTGGGATTGATCCCCGGTCTCCTGGACCATTGGCAAACACTCTACTCATTAGGCCAATTGCCTTAATGTAAATACTAAAATTCTAAAACAAATGTCATGGATCAAGTTAAAAATTTAAAACAATAGAAATTTCCTAGCTTCCAATCATTAAAGTCTTGTTATGGGATAAATGCATCCCAAGAAATTCTATTGATATTATGATATCACAGTCTAACACGTTAGCCAATATACCATGAGGACGCCCTTTCTGTTAACAATACAAGCTGTAAATTTCTGTAAATAAACCTACTTGTTTGTTAGATAATAGAATTGGAAACTGGATCTGAAGAGAACTTATCTTAATGAATTCATGGGATCTTCAACAAGAAAATGTATGAAAAAAAACAAAAATTTTTATCTAACTTCTAGTAGGATAATTAAGTATAAAGAATTATCAGTGAATAGGACAATCTTTTTAATTTCTGTAAATAATCCCAGTTGTTTATCATATGACAATATTCTCAGAACATTTGTGTTTCACTCCTAATATTCTTTGTATTTAAATTCTCATGAACACATTGATATTAAGAATATAAATAAATATTCTACTATAGAAATACATTATAAATTTTTAACATCCAAATGCATATAAAAATTATTTTACTATAGAAATTACAATCATAGAATAATAGGTTTTTTAGTGGATAGCCGTAGTGGCTAATGTGCTAGACAGTGATGTTATCGGGAGTTCAAACTCGAGTCACACTATTATGTTCCCTTTCAGACTAATACTTTTAGGAAAGGTATCAACATCTTATTACCCAGTTAGCTGGGGCTGTAGAATACGGTGACTGCACCTCTGCAGAGGAGCAACCCCCTCCAACGAGTGTCCTGGATATGACACTAAACAATCTGATGGTGAGGTTCCGGGAATATGGAGTACCCCTTCATTGCCATTGCTCCCAGCTCCACTCTGGCCCAGAATGGTAGCCCCCTGATAGGGCCCTATCTATGGGTTAAATAGAATACTTATGCTAAACTGAATTGTTTGAATTAGAACTGTTTGACTAAACTGAATAGCTTGAAATAGAAATGTTTTTGACAATTAAACTGTACTTACATTTAAACTGCGTGCTTATGCTAAACTGGATTGTTTGAAAATAAACTGTTTTTGACATTGAACTGTACTTACATTAAACTGAATTGTTTAATATAGAACTGTTTTGACATTTAAATGTGTGTAAACAGAATCTGTACTTAGCTGAATTAGAACTGTTTGAAAAACTGAAAAGCTTGAAATAGAAATGTTTTTGACAATTAAACTGTGTACTCATGCTAAACTGAATTATTTGAAATAGAACTATTTTCATAAAAATGGATTTGGCATTAAATAACCTACAAAGGTTGATATGCCATAAACCCAAACAACAACTGCCTCCTTATCCCACCAGCTATGTAATAAATAGTGCTACTACTCTTATTCCCCAAGGATGACTTTGACATTAAATAACTCATGAAGGTTGATATACCATCAAACTAAGACACTAACAAATTATTTTATAAGAGAAATGTATTACAAATTATTTCCAATCTCTTTTATATCAATCCTAAAAAATATTTTTTTTCAATATCTTCTTGGTACCTATAATACTATAATCCAAAAATTTTGACCAATCTATTTAACAACTTTCTTCAGATATACTGCCTATACAGAAAGAGACAGAAGCAGTGCAAAGCAAAATTTCTACACCTGAAGAAGATTATAGAATAGAATGGTCAAAACATGAGGTTAGTATCAAAGGTATTTAATTGCACCCCCCATCACAAAAAAAAACCCCAACTATAATATAAATGACTGTTTATATATTGATAGTCCACTTGAAGTATGTACAATGGATAGGCTAAAACATTTAGCATGCTTCAGGCTATGTGGCAAATATAGAAGTTATCCAATTAACTATCAAGTCAGATATAACAAAGTCATTTTATAATGTGGCGCATGAGGCGGGGTCTACACACACACACACAAATAGAGACTGGTGTCATGTGTGGCCATCACAAAAAAATGCTTGATATCCTCGATATTCCCCACCTTGGAGCACCTCAGGCACCAAGAAATAAAGTTTGCCCAGATAAGCAGATATTGGGAGGAAAGGCCGCTGGAAGCAAGCTAATATTTTTTTCACCCATCTGGCACAGTTGTTGTGCTAGGTAGTTTTAGATCAGACGTGAACAAAGAGTGGTCCACAGTGCTTTCTGAATGGCCAATCTAAGACTTCAGTTTTTATAGAAAAGATCTTCTTATGAAAGAGATAAAAAAAAAATAAAAATCACCTTTTCCTTATTTCTAAGGCAGATGCTAAAACCTATGGTCTTCTGTAGTAAAAATGGTTGAAGTAACTTCAAAATAGAATTACCTTGAATATTTCTATTAACACCGCACAAGGCACCAACTATACGGCCACCTGCCTCCCATCATGAAAACTATCCAAGTTAGACGAACCAGACATGCAGGACATTGCTGGAGAAGCAAGGATGAGCTCATAAGTGATGTACTCCTATGGACCCCCGCATATGGCCAAGCAAAAGCAGGACGACCAGCTCGAACATACATACAGCAGCTATGTGAGGATATGTGATGTAGTCCTGAAGACCTACCAGAGGCAATGAATGATAGGGAGAAGTAGCGAGAGAGGGTCAGGGATATCCGTGCTAGCGGCACGACATGATGATGATGGCCCAACTAACTATGGGCCATACTTTATGCAGCCTACTTCTCAAAAAAGTTTACCCATGCTTAGTTTAGATAAACTAAACTAAGTGAAACTAATCAGCAGTACTTATTAAGTCACGATAAAAGCATCAGTTCCCACAAAGTTAAGCAATGATGAGACTGCTTGTTACTTAGATGGGTGATCAGAACCCATGACAAAAATGAATAAAGATTGAAACATTTCCTTCCAAGTCTTCTGGTCATTCAACACAAATTAATAAATTAGAGGGAAATTTGTATATAAGTATCTGTTTCTTTGTTTAATGGCATATCAACCTTCATTAGTTATCTAATGCTAAAGCCATCCTTGTAGAGGAACAGTAATGGTAATATTTAACCCATTGTTAGGGGAATAAGAAAGTTCATAGCATTCCCAATTGCATTATTCTAAAAATGAATGTAATACCAAGACTGGAGTTCAAAATCACTTACTACAATGTCACAATCCAGCATGTTAGCCATGATGCCATAGGGAATCTCTCCTATATAGGTATGAGGTAGTGGGTTTGGTTTTACTATTTGCAAAGCTTTGCTTGGTCTAACAATTAGGCCTCATTGCTTGCAGTACCTGTTATTATAAAGGGGTTCTCTATCAGGGTAAGCAGTAAGTTATCACTGGTTAACTTAACAAAATCACCTGCTCCTACTAGATCAATTATCACTTCATCGAAAGTAAAAAGTAAGTAAAGTTGGCGACCTTAGTCGAGGGTGACCCAAAGGCTCCCTTTTCAATAATTACTACAACAAGGTATAGAGGAGGGTGCTATTCCATTCCCTTAATTACTCCATTTTACCCTTAATTCTTACCATGTAATACCGAGTGTTAAGCAAGGCAGCATCAAGTACCATTTTTTAAGTCTTTGGTATGACTCAACCTGGGATTGAACCTTGGTCTCCTGTGCCATTGGCAAACACACTGCTCATTAGGCCAAAACTAAACCATCACCATTTAGGGTGAAGCATGCCATCAGCAAATTTTCTATTAGTCAAAGCACAATCAAAACTACTCTTTTGTATTTCTTTAAATGCTTTAGTTGTGGAATAGGAGGAACATTCCCACAAGATAGACTAGTCTAAAAACTATTTAAAATAGTTACTCTCTCAGTCTTGAGCAAGCACTAACTACTAACGGTTATTTACAGTAGTCAGCGTACTCAACCATGTACTATATTCTCTCCAAAATAAAATACCTCTTATTTCTACATGTGTGTTAACCTCACATATTTCACGACAACAGATTTCCATGTCCTCAAATCCTACTTATTTTCAGTTTAGGAAACCAGAAAAAGTAGCATATAGCCGATGTTTGGTGTTTATGGCACTCAAAAATAATATCTTGTATCTATTTCCATAGAAAATATAAAGATACAAGGAACACAATAACAGCTTAGATAGAGTAAATTTTCAGCAACAAACTAATTATAGCACAAACATTATGATGGGTATATATTTTCATAAACATACTAGGTTGTCTACATTTTTGTGGGTTGAAACCATACTCAAAATGTATGGATGTAGCTGAGAGAAAGAGGTTACTTGAACCCCTTTCCAAACTCCCAAGAGAAGGGAGTCCCTCCTACCACCACTACCACAAAAAAAAACTTTATAAATAGTAATTAACCTTCAGCATTTCGAGTGACATTATACAATAACAAATAATAGAAGATGGTCCACTAGGAGTAAAGCTCTTTGGCTCCCAGGTTTTCTAGCTACGCTCCAGCCCAAATATTCAGGGAATATGACCTTGAAAAGAAAAACCAGTAATTAGAGTATTTCATGGGATATCAGACAAAGATACAAAGAGGTGGCTGTAACAGCAGTTTTTTATAAAACGTGTGTATGTGAACTTGTTTGTATATCATCTTGCTATGATGATAAAAATCATATGAAATTATTGATTCAGCTGTTAGTTCTTTTCAAAGTGTGTGGCATGATTCACTGAATAACAGAAAGCATTTTAGCCATTTGTTTTCCTTTTAGATATAATATACATATATAAACGCACACAATAGATGGAAATCAACCTTTTGAATTATAGTAACCTTGTTCACAAGATAAGAATTGGCCGAATTCCTTGTGATGAGGGTCCTCTGACAGGTGATAAAGCAATAGTTAAAACACATGACTCAAGTCTACAATTATTATAGGCTAAAGGTATTCACAACTTACCTAATATTATATTAGAAATTCTTTTAATATCTACCTTCACTGTAGACTTTATATCGTATTGTTTTCTTCTTGTTTTATTTGATTTTATGCTCTATATAATAATAGCTGCTCACAAAGGAAATCATGTGACCAATTATTTTTTTTATGAAATACAATATCCCCCCCCCATCTTCAGCTAGAATTCCATATTATTCTTTTAAGACCTTAGAGTCTGACCTATCAGTGTTTCATAAAAGATTTAAGCCCATATAAATTGTAGCTATAACGAGATGACCAGTGAACCTCTTTAGTTGCTTTTATAACATCAGTCCATGATTATACCAATGCTTCTATTTATGAAGGAGTGAAGGATTCTAATTAGTATTTCTCGCTTAATTCAAGAATTTGAATAATTAAAAAGATGTTCATAGAAAATACAGACCACTTAAAATTATTATATTCCTTAAGTCAGAGCATTTTAGACTTATTGCTTGAATAAAAATATCACTCTGATGGGTTACAGTTATATACATATACACAAACATGGTGATGGGTTACAGTTCTGGGTTCAATCCCAGGTTGAGTCATACCAAAGACTCAAAAAATGGTACTTGATGCCTCCTTGCTTAACACACAGCATTATAAAGGTACGGATCAAGGGTAAAGTGGAGCAATCTAGGGAAAGGAGTAGCGCCCTCTCCTACACCTAGGTGTAGTAAGCTATCGAAAAGGGAGCCCTCGGGTCACCCTTGACGATGGTCGCCAACTTTACTTTACTTATATACATATACACAAACATAGTCAGAATTTTAATGATATAGAGATCAAGAGATTTTATCTGACCTGCATATGAAGTGCTCTCTATATAAATGTACCATTTTGAATATTCTCTGGCAATGGGACTATTTTGAAAAACATTAACATTTCCTTCATTGTTTATTTCTACCTTGACATTCATCATAAAATCTTTATATTGGGCACATTCTAAATTGAGTATGAGATTTAGTATTGAAAAATGAATTTTAAAAAATTCCCTGGTGTCTACCTTGGACCCCTCTGGAGAAGAACCAGCAATCTAAAACTTGACTGCAAGTCTGATTATCAATATACATATATAGGGTGATTTTAAAGGTCAAAATCTTTTGGGCCAAAGAATTCATCTTATATATCATACAAATTGAGATATATTGTATGGAAAAAGATAACAAAGGGTTTCACAAATAAGCATACAGAGAAAAAGAAGAAAACTTCAAATTACCTTCAGACCAGTTAAATGCTAATTTGTAAACAATAGATGATCATTTGGGAACTAAACCCCAAAAAGATAACATTTGAGGTCACCCCAGAGCATAAAAGGAAATGGAATCAGAATCAGGGATATTGATACTACATATATATGTAAGTAAGGGTGTGGGTGTATTGTGTAATGTATATATATATATATATATATAAATATATAAATACACACACACACACACACACGGGTCATTCAATAAATAGGAATTTTTTTTTAAAAAACCAAAAAAATATTTTTCACATACATTAACTCTGCATTGTTGAGAGTTAGTTTATAGCAGAAATTTTTTAAATCTTACAAAAGTAATTGTTTTTTGAGGGTAATTCAAAATGGTGGCAAATAAAACTATTTGCTCCAGGCTTGAACAGAGATCTGTGATTAAATGAATGTGTGATGAGTATGGAAAAACATGTTTTAGTCAAAATGAATGTTTACAAATAGGCTAAACAAAAAGACAATCCATGGAGTGGAAATACACAGACTCTCTAGTAAAGAAGTTCATGATGAGCAGTGTTCTGGGACATGAAAGGACCCATCACGATTTTCTTGGATTGTTGGGGGGGGGGACTAATGAGGTACCAGCCGTCTACAAATTGTCAGCAAATATTTACAGACTTACCTATCAGTAGCAGCAGTAGATTGGCCAATCAAAGATGACTAAAGCAGAAGAGCAACAACAAATACCAGTACATATACCAGCCTTGTTATTTTGAAGATGTACCTTTTTATATTGCACATATGAAAACAAGATGGCTACCAGAATTCCAATAGGTTATGGGCCCAGGACAGCAAAACATTTTTTGAGGGTGACGAATCCAAGTACGAGTCGTAGGAAGTGAAGTTCCTAGGATATTTTAGAATTCAGCATTTATACCAAATTATACTGTCACCAACAGATCAAAGTGATGATATGGACTTTGTAGAAAAGAAAGCTACTGTCTTCACTGAGCTCATTCAGTATTTGGACGATAAAAGTTTGTCATTAGTAATGAGATGCATGAGATAATGGAAGAAAGGCCTTAACAATATTAAAGGAACATTATTTGTTAAAAAGGAAAGCCGAAAGTTATTTACCTTTATACAGAGCTAACATCTTTGAGAAGATTGGAATCTATTACAGACTATATAATAAGGACAGAGAATATTTCTAATGCTCTGAAAGAAGTTGGGGAAGTTATAAGCAATGAACTTTTTAATTGCTATGGTTCTCAAAAAGATTACCTCCAACTTTTAAACCTTTTACAATGGTTATAACCCAGAAGAAGAAAACCTTGACTTTTTCTGAATTTAAGGTATGTTTAAGAAGTTATGAAGAAACAGAGTGTATGTGTTACCCACCAGATGAATCTAACAATATATTATAAATGAAAACCACACTTAAAAAGATTAACCCGAGGAATAAACTTGGGATAAGTACCCATTCTCACTACGATCATAAATTGATAAATTATGAAAACAATTACCAGAAACCACAGCATAGTAGAGAGGACTATAAAATTTTGACTCCAGAGTAGATAAATATTATTTGTTACGTTTATAGGAAGAGAGGCCACAAAGCATTTAAATGTAAAAAACCTAAGGCAAAGAGATTTTTGTTAGAATATATGAACCTATTCTAAAAGCCAAACCTACTTCTTTACTTTAGAATATGATATTGTTTTGGACAAGAGTAATTCATTAGTCGACTGGTGGGCTACCAAGCATGTAATTACTGATAATTCAAAATTTATTAATTTTGACCAAAATTTTGAACCAGGGAACCATTTTGTTGAATTAGATGATGGAAGCTGAGCAAATAATATAGTGCTGAAAAGAGGCAATACCTGCATTTATCCAATATAATAGTAAAGGACACATGTGTAGATGTATCTTAAAAATGTTTTATATATACCAACTTTTTAAACAAAATATATTTTCAGTACAATTGGCAACAAAAAAAATGGTGCACACAAGTTATGAGCATGACAATTTGCCAATTAATTTACCCTAATGGAGCAGTTTTCAACATAACACAGAGAGGATGTTTGTATTATCTGAAAAATATTAATTCTGCCAGAAATGCCACTTACAACTCACATACTTGGCATAAAATTTTAGGCCACTGTAACAAATCGGATATTAAAAAGTTACCCAACTTAGTAAAAGGAATGAAGATAAAACTGACACCAAAATAAGACTTTGGATTGCAAGGAAACAAAATCCTTGCACTTGTACTGCTGGCCCCATTCAACCCTTGGCAAAAGGTGGTTATGAGTACTTAATTTTATTGATGACTATTCTGGCCTTCCCATATTACATTTCTTAAAACAAGTCTGACACATCGCTCACTACAATGAAATATCTAGCTGACATTACCCCTTATAGCCATGTAAAATGTTTACAGACAGACAACAAAACAGAGTTCACTCCTAAACCTTTTCAACGGTTAATTGTACTTAAAAGAATCAAACACAAGCAGTCAGTTCCTTATTCTCCACATCAAAATAGGACCACTGAATAGTCATGGCAAACTTTATTTTGTACGACAAGGTGTCTCCTCATTGAGTCAAAATTGCCAAAAAAACTTGTGATGGCTTCAGCATATATTAGAAATCATTGTTATAATAAAAACACAAGAAAAACCCCATATGAAAGTTTTACCGGTTTAAAACCAAACTTAAATAAGATGCATATTTTTGGCAGGACTTGTTTTTGTTTGAATACAAGGAAATTGGATCCTTGTTGAGAAAAAGGCATCTTTGTTGGCTATGATAAACAAAGTCCAGTTTACTTGACTTATTTTCTGGAAACAGCGGCTATTAAAAGAGTTACATGTGTAAAATTCACTGACTTATGATAATAGCTCACTATTGAAACCGGATAAAAATACCGAATTTCCAGAATACTTAATCACATATGACGTACAACCGAATGACAACCTAAACACCAAAGGGGAGGGGTAAATCAGCCGTTATGCAATCTGACAGAGAAAAAAAACTAGATTTTTTTGTAGTCAAAAACTTTGAATTTGGTGGGGTTGATTACTGCTGTACCCTGCAGATGATCCCCACTAACTACATTAAGGCTGTAAACTATGTTGAATCGAATAGCTGGGTTTTAGCAATAGAGAGAGAATTTGATTCCTGAGTAGAAAATAATTCTTTTGAATGGCAGAAGGCTTCAAGGAATAAAAATATTGTCAGTAGTAGGTAGTTTTTTTACTATAAAAAGTAAGTGATGGAAGTCATGAGTGTAAAGCTTGTTTCGTAGCCAAAGTCTGGCAAGGATTATCAAGAAACTTTAGCCCTGACGACAAATATGGCTTCCATAAGGTTATTATTGCAAATAGCAGTCCAGTATGATTTGTTAATTCATCCTATGGATGTCAAGAGTGCATATTTAAATGCCCCCTTAGACTATGAAAGATATGTTGAGCCACCAGAAGGCTTTAAGGGTAAGAATGGGAATTGTTTGGAAACTTAAAAACCCTTATATGGGTTAAAACAGAGCAGTTAAACTTGGAATAAAACATTCCATACTTATTTAACTACACAAAATTTCATGCAGTCACCAGTAGATCCCTGCATGTACATTCAAAATGTCCACAATCAAATATCCATCATTTTATTGTGGGTAGATGATATATTGATAGCTTCAAAAACTGAGGTAAACCTTATGTAAATTAAGAGAAGACTGAATTCTAGATTCAAAATGACTGATCTTGGGAAATTATCCTGGTTTTTAGGAATACAATGTGAATGCAAAAACGATACTATTCAAATGAACCAATCTAGATATATTGAGAAGATATTATCAAAGTTCAGCATGGAAGATGGAAAACCATGCTCAATTTCATGTGAAATGGATATCACAAAAACAAGTGACTAAGTTGATTTGATAGATAGCAAACCTTACCTTGAAATTATTGGCAGTCTAATATATGTAATGGTTGCAACAAGACCAAACATTTGTTATACAGTTACTAGGTTGTCTCAAGACCAAGTAAAACCTAATTCTTTCCATTTAATGTAGGCAAAACATGTCATATGTAATTAAAAAGGCATAATCCATCAGTCATTAATATTTAAGAAATCACAGAAACCCTTGAAATTAGAAGGATTTTGTGAGGCAGAGTGGGCTAATTTAAGTGACAGAAAAAGCATGAGTGGATTTTGCTTTAGATTGGCAGAAAATAACCCAATGATTTTGTATTCCTTGTTTCGGCAAAACAAAACGGTGTTCATCAAAGATCGAAACATTGATATAAAATATCAGTTTATACGCAATGAAATAAATAAAGAGTCCATTCTTTTAGAATATGTTGAAACAGAAAAAAAATGTAGCCAACATGTTCATAAAGCCAATGACAGGAATAAAATTAAACACTTTCAGAAAGTTTATAGTAGGTAATTGATTCTTAACTTGGAAAATTAGGCATTATTAGCCCAGTCAAATGGAGCGGAAGAATATATTGACTGCATCTCAGGAGAAGGGTAACACCCCCCACAACAAGTGTCTGGGATATGACAAGAAACCAGCCAATTAATCCTAACAAAAATAAATAAGAATAAAAAATGAAAACAACTAAATCACTAATCATGTTTTTGTGTCAATTAAACAAAAAATTGTATTAATACGAATAATTCAAAAACAAAAAAAAATATTTACATTTTTTTTGCTTAATATATATTTCTTTCAAAGGTGGGGCATGTTGGATTGTTTGCAAGGGGGGAACTTGTGGGGTATCAGCCATCTACAAATTGTCAGTAAATATTTATAGACTAGCCCATCAGTAGCAGCAGTAGATTGCTTTAGTCATTTATGATTGGTCAATGATAATTACCATTATGTATTCCGGCTTTGTTACATTGAAGATTACTTTACTTTTATGTAGCATAACTGAAAACAAGATGGCTACCCTATTTCCAACATTTCCAACTGCTCTGTGCCAATACAGGATGTATCCTGGAGGACCTGCAAGGAGCAAGAGGGTCAGGGAAATCCATACTAGTAGTGCAACATGATGATGATCTTTATTTACATGTGTATTACAAAATAAATTGAAAAGAACAATTTGCTCATTTAAAATCTCCAGATAATATTTTTCACAAAGGTAATTACCCCCCCCCTTTTTTTTTTTTTTTTAAAGAGTTCTGAATTTCTTTGTTGGATTGCACAACTTTCTCTTTAATATTATAGTGTGTTCACATGTTCTTTAGTGAGTAGGACCAGAAGACTTATGTTGGCAGTTTTAATTTTCTCCTCTTTCTCTCCTCTTACCTACTGAAGAGAAGGTAGAGAATATTTATATAAGTAGGAGGTGGTTTAAAGAGTAGGAGTATGGGATAGGAAAAGTCCTCTTTTATGCATATTCCTAAGTGGCTTACCTGTATGTGTATATGAGAGAGGCATATTCCTAAGTGGCTTACCTGTATGTGTATATGAGAGAGGTTTCAATTGCCTTAACATGAAGGTAGGTAATTAGTTACAATGGTATTAATACTATAACTGGAGCAGTGACATACTCGAATGATAGTTACATGGGTAAATAATTACCAACAAGTGTATAAAGATGATAGTAGGTTTTATAAAAAGCTGGTATCAGAGAAAAGCTCTTTTCTAGACAGCTCTGGACTACAAATAAAATGAGTGAGTTCCTTGACTGTTTTTCCACCATTTCAAATGATAAAGAAAGCAAAACAAAGAAGAATAAAATAAGCAATGTAAATTATGGGATGAAAGTTTTAAAAAACCCTTTTACTTTATTATTTATGATCTTTATATTTATCTCAATACAAATAAACTCAGCTATAAGCACAGTGGTAGGAATAATAAATCAGTCTTTATCAAGATCAGATGGAAGAGACAGCATTGGAAATTTAAAAGTTCTAATGGTCTACCATTGGGGCAATTTTGGTAGTATTTATCTTGAGCAATTACTTCAGATAAGAGAGACCCTATCAAGACTGATAGAGCAATCCCCTAAAATCCAAATGAGCCAAGACAACCATGAACCTCTCGGCAAAAAAAAAAAAAAAAAAAAAAAAAAAAACCCTCACACCCACACATTTTTATTGCCATTAAAACTCATCTTTTAAGAATTGTATCTTTTGAGGAGATATATATTAGCCCAAATCCCAAGCGGTATGTTTAGAAGCTTCAGAAATTAGTTTCTTGCACATATCCTTACTATGGACAATGTGTTTTATATGAGATACTACCCTAAAAGTTTTCATAAAAAAGAAAAAAATTACTCTAATATCTAGTTTCCACCATTCCCTTCAGGGGATGTATACAGCAATCTCACAAAGAGTGTCAATAAGTGTATACTACATTCTATTTGTGTGCTCCGTTTATATTCCCCTCACTATATAGGCATGCTCTAAGTTGATAATTACTTAGACAAAAATCATGGGTTAACATGTACATAAGTTTACGTAATTTGATATCTTGAAAATTATAAAACTATGAAATATTCTATATATGTGCTATGTACAGGATATGGCAAAAGTCACTTGATTTTCAAATGAACCACAACATTTTATTAGAAAGAAAAGTAACAAGACTAAATACAATAATAAAACACTTTATAAATGTGATTGAAATAATATCAAATTGCTCAACACATCTACTATTTTGTTCTGCAACTGCTTGTCATCTTGCAACCAAATTTTGAAGTCCTCAATGAAATCCATCAACACTAATAGCTTTAGTTTTTTCTGCTATCCTAGTTTTAGGTTATCTGAATTATATGCATGAAGGATTTGGCATATACTTCTGTTCAGAATATTGTAAACTCTACTAATAGAACTGGAAATTGCATGACCAAGAAAATTGGTAGCTGGCAATTGTTGCTTAATCATTACCTCTTTTTTCTTTTCTCTTTTAATGAAGGTTGATCTGTTCTAGGAACATCATGTATGGCGTTTTGTTTCATCTTTGCATAAATTACACTGAATTTTATAAACATAAAAGAATGCTACTGCTTTTTGTCCATTTTGATTGTATAATCAGACTACTGTTTATCAAATGTCTAAATCCATGCAAAATCCAAAATAATTTCAAAAAACCAATAAAAAAAAATAAAAAGATTGATGATAAAAACTGTAAACCCCATTTATATAACTATATATTACTTTTTTGTTGTTGGTTAATAGTTTTAGTCCCTTGAAATATCAAATGAATTTTGGCATGCCCTAGAGTTATAAAGAGCCATTAATTTGAAGAAAATGAAATTAAACCCACTCTATTAGCAGGATTTAGAATACACTGTACCTCCCTGTCCACAGGAGTACCCCCTTCATATGGACGAGCAAAGGCAGGACAACCAGCTAGAACCTACATACAACAGCTGTGCCGATACAGGATGTAGCCTTGAAGACCGACCGGAAGCGATAGACGATAGAGAAGGGTGGCGTGAGAAGGTCAGGGAGAGCCGCGCTGGTGGCATGACATGAGGATGATGATGTACTTCCCTGCATAGTAAGACTCTTGAAAAAAAGGGATGTCTTGAGTATGACACTAAACTGCATCAGATGGTGAAGCTCTAGTTCTAAGATCTGGAGAGTGTGGAGTACTCCACATTAAACTAGAATGGTAGTACCTGTAAGGGTCCCATCAATGGACCAAATAGACCTGTTTAAAAAATTGTTTATCTAATAGAGCTATATGCAAAAAATTTTAAGAAATTTTTTAAAATACACAAAAAAAAAAAAATGTATGAACATACAAGAACACAATTTTCTCACCTCTAGACATAAAATAAATCTAGGTGGGTTAACATGCGATTAAAATGACTCAACCAACTAAATCACACCTTTAAACTCATCTCTTACTATATTCTTAAATTAGAGAAAACAAAAATGAAAGAAAATATTCAAACTTAATAATTGATAGTGCTTCTAAAGAAAGAAAAAAATCTTTTTAATGTTATATTATATACAATCAACCATGAGAGGCAAATCCTTAGCTAAAATTGAGAAAGAAAAACAAAATTTAATAGGAAATATGTATTCAGGTTCATACATCCTATTAAAGCTCACAGGCATCCTTAGAATTTAATCATATTTTGCTGTTTTTGTTATTCATTTCCTATGTGAAGAATATGAATAGTTTGTTTTTTGTTTATCTTGGTATGTAAATTTCTTGTATTCAAATTGTTTTTAAAAGATTTCTTTATCAATTACAGTACTTACATTTTAAAAGGACTTTTTCCCCAAAAAAATTTCAATAATACTTTTTTTTTTACTCTTATAATTCCAATCTGAGAAAAAGTTTTTAGATCTAAACTTTTTAGTGTTTAAATTCTAAAATTTCTTTTTTGTCTGTCTTATTGTTTAAATTTAAAAAAAAAAAAAAAAAAAAAAATTGCCGTCATCCCTCTCAACATGAGTCTGCAACACACCAGTGTTTCAACACCCTGGTTGAAAACTACTGCACTAATGGGATAGAAATTTTTTCTAAATTAAAAAAATAAATAAATAAAGTCAAAACTAACCTCTTTTGGGTTTGGGTGTGACCGGGTGGGAAAGCAAGAGAGAGAAAGAACATTCGAAAACCATTGCACTAAAAAACATTCAAGTAATTTCATACAGTATAAGCAAACAGAAAAATGGGAGGCATCATGTACAATTACTGTGTAAATTAACTTTGCTCAAAAACTAACATAAGAAACATCCAGTAAGCAATTTACATGGCATATGTTTTCTTGGATGTGTGTTGCAGATGGGAGAAAGAAGAGAGAGAGAGAGAGAGAAAAACATTAGAGAGGAGAAGGATTGGTTAACTTTGTTTTATTTTGTATTTATGTTTTTAAAATGAATTGGTAATCCCCCACATCAGCATTTTACTGGTTGTTTAATACTAGCTGTTAATGGAAACAGTTTAACTTTTATTAACCCGTTGTACCTTCTAACTAGATTTCAAATTTGGTAAAAGGTCAAGACAGATTGGAATTAACTTCCCTCTCTTAAGCCATCCCACAATATTCTTACTTTTTAATAAAGTAAGAGAAAATATAACATTAGTTTGTTTGAGTGGGAATACATGAATTAAAGGGGAGAAAAGTTCATTATGACATATGTATTCACCCAACCCCTTCACCATGAGAAGGATGTGACACAAGTTCAATTTTTAAGCAGAGTACAACTGGTTTGAATTCTAAGTTTTCCTTCTCCTATATTAATTGTTATGCTCAGTCTGCTCTACTATTTACACATAGTTAAGTGGAGAAAAGGTGGATTTACACCTTTTCCAAGAATATGAGAATTGAAATTCAAACAGCTTCATCCAGAACCTGAACCTGGGTTGTCAATTCCATTTCCGACAACAATAACCAAGTGAGAATCAGAAAATGAGGCTTCTAGTCCATTACAACTCAACTAAGTTTAATCCTGTAGACTAAACAGTTTGTAAGCATAGAGATGGATATAATGTTTAGAAACCTTAAAAATAAATACCTCCTACCCAAAAGAAAACTCTGTACTTTAATCGCAAACACTTAAATGACCTAAACTAAATTTGGTGGTGAGGCTCCAGTTCTGGAGTTCTGGGGCATTTGTAATACTCCTTCATTGCTATGACCCCAATGCCCACTTTAATCAAGAGTAGGAGTAGTAGTATCTGTTAATGGTTCCATCTATTAGTCAAATATGTTTGAAAATTATTTGTATTAGATAGGAATATTTGAAACCATATAACTGTAAATTGTTTATATTCAGAATAGTTACTTGAAACTAATTGTTTTCAAAGGATTGTAATTAGTTACTTGAAACAGTATAATTGCTTGCAAGTTATTTGTATTAGATAAGAAACCTTATAACTATATGCAGTGAACTGATTAATTCTTTAATTGTTGCCCTAATGATGTTACTCTTGTTAAACAAGACATCAAACTTGATTAGGCTGACAAATTTACAAAAACATACTGGCATGAAGGCAATAAATCTTTTTTTTTTCTTTTTTCTTTAATAAGTGATCACCTTTAATAATTTTCATTTTAAACTTGCCAAGTATAACTTAGGAGGTACTCATGGTGCAATGGTTTTCATTATAGGAAGAAGACTTGCCTACCAAAGTTCAAATCCAGGACAAGGCTGTTTGATTTTCACATAGCACTAATCCCCTTGGGAAAAGGCATGAATCCAACTATTCTGAGTGAAGCTTTAAACTTGGTATGACAACTGGCCTAAGAAGAAAAACTTTGAATTCAAACCAGTTGTAGACATGGAGAGGGATGGACTCTACCAAGTTATTCCTGCCCAAGACGACATACTGCGTGAGTAGGGCCCCTACAACCAAACCAGGTTATGGGACCAGTAAGAGAGTATTTTATATACCTCCAAATCCAACCTCTCCACCTGAGCAAAATGTGACACAAAGGTCAATTTTTAAGAGGAGTTTAACAGGTTTGAATTCAGAGTTTTCCTTCTCTTAGACCAACTGCTAAACCAAGGTTAAAGAACCCAGTCTGCTCAACTATTTACCCATACCTGGGGGAAGAATAGTTAGATTCATACTTTTCCCAAATCTATTAGCACCATGTGAAATGCAAACAGCCTCATCCAGGATTTGAACTAAGGTTACAGTATCCAATTCCTTTGATGGTAGCCATTACACCACAAGTGTGTATACATAAACTGCCTCTCCTCAGGATACATGTGAGATTTTTTTTTTCAGATTATCGTCAATGTTGGCATATGCTCTCCAAAAGGTTCACCACCCCTGTAATAGGTTATGGGAAATATCCCTCCATCTATATAGAGAAAAATACAAACATCAGTAGCTCAAGATGTTTAAGATGACAAAAGAAAGAAAAGAAAAAAAGCATTATGAGAGAAAGGAAACTGCCCACATATCCCCTAAACCCCAAGGCTAAGACACTAAAACAATGGATGACAAGAAATAAATAAGGCATGGCAATTGCTAAGAACAGACACTTTTATCAAATTCAGATGAAAACTAAGAAGCCTGTGAAAAGATATGTTCTAAGAGTGAATAAATTCAAGTCAAGAGCACATTCTGCTGTCAAGAAGAACCCAAATTGAAGAGTAAGAATCAGTCCAGAGAGGCTTGTTATGTGTGTTAGTGGAACAACACATTTTAAAGAGTACCTAAACAAACTGGTAAGAATGAACAACACAGGTGTAATTAAGCAAAAAGTGGCACATATGATTATAGACCTGAACTTATTCAAAAGTCAACAATTCATGTCTTTTGTAAGAAAGCAGTGACATGACAGTGGTGTGTGTAAAAAGCATTGCGCTGACATACAAGTACTATACCAATGTTCTTAGTACCCAAGGTTTAAAAGGAACAAACTATTTAGAATAATAGATCCTAAGCAGATATTGAACTTACTGAAAAGAATCAGCCTCCTATCAAAGATGTAGGCTAATATATTTTCGATAATCACAATCACTTAACTATGTGGAAGCAAATTACTAACATTAGATAGAAGTACTAGAGTTAGACAGTAATACTTAGAACTATTTTAGCTGTGTGCAAACGAATGAGCTCTGGCTTGTTTATAAATGTTAAAGTACAAAATATGCACCTACAATTCATATATATTATATATATATATATATACATAAACAAGATTTGGCATGAAATAACTCATAAGAGGTTGATATGCCATAAAACCCAACCAACCAAACCAAGGTTTCAAAATCTCAACAAATTTTATTAACCCGAACAAAGTCTAATCATAAATAGTACTTTTAGTATCATTTATGGTGTCTTAATGCTTACTCTTTCTTGGGATCCCTACTTACATAAAAGTCCAATATCATAAATTAATAGCCAGTTCTATTTGTATAGAAACAACAGACAAGTTTATTTGAATGATTTAAACTGATTTTGAGTTAAAAGAAAATAGTGTTTACATCATCATCATTAATGTTGCTTGAATTTCCTATAGTGTAAATACCATTGGGAAAGGTATGAATCTAACTATGAGTAAATAGTAGGATAGAGTGGGGTTTTTTAACTTTGGTATGGTAACCAGTCTAGGAAAATGAAAATTGAATTAAAACCTGTTGTATTCAGCTTGAAAATTAACCTTGTGTTGTATCTTGCTCCTGATGTAGGGGCTGAGTAAATACATACATCCTTATTGATACAACATACAATTTCTTTGTGTTTTCATATCAACAACTAAAAACCTTGCCCAGTTGGCTGGTGCTGTAGAATACACCGTCTGCTTCACCCCCAATGAGTGTCCTGGATATGACACTAAACAATTTGACGGTGAGTTTCCAGTAATGCTGGAGCTTTGGGGAATGCAAAGTACCCTTTTAATGCCATCACTCCCAGGTCCACTCTGGCCTGAAGTGGAAGCACTTGATAAGGGTCCTATCTATGGGTTAAATAGAACTCAACTGCATACTTATGCTAAACTGAATTGTTTGAATTAGAACTGTTTGATTAAGCTGAACACCTTGAAATAGAAATGTTTTTGACAATTAAACTGTGTACTCACATTTAAACTGCGTACTTATACAAAATTAAATTGTTTAATTAAGAACTGTTCTGACATTTAACTGTGTGTAAACAAAATCTATATTTGTACAAAACTGAATTGGCTGAATTAGAACTGTTGGAATAAACTGAATAGCTTGAAATAGAAATGTTTTTGACAATTAAACTATGTACTCATGCTAAACTGAATTGTTTGAAATAGAACTGATTATTTGTTTAAAAATGGATCTGGCATTAAATAACCTACAAAGGTTGATGCCATAAAACCTAAAAACCAATATTATTTGTATGAAAACAGGCATATTTATTTTAATCGTTCAAACCTCTTGAAATTAATTGACTGATGTTTACATTCTCATTAATACTTCTTACATGAAATTTTAATATTTTCTCTTTATATCATTGACAGTTAACAAGGGAATACTAAGTGTACGTAAATAACAAGCACATTTATTTAAATGATTTCAACTTTTTATAGTTTAATAGAGATAGTTTAATTTCTCATTAATATTAAAATCATACTTAAAAATGTAAAACTATAGGTATACACTAAGTATAGTTAAAATACATTTATATACGTCATCCACAGGCAGACTGTTTTGTTGTATCACAACTCTTCAATGTGACTAAACACACTGGACACTTCAAGTTGGGATTGAAACTCACCTAACTTTACACTAGACATGATATCTAATACTTAAAATAGAAATGAACTTTATCTAAATAATTTATAATTCTTTTGGTTGAACAATGAATAGTGTTTATGATCCTCACTGATAGAACATAAAATTTCTATCTTTAATTCTTTTATATCAATAACGACTAACAAACCAATAATATTTATATGGATTGCTCTGTCAACAGGGCTTAAAATACACAGACTGTATCTCCTGCAGAAGAGTAAGAACCCCCTGGTGTCCTAGGTATGACACTAAACTGCATCTGATCATGAGGCTCCAGTTGGGGAGGTCTGGAGAGTCTAGAGTACCTCTTCATCGCCATTATTCCCAGCCGCACCGAGAACTAGTTAAATAGATTTGTTTGCAAATTATTTGAACCAATAAACATGATATTTTGGACCCAGTGAGATTGTGTCAGATACAAATAATTGTATTTCTTCTAAGGTAATAATACCATAGCTTTAAACAAAGATGTCTGTACCCAGGAGCAATGGGTTTTGTGATAGCTATTTTAGTGAATCCTATTAGCTCAGCTACGGGTATCTCGGGGCTAAGGGTTAAAAAGGTAAATAGAGACTGGTGTTTACATCATCACTGACACTTATGACATCAAATTTCAGTATTTTCTTTATATCAAAGCAACTGACAATCCAATAACATATGAATGTAGATTTCAGAAAAAATAAAATAGGAAAGAAAAATCTGCTCAGATTCTTCACACTCTGTTGGCAGGGCTTAGAATATGCTGATTGTATCCTCTGCTGAGGAAGTAAGACCTCCCAAAAAATGATATGACAATTTTTGAACAGATTAATTAGACCTATAAATAGGACCCTAACAAGTACAACATAACTCTGGGTCAGAGTGGACCTAGGAGTAATGGCTATGAAGGGGTTCTCTACATTACACCATGACTCCAGAACTGAAGCCTCACAAGAGAATGCAGTTTGGCATTATACTCAGGATACAATTCTTTAAGGGGAAATCCTATTTCCACATCACTATTACCTATTGAATGTTGTAATTTGTTCTTTAACAGACTATAGTTAATAGTACATTTTACATTCTCAGCTGGTTTTCAACTAAAAGCCCAAGGTGAGGAGGCTCTGGTTTCTAAGGGTTAATAGTATTTTTGAATTATAAAATAAATGTTTACTCAGTAAACTTTAGTTTAAATAATACAAATCAAAGACAGGTACAGTAAAGCTTTTTGCTACAGATTTTTCACCAATTTGGCCCAGCGGTTAGAGTGTTCGCCAATGGCCCGGGAGACCTGGGTTCAATCCCAGGTCGAGTCATACCAAAGACTTTAAAAATGGAACTTGATACCACCTTGCTTAACACTCAGCATTATAAGGTACGGTTCAAGGGTAAAGTGGAGCAATCCTGGGAATGGAGTAGCGCCCTCCCCAACACCTTGGTGTAGTAGCTATCGAAAAGGGAGCCTTCGGGTCACCCTCAACTATGGTCGCTAACTTTACTTACTTACATTCAAGATCAGTAGATAAGAGGTTAATGGTATATTATAGGAAAACAATGATATATGATCTGAATTTGTATTCAGAGTTTTATTTTGACATGAATGTCTGACTCTTGATTATTCATGATTTTGTTTGTTATTTAATGGCATATCCACCTTCTTGGGTTATTTACTGCTAAATCTATCCTTTTAGAAGGACAGTAGTGGTACTTTTTACCCCATAGATGGGAGGATCAGGGGTTCATATCTTTCCCAAGGGTATTTGTCCGAAAGTGAACGTAACAGCGTGACTAGAGTTCGAACTCACATACTATGACTCTGCAATCAAGCACTTTAACCATTACACCACAGGGACACCCCCCACTCATGATTTGGAGATATTATGATGTATTGGTGTATTTCATTGTTATTCTAAATATCCTTATTCTAACGCTGTACTGTAACATATATAGTGTTTAATTATATAATTTAATTAGATAATTTACAATTGTATAAGTTTACACCATATGAAGCTGGTTGGTCAAACAGCATGTCGAACTGTCTTGAATCATTTAATGTCAAAGTTTTTTGCAAGCAATTATGTTTTCAAATAACTGTTCCTATTTCATAATGATAATCATTTGTAAACAATTATAGCTTCAAGTAAATATTCTAATTGCAAATAATTTGCACAAAGTTATATGGTTTCAAGTATGGCAATCTAATACAAATAATTTTCAAACATATCTATTTGACCCATAAATAGGATCCAAGTAATTTTTTTTTCAGATGACTAAGCAGAATAACCAACAAGAAGGTTGAGTTCATGCCTTTGCTGATGGCCTGAAAAATGGTACCAGTGACAAGAAATAGAATAAATGGTTTCAAATTCCACTTCCTAACAGATTACCCTCTTCAATCTAGATGGTTGGTTGGGTTTTATGGCATATCAACACTTGTAGGTTACTTAATGTCAAATCCTGTTTATACATATATATATGAAATATATACAATTTGTAAATGAATAGTTTGTAGATAACAATTTTCAAAGGAGCCAAAGCTCCTTTGTTTGTACACAGTTAAATGGTTTCAAGTATTGCTATGTAACACTAATAATTTAATTTAATAGTCATTTGTTTGTACACAGTTAAATGGTTTCAAGTATTGCCATGTAACACTAATAATTCAATTTAATAGTCATTTGTTTGCACACAGTTAAATGGTTCAAGTATTGCTATGTAACACTAATAATTCAATTTAATAGTCATTTGTTTGCACACAGTTAAATGGTTTCAAGTATGTCTATGTAACACTAATAATTCAATTTAATAGTCATTTGTTTGCACACAGTTAAATGGTTTCAAGTATTGCCATGTAACACTAATAATTCAACTTAATAGTCATTTGTTTGCACACAGTTAAATGGTTTCAAGTATTGCCATGTAACACTAATAATTCAATTTAATAGTCATGTGTTTGCACACAGTTAAATGGTTTCAAGTATTGCTATGTAACACTAATAATTCAATTTAATAGTCATTTGTTTGCACACAGTTAAATGGTTTCAAGTATTGCTATGTAACGCTAATAATTCAATTTAATAGTCATTTGTTTGCACACAGTTAAATGGTTTCAAGTATGTCTATGTAACACTAATAATTCAATTTAATAGTCATTTGTTTGCACACAGTTAAATGGTTTCAAGTATGTCTATGTAACACTAATAATTCAATTTAATAGTCATTTGTTTGCACACAGTTAAATGGTTTCAAGTATTGCTATGTAACATTAATAATTCAACTTAATAGTCATTTGTTTGCACACAGTTAAATGGTTTCAAGTATTGCTATGTAACACTAATAATTCAATTTAAGAGTCATTTGTTTGCACACAGTTAAATGGTTTCAAGTATTGCTATGTAACACTAATAATTCAATTTAAGAGTCATTTGTTTGTACACAGTTAAATGGTTTCAAGTATTGCCATGTAACACTAATAATTCAATTTAATAGTCATTTGTTTGCACACAGTTAAATGGTTTCAAGCATTGCTATGTAACACTAATAATTCAATTTAATAGTCATTTGTTTGCACACAGTTAAATGGTTTCAAGTATGTCTATGTAACACTAATAATTCAATTTAATAGTCATTTGTTTGCACACAGTTAAATGGTTTCAAGTATGTCTATGTAACACTAATAATTCAATTTAATAGTCATTTGTTTGCACACAGTTAAATGGTTTCAAGTATGTCTATGTAACACTAATAATTCAATTTAATAGTCATTTGTTTGCACACAGTTAAATGGTTTCAAGTATTGCCTTGTAACACTAATAATTTAATAGTCATTTGTTTGCACACAGTTAAATGGTTTCAAGTATGTCTATGTAACACTAATAATTCAATTTAATAGTCATTTGTTTGCACACAGTTAAATGGTTTCAATTATTGCTATTTAACACTAATAATTCAATTTAATAGTCATTTGTCATTTGTAAACTTTATACTTATACAAAACTGAATTGTTTCAAGTAGAACTGTTTTGACATTTAAATTGTGAACTAATGCTAAACTGAATTATTTGAAAAAGAACTGTCTATATAGATGAAAATTGATTTGACATTGAATAACCTATAATGGTTGACATGCCATTAAACCAAACCAAAGCAAATCCAGTGTCAAGACATGGAAATTAGAGAGGTATAAAAATTGGTGGGCATACAAAGTAAAGTAAAGTTAGCGACCTTAGTCGAGGATGACCCAAAGTCTCCCTTTTCGATAGCTACTACACCATGGTGTCAGGGAGGGTGCTACTCCTTTCCCTGAAGTGCTCCACTTTACTCTTACCTTATAATGCTGAGTGTTAAGCAAGATAGCATCAAGTACCATTTTTTGAATCTTTGGTATGACTCGACCTGGGATTGAACCCCAGTCTCCCAGACCATTGGCACACAAAGTAGTGTAACTAAACTAAAAAAACATGTAAAAGATTACATTTACAGGGAGAGATTGGGGAAATTAGGAATAGAACTTTACGAGAAAGAAAAATGAGACATGATCTAGTTGAAACTTTTAAAATGATTAATGGAATTTCTAATTATGGTAGATATTTTTTTTATATTTCTCTTTAAATCGGAAAATTACTGTCAAGACAGATTTTAAAAACTAAGTCTATTAACCAACTGGATTTTTTTGCAAATAGAATAATATATTTTTGGAACAAATTACCAATTCAGAACAAAAATAGTAACGGTGTTAAAAAAAATTTAAGATTGAATTGGATGATTTCAGAAATGATTGTAAGAAAAAGAAATTAAGAGGACATTTTTGGGAACTAAGAGATGGATTACTTAACACAATTTGATCTGTGTATTAATATTGCATATGTTCAGTGCAAAAATCTTTTTTTTTTTGCTAAGGTTGATGTGAGAAGATAGTTAAAAAGGGAGATGCCCAAGGAGGCATAACAAACAAATGATAACAACAACAACAATGTGATGTACACAAACTAAGTGTCTAATTTAGCATTATACAAAACTGTACATCAAACCCATTGCTAAAACATTTTGAATTTTTAAAAGCTAATATGCTAAAAACATAATCTAGATCTCCGTTAATCATAATATGCTGAGGTTTGTGATACAAGACCAGAAGTATGGAGCACCCAGTGAGAATCTAACTCACTAAAAATGGTAAATTAATCAGTCTTTTTTACTATTACACTATGTGAGGTACCTAGGTTCCCATTAATTACCAGAGAGAATTTGGGGGCTATAGCTCTAGCAGTCTTTAAGTCATAAAATGACAAAAAATACTATAGTAGATGTATCGGACAATTGTCTCCAGTTAACAAAACAGAATAAGAAAGGGATACACTCAAAAACAATTGTTTTTTGTTAAAATAATTTACAAAATTGATAATGAATTCTTTAAAAAATTTTGAAGTAATAACATAAACACAATTTTTAATAAAAATAAACATTAAGGTTTTATGCAGGACTGACTAATTTTTTTCCCTTGCATTAAGAAATGTGCAAATATTTTTAATAAAGATACAATTTCATTCATCATAATGAAACAGTTGCAAATATTTTGGGTTTTTTTTTTTTAAACCCACTTCAAGGCCACCTTTAGCCACCATTAAGCTCAATGTTTAGTCACATCCTAATAAAATGATTTTTATTATAGCTACTCTTAAACATATAAAAAAAATGAATACAGAAATGTTGAAGTAATTCCATAATTACATTGTACTTGCATTTTTTGGAAAACTTGAAACCCTTAAACTGAGCGCAAAATATTTGTATTAAAAACAATTGCCTGAAAATATGATTGTTTGCAAATCATCATTAATAGATACTTGAAAAAAAAAAAAAAAAAAAAAAAAAAAAAAAAAAAAAAGCACAAAAGGATAGACATACAGTAAAACCAACCAGCCTACACACACATACACATTAAATGGTTAAG
>OY757939.1:60396133-60402619 GCA_963585895.1 Sepioteuthis lessoniana
CTTTATTTTATGGTGCCCTCCATTACACCTATGTAATGTTTGACAGAGTTGTTAGTTTTTACAGTGGCTTTGTAGACAACATTTTTATATAGGAATTTTCCTAGTAGGGGACATGTGTTTTTGACCCTACAATCGCATTGGTAACCTAAATGTTTCTGTTAAAGATTTTAGCTAGAGGGCTCTTATTGGGGAAGTGCTCGGTAATTAAGTTTAGGAAGTCCCTACCTATGTTGGATGTAATACATTTGTTGTTAGGTGGGTTAAACCAAATGATATTTCTATTCCTGTGTTTATGTTTGCCTTTTGGAGATATGAAATACAGTGGTTATAGATAAGCACTAGAAACTGTTTAAATTAAGAATCAAGAAATATTGAATATAATATAAAGAAAAAATTAAGTGATGATAACAATTAATCTTCTTCCTTATCTTTTTGGCATAAATAAAAAGAATTTCATACTAAGAGAATTGCTGAGGAACAACACTATATTTTAGGCAACATACACAGAAACTACACTCTGATCCAAAGCAGAGACTAATCAATATATAAATTATATCATTTTTTTTTCAGCAATTATATCAAACAAAATTTAATCAAAATAACTCAGCTAATTTTCTATAACTTTCTGCATGTATGTTTGCTTCATTGGTTTCTTTGTTTAATGGCATATCAACTTTCATGATTTATTTAATGCCAAAGCCATCCTTGTAATAGTGGTACTATTCAACCCATAAATAGGCGAATAAGATGGTCTATACCTTTCCCAATGGTATTAGTCTAAAAACTGAACATAATAGTGTGACTAGAATTTGAACTTACTTACAACAATATTGCAGTCCCACTCATTATCCACTACACCAAAGAGACTCCCCCATGTATCCAAGTGTATAGGGGGTGTCCTCGTGCTGTAATGGTTAAAGCGATGGACTGCGGAATCGTAGTACGCGAGTTCGTACTCCAGTCGCGCTATTACGTTCACTTTCGGACAAATACCCTTGGGAAAGGTATGAACCCCCTTATCCTCCCAGTTATGGGTTAAATAGTACCACTACTGTTCTTCTAGGAGAATGGCTTTGGCATTAGATAACCTGCAAAGGTTGATATGCCATTAAACAAAGACATCAAACCAAACCAAGTGTATATGTAAAGAAAAAGTAGTTTATACATGCCGTCAAAAAAATGACGGTATTATTGAAGTAATCTTGCATTATACTTATCAGATATGAAAAACATTTTTGCTCAATACAACTGAATATTAAAGGTAAAATTAAGATAACATCCACTTGGCAAAAATGAAACTAATTTTTAATAAATACATAAGCATGAAAGGAATGTTTAAATAACTACAAAGCCAATCACAATTTTAAAATTCTTTTATGATAATTTTTCTAGTATACACATGTATATATAAGTACTATGCATATTTCTTGTATTATAGATGTCAGCTACTCAATAAAAAATGTTCTGCCTTGACTAAATAGCAATTAAACAAAATCCTAAGATTTTAATCACCATGAAATAATTATCAACATTCAATATCAAATTTAATATAAAATTCTATTTCTAGTTTGGTTTCTTTTGTTGCATTCAACAGTACATGGTTATCATTATCTGACTTGGTGGATTAGTGGTAGACCAAATGAAATATAATTTGGTGAGTGCTCAATTTCTGTGATAGAGCTATTATATATTAATAAATAAATACATATTAGTTTTTATATATATATTTAATAGCATGGATGCCTATCTGTGACCAGTGGTTTTATGCAGTCTTTACACAGCAATCATCAGGCAAAAATTGGTACCTATTGCTTCCTTGCTTAACACTCAGCATTATTAGGTATGGATCAAGGGTAAGTGGAGCAATCCAAAGAAAGGAGTAGCACTCTTCACTACACTTCGGTGTTATAGTTTCATGTCATCCTCGACTACGGTCAACCAACTATATTATATATATATATATACACACACACACACAATATGGACTCCCACGGATCAACACAGCAGTGTTGGCCAACCAACAAAAATATTCATCAGTTCTGTGCAGACAATGAATGCATCTAGAAGACTTGCCTAGAACAATGGCCAATAGAGGCAGATGGCAAGAGAGTGTTAAGAGAATCCATGCTGTCAGCATATCTTGATGATGATATCTATATATTTCACTGGAAAATCTGTGAGTCTATCAGGTTCCCACAGTAATAATAGTCCATGATAATACTGGTTGCTTTTATTTAGGAAAGATTAATTCTAATTAGCATTTCAGTTATACTTCTAAATGATTGAAAAATGATGTTCAGTACAAATAATGACCTACCAAATTACAGTTCACTCTGTACTCTAAAAATCTTTTACATGTATTGCTGTAATGAATATCTTGATGCTTTAACCATGTTATGCATGCATACACAAGAATTCTACATATATATATATATATATATATATATATATATATATATATATAAATTCAGTGTGCAATTAATCTATTTAGATATAAAATACAAATAACTATGACTAGATCATTGCAAATAAATAAATGAAGTATTTAATAGTTATCTCCCTTGAAAAATCACAGCCAAAATACCAACCAATTTCTTCAAATAAAAACAAATCAGATTAGCACTAACCTGTTCACATTATGTAAATCCTGAGTACAGTTACCTTGATTCAAATCAAAAATCTTAAATTTTAGTTTGCCCAGTCAGCTGGGACCATAGAATAAACCGACTGCACCTCTGCTGAGGGGCAAGACTCCCCTACAACAAGTGTTCTAGATATGACACTAAACAATCTGATGGTAGGGTTTGGGAAATGTGAAGCACCCCTTCATTGCCATTGCTCACAGGTCCACTCTGGCCTGGAGTGGTAGCACCTGATAGGGTCCTATCTATGGGTCAAATAGAATTAAACAGTGTACTTATGCTAAACTGAATTCTTTGTTTATTTGTCGCTGCCTCCCACCAGACACAACATGACACATGGTCAAAAGCTCGAAGGCTGATTAAAGTGGGGATAAAGTGGAGGAGAAGGTCGGGAACGAGCCGAGACACGAACCCTGCTGGTCTATGCTGCTCATTCTCACTTGGTGCAATGTGAGCCTGATGAGCCAAGCAGTTTCACAAACCCAAATGTGTGTCCGGGTACGTATGCCGGGTTATGGGTTGAACTAGACACCAAGGTCTAATGCCATACATAGGTTTCGAGAAAGTCCACGGCAATAGAACTGCTTATATGTAAAAAAAATAGATTTGGCATTAACCTACAATGATTGATATGCCATCAAATCAAACCAAACCAAACCGTTTTGTTCAGGATTTGAAATCGGGCTTCCATGTCCATTTTCTTAGATGATAACTTAACATGAATGTATCATGAAACTCAGTATAACCTGCTACATGTCACTAACCAATAATTTATGCTGATTAGAACTGTTTCACTAAATTGAATGGCTTGAAATAAAAACGTTTTTGACAAACCGTGTAATTACATTTAAACTGCGTACTTATGCTAAACGGTATTGTTTGAAATGGAATTGTTTTTGACATGGAAACTGTACTTAGGCTAAACTGAATTATTTAATAAAGAACTGTTTTGACATTTAACTGTGTAAACAAAATCTATACTAATAATAAATTGAATTGGCTGAATTAGAACTGTTTGAATAAACTGAATAGCTTGAAATAGAAATGTTTTTGACAATTAAACTGTACTCATGCTAAACTGAATTGTTTGATATAGAACTGATTATTTGTATAAAAATGGATTTGGCATTGAATAACCTATAATGGTTGATAGGCCATAAAACCCAAACAACCAAACCAAACTTAAATTTTAGTACTTCTACCTAATCCATTTTCATCATTAACTTTAACATAAGCTGGTTTAATAGGGATACTATTATTTAACAGACTGGACATAAGGATTGAAGTTATAAACTTGAGCCTACATGGGATATAATTTTTTGGAAAAATGGTTACAACTGAACCTTTGGGTTTAAACTAGCTTAATCATTGAACAGCTACTTAGCTGATACAGTACAGGCCTGTCCAGACTCATATCAAGGGAGCCAAATTTGTGGTATTTACCTGACCTGACACAAGGACATTGGGGAGGGGAGAGAACACAAATCAAGACTCTTGCAACGATCACAAAAAATGCTTGATCCCCTCAGCATCCTTCTTTTGAGGCACCTTAGTGATAAATTTAGCCCTGCAAGCAGGTATTGCTGAAGGAGAAGGTCACCTGAGACCAAACAGTCATCTCAATAATAATACCCACTCAGCACCAAAACCAGGCAGTCCCTGGTGAAAATTAGAAACCAGAGACATAAGGGAGCCAAATTTATAGTTCAATGTTAGTAGAGATACAAGTATAGCAAAGAGAAAAAAATAAATATAAAGAAGGGATTCAAAGTTGGTTTGTTTGAATTAACCCTTGAGGTTCACTATATCTAATGGTCAGTGACCCAAGTTTAAATTATAGATGAGGCTCTTTGCATTTAGCTTTGATCAAATATCTTTGCAAAAGGTATGAATCCATATGTTTTTCTTCCTCACTATGAGTAAATAATAAAGCAGACCAGGTTCTTTAGCTTTGGTTAGACAACCAAACTAAGAGAAATAAAATTCTGAATTTAAAAACACCAGTACCCTGCCTAAAAATTAACCTTAAAGAGAGAGATTCATGTTTTTCTTATGGACATTAGTGCAAAGTGAAAAACAAACAGCCACATCCAGGATTGGAACTTGGGTTACCAATTCCAACAATAACTATCATTATATTAAGCACACCTCACATTTAAATACAAAAAAATTTTATAAATTTATATGTATATATATCATCTTGTGCCACAAGCATGGATTTCCCTGACTCTCTCTATTCATCTCTATCATCCATCACATTCAGCATAACAGCTCTGTACAGACACAAGATTACATGAGTATTCTTTAAGGAATGTACATATGTCTTTGAAAGTTCTGTCACTATACCATTATGGTTAAAACTACAGAGACATACACTATATAAAAGGAACATATGAATTTGTAATCAAATTTTGTTACAATCCTTTTTCAGTCAATCCCAGGATGGGCTTTTGCCCACTCTGGGAGTAGGAATGATCATTGAAAAGATAAAAAGGAACAATGAGCAAAACCAAGATTGTAAACAAAGAAGGGACATCAAGGAGCTTTCACTTTTTTTACAAAATGTAAATCAGAAAACACCTAAATATTTGACCTTAGTCAAGGGTGACCAGAAGGCTCCTTTTCAATAGCTACAACACTGAGGCGTAGGGGAAGAGGCTACTTTATTCCCTGGATTGCTCCACTTTACCCTTGATCCCTACCTTATAATACAGAGTGTTAAGTAAGGTGGCATCAAGTACAATTTTTGGAGTCTTTGGTATGACTACTTGGGATTGAACCCTGGTCTTCCGGACCATTGGCAAACACTCTAGTCATTAGGCCAATGGTAAAAACACATAAATGATAAGTAGTTATTATCAAGAATACAATTAAGAAAAAGACAGTTTTATTTTATTTAAGTCTAAATTTAAAAGTTCAAACCTTTGTCTTGGTGATGTGGTTTAGATAAAACACAAGCAACACACCAGCCAGATTAGGTAGCAGATACTATGGGATCGGTGATCATCAAATTTTCATATTTGCATAGAGCATGTTACTAGATAGACATGATCATGGATTTAATATTATATGATTTATCACTTTAAATTTTTAGAAGACCTTATATGAATAAAGAGGTGTTCTTCAATGTAGATAAGAAAAGAAGGAATATGAATTTGAATCCAGAGGGTTGTAACCAGAGTAGTTTGATTTGGTTTATTTAACAGCATATCAACCCCTTGTACCAAAATTTGATTCATTTGTAAATGTTTGAATATAATCATAGTTATTTATATTTTCAACGTTTTATTGCAGTCATTTCTTTTTTTCTTAAAAAAAAAAAAAAAATTACACTTTTATTTGACTATGAAAATAATCATTTGTTTGCATAAGGTTATATGATTTCAAGCATTCCAATCGAATACTGATAATTTTCAAACATCACTCAGAGAGTACCTGGAAATAATGCGGTATATACTTTTCAGAGCTCCAAAATTAGAGCCTCAATACAGGATGTCAGTTAGTGTCAAATGAGGGGAGGCGGTGTCTTATTCTTCTGCAGAAGATGCACATTCTAAGCTCCATCAACAAAGTGAGAGTGGGGGATATCTTAAGTTGAAGAAGGAAATAAATAAAAGTGTTTTATCCAGACATGAACTTTTTTTGCTTCTAAAAAGGTATATTTCATTCATTTTTTCCCTATCATTTTTATCAGTTTAAAACTTTGAAATCTGTGATGATCATAGGGATTAGTTATAAAGTTATCAAAGTAGGAAAAAAAAAAAAAATCTAGCTCCTTAAAAATAAGATTTAGTCAACTATAATGATTAGGAAAAAATATCAAAGTTAATCTGAAACAGACTGC